>OX463859.1:25540800-26055802 GCA_949825065.1 Odontocerum albicorne | reverse complement strand
TTTATGTGGCCTTGCTCGTAAGATGCATGTCTTCCATCTCGGGGGTTGTGGATTTGATACCCTTCGCTTATTGTTTGTTTGAGGGTTCCAATCAGATTTTCACTTAAGGCCTATATAATATCTTACTGGAAAACTTCCCAAAATATACTGTAGTGCACGAAAACGTTATGCGACACAAAAACTTTGTTAATTAAAGTATCATATAAATGTATTATTCACATATATTTCCAAACATATTCTGCGTTATAAAAATCTTCAAATTTTTTCCTGTTTCCCATCTATACAAACAAGCTTTTTTTGTATGGTACAAAAAAAGCTCTGTCACAAAAACCAATTTTGTCTTCAAAAAATTACTTTTGTCTGCAACAATAATTATTTTGAATTTACTAACCATCTTTTTTTTACTACATTTTTGTTGTATACACATATTGTACAATTTGACTGGACTATTACAGTGTTGAAATATCTTCTGACCAGCCAGAAAGATTTAAAAGGGAACTTATATGAAAACCAGACTGTATTCCATTATTTTTTATCTAGATTCTCGCAACATCCGATTCGTAAGACAGGCGTCTTAGTAACTAGGCCACGGAGGTCGTCTTGTAGTAAAGGCCAAAGAATTTATTTAAAAAGATAATATTAAAATTTGAAAAATATTTTCAAAAGTAGATATTGGTGTAGTTCCTTTAGAAATTTAAGGAAAATATTTTAGAAAGCAATAGTTCGTCTTTAATCAAAAGAGATAAGAAGACAACGCTTGTCAAGCCCTCCTTAGGAGATGAGGGGAAGAAAAGTTAGGGAGCGTCCGATGAAAAGATTGATTGATGGAGTACAATAAGGTCTTATGCTAGAAATCAGCCTAGACTTGATCCAAATCAAGAAAACTTGGAAACAAAGGACTTGAAAAGCCGACCACATACTAGAAAAAGCACAAAAAATTCAAGAAATATTGGATCAAAAAAAGCTTATTTTTTATTAGTAATATTTTTAGCACTTATTTAAATTGTATTTTCTAGATATTGAACGACGTGTTTTAACAGGAAAACAAAGTCAATGGAGCACTTAAACATATATTCACCCAACCATCGATTTTCGCAGTAGATATGTTCCGTGGCCTAGTTGATAAGACTCCCTACCCGGTAGTTGCTGGTTCAAATCCCACTGAAGGATTTTAAAAAGGCTTCCAATCTAGTTTTTAGTTAAGGTAACTTTAACATCTTTCTGGTTGGTTAGAAGAGATTGCCACATGGCAATAAGTTCGCCATGTTGTACAACGAAAGTGTAAGACAATACAATACGCTCCATGAAAATTTACGCAGATCGAAATCTCGAAAGTCGTGGCGAGAAAGCTATCTTAAATTGAAAAATATATTTCATAATATCGATTCACGTAAATTGAGATACAGAACTTGTATAAATGTCGAATCAATATTCATAGAAACGCATAAAACGAATCTCTCAACTTAATGAAAATCAAAGTAAGGTATAATAAAACACTTTCATTAATTTTTTTAATGGTTTTTTTATACACTAGTACTAACTATTTAATGTTGTAATAAAACGAAGTAATAAAAATGCAGTAACTATTTCATTTGATACTAATCTGCCTTTCCACTAACTTTAACTTCAGTGACAAACACAACACGCTGATTGAAGCAAGTCCACTGTCGTCCTGATGTTCAAATTTCATTAAGTAGACAAAATTTTAATAATTCAAATGGTTTGTCGTTGACAAGATCGAATTCAAACAATTCAAATGTTTTATCATTAACTAAACAAAATTCAAATAATTTATCATTAATTAGAGAAAATTCAAATGATGCGTCATTATTTAGACAAAATTCTAATAAAGTATCATTAACTTGACAAAATTAGAATATTTCAAATGATTTATCATTAAATAGACAAAATTCAAACAAAATTTGAATAATATCGTCTTTTACTAAAAAAAAAACTCAACTATGTAAATCGAGGGATAGATGTACTAGAACCAAAAGGTATCAAAATCTGCTAAGATGATAGTCCATAACCGTATTCTAGTACCAACTTTGATGTATGGGAGAGAAACGTGGACGTGAATAAGACTGAAAGCGACCGAATAAATGCTGTAGAAATGCGTGCACTAACAAAACTGCTTAGAATGACAATACCATATATAACAGAATGTTAAATAAAGCGATAGTGGATAAAAGTGAACTTAATGTTTATAATGTATTAAGTAAGGTGCAATATAACGCTTTGAAATTGTATGTCCTTGTAAAACGAATAAATGAAGAGATATTAAAAAAATAAACGTATAGTGCTAATGTGAGTAGTAGAAAGATCGAGGAAAGTATAGTCAAATCAAGTGAATTATATGTTAAAAGAAGAAAATGTAAAAAGATGAAAAAATTGTAAGAGTCGCTTGAAAATTTGTATGGTCAAAGAGGAAGCGAAATCACGTTGTGAAAGTATGACGCTCGATTATATCTACCTTCAAAATGTAAACGATGTTATGTTATATATCAGGGGGGGGCAAAGCGTCGACCGCGGTTGACTGGTCGGACCGCGTTGCTATTTCCAGCCACCCGCCTTTCTGATCGTACACATCTCTGTTATTTCGGGAATCAGCTGCTAAGCGCTTTAAATTAATTATTTTCTTATGATTACTTAACACATACGATGTTAGTAGACCGCCGCCAATAATTTAAAAAGCAGATCGACCGTAGCGATCAAAAGATTGGCCACCACTGGTATATATCATATTTATGTGTCTTATATTTAAAAGATTAAAAAATGTAATAAGTTGAGAGTTTGGAACGACATTTATCATTGCGAGACTCAAATTGAAAAACAGAAAAGAAAAATGACATTTTTTCAACGAATATATTAAATTTTATGAAGAAAAATAATGTCAACAGAATGTCACCCGAATAGACGAAGGATGTGAGAGGATGTATCACAGGGGTAGGAGACTTATTATGTAGCTGAAGGTAGCGAAATATGATATTGTTAATGCGCGTTTTAAACCACCAAAGTGGGTAACTAGGGTGAGACACTTTTCAAACTCACATCGGGGAGGATCTGATTTCAAACGTCTTATTTTCTGAGAACATCACCGACAGTGATAATTTATATAGTTTATAAGAGTCATTGCACCTCATAATCCACCATCTTCATCTCGTAATAATGTGACAAAGCTTTGTAATTTCGTTTATCTCCACACCAGATGAAAATAACAAAATATTTGGAGATATCTTCTAGTAAATTACTTTGTTATTTCATTAATTACATTAGTTCCAATGATACGCGTGTTTCGGCCTTCTATCTCGGGAATCTTTTTAGATGGAATCACAGATAACCTTTATAGATGGGACATATGAAAAACGGTTAAGTCATCTACATTATTAGACTCAGGCCAGTAGTTCCAATATAAAAAAGATTAAAAGCCGTGGTGGGATACTCAGTCGTACTAACTTGATAAATTAAATGGTCAAATCGATCCATCGCTTGCAAGAATAAATATGTACGAAAAATGAAAAATAAATTAAAAATGAGTCGAGAAGTTGCAAAACCCGCTCTGAAAGACTTTTTCAGTTTGAGGAGATAATGATTAACTCTTTAAATGTAAATGAAATATTGACGTGGTATATTTTCTGTTTAATGCTTTTATAAACAATACAAAATATTAGTTCTATAATAAGTTTTAATAGAAACACAATGAAAAATTGCATTTTATTATTACATTATGTGCAGAGCGGATTTGACACTCACCGTCTTTAAGAGCGAATTTTGCATCTTGAGGTTGTTTATTTATTTAATGAAGTAATCTATAACACAAATATTTACCAAAGGCTATATAAATTTAAATCTTGAGAACTAATCTAATTTATATATTCTTACTGTGAACTAAATTAATTTTGATTTTCTAAATGTCATTTTATTTTTAATTATCCTAATATTTAATTTCGTCGAGATAGTTAACACCTACATACTATGTACTTATAACTAGATAACAATTCTTACAATAAATTATTTAGCACGTACATGTCCACTCGTTTCGAATACTTGCATTCCATCACATTCACTCCGATCTTGGTTCTCCCTGCTAATACTGTAGGTGGACTAGTCAGGCAACATATGATACTTCGAAAGCCCGTGCTTATAACGGAAAGGCAAGCAGACAGGAAGCAGTTAGATTATTGCTTTTGGTTGAAGCTTCAGATAATTCGTGTTGCTCACACGACCCCAAATGGGTGCAGCATAGGTCAAGATGGGACGAATAAGAGTTTTATAGAGCTTATTTTTGGGTGAAAGGGAGTTGCGTCGGTGGAATATCGAACTAATAGCCCCGATGCCCATTTGATCCTTCTATCTGATGGTATTCAGATGGGATTTCCACGTCAGACTCACACCGAGGTATTTGACTACGTTCCGCCACTCGACCAGGCAACCACCGGTGAATAAGGGCATTGATGGCACTCTTTCCTTGAATTGTCGGGAGAACACGACGTCCTCAGTTTCGATGTCATTGATTTTGAAAGATGTATCTTGATATTTATTGCATGTGCAATAAACAAAATTAGCTCACTTTACTTAGGATTTTTTGAAACTTGGATACACTTCAATAAAATAATAACCTAATGCAAATTAACAAAACGAAACATGTCTTCGTAAACAATTTTCGTTAATATTTTTATTCACGAGTGAAGCATCGATTTTGCTTTTTTTCTATGAAACAAAAAAAATTTTAAATGAAAATTGATTATATATTTTTTTCAATAGGTCAAAGTTTAATCCTCACAATACATAATTTGCTGTAAATTAGGGATGCAACGAATCTACAGATTCATTAACTGAAATACGATAAACAATATTTCAATACACCTTAATATTCCAACAGAATCAAAAAACAATAACGAATAATGTATATATTTATGATTGCATCTGCATCACCCACTAATTGCCACGGAAAAATCTGACAAGATTCATATGTGTAGTTATCTCTCCCTCGCATATGTGTAGTTATCTCTCGCTATTCATTTCTTTCTCTTGGATAATGGCGACCGAAATAGTGACGAATCGTATGACCAACCACACCAACTAATTACCTTGAAATAAATTATTATTAACAAATATGGAAGCATCATAAATCTGGACTGAATGATCTCAGTTTGTAACGAGTAATGCTTCGGTCCAACTGATATTTCATAGGAAGTGCATGTAGTTTATTGTTTCAAAGAAAAAAGCTATGAATGAAAATCAATCGGACATTTAAACAAATTAAAATCTAATAAGATGATATTCCATACTACTCAGCAAACTACGGCCTGCCCACCGCCTTTTATTACTTATTATTATTACAGTACCTTTTTTTCAATAAATTTGTGAAAACTTTTTCTATTCTTGTTATTTAAGTAAGCTTACTTACATAAATATCGTCGTGTTTAACTCTTGACCCCTAAACAGAGCCTTAAATATTTACCACTTTACCAAAATGTTTGCCGACCTCTGGTCTACACAATAATTATAGTGACATCTTTGATGGGAGTAAAAAGTGAAATGAAAAAAGACTGAAAAATGGAATTAATAAATATTGAAGAAATGTTTTAACTTAGAAGAATGGCTTCACATTGGGTGACAATGTATGACAGAATACAGAATGAAATAATAAGGGTTGTTTATGAACTTTAGGCTGGTGTGTTGAGTAATATAAGAAAGAGCACTGAAATAGTTTTAACATATAGAACGAATGAACGAATAAAGACTAATCAAAGAAATGTAGTGCAAATATTAATGGAAGGCCCGGAAGAAGAATACTAAAGGAAGGATGGTTGGATCACGTGAATTATATTTTGATAGGATTAAAAGTAAAAATGTTGATGTAAAAAAGACGAAGGATTTGTATCGAGATAGGAAACTCAAATTTTGTGTCCTTTCTCCGTACCCCGATAGGGAATTGGCATATTGGTGTATATTTATGTATGTTCAAAGTAGTTTTTAATTCAATATTTTTTAATACGTTAAATTCTACTAAGTTAAACTCAAAGCATTTACTAAACAGATGGGAATAGTTATCCTGTTTTTTGCCCTTGTAGAAAATGAGAGTATTTTATGGATCAGGTAGTATTTTTATTCTAAATCAAAACAATCCGCTTTGTCCGCTTTTTTTTACCGATTGCTCCTTAAGATTGGATTAAAGGTACTTTTCTAGCTTTTCTGGCAATTTCAAGATTCTCTGACAAATCCCTAGCCCAAAGGAATTAAAGAATAAAAAAGCAGCTCTTCAGAATCCCTGAATAAATAATATTATATCACACACTCATAGTGGCGGCGGGAATAGAGACGTTCTCAGTTGCTTAATTTATTTCGAAATGTGTTTTGTAATTTAACATTATGTTATTGTATTATATTGATTGAACACCAGGTACAAAAATTAATTTTTTTTTTCCGAAAAGTGAATTGTAGTAATTTGCGCTTTGATATGATATTTGTTTCCTTGACTGGTTTTACATTATAAATTATAGAACGTCCATCGACGGGTTTCGAAATATCATATTAACGTTTTATCAATTATAGAATGTTGTTCTAACTTCTATGAGTTACAAAATATAAATAAAAAAGAGAACAAAAACAAAAAAAAAGTCAACGGCACAAAAACAAAAAAAAGCCAACGACACGCGGTGTTCCCAAGCGGTCACCCATCCAAGTACTGACCGCGCCCAATGTTGCTTAACTTCGGTGATCGGACGAGAACCGGTGCATTCAACGTAGTATGGTCGTTGGCGAGCACTGTAAATTAAAAACAGAACATAAAATAATTTTGTTTCCGAAAAGTAAATTGTAGTATTTTGTGCTTTGGACGATATTTGTTTCCTTGACTGGGTTTACATTAAAAATTATATACTTCTCTGACTTGACTGACTGAAAGTCCTTTTTATTCTCCCTTAATGTTGGACCTTAAGTATGTCGTCAATAATACTATTTTCCCACTCCAGTGTATCGCCACCGAAGAAAGGAGTCCCTTTGGATAGTTCATTCTTTGTCACTTCGTGACGTCGCGCTCATAAAACAAATAAAGAAGATTTCGATCTTCAAGTGTAATCACGATGGATGGGGACGCGTTGAGGGCTGGTGGGACCGAACTGAACTACAATTTTGTTCTAAACAATACAACCTGATATACATGTGAGGTGCTTGGCCGCACAGTAACGCACTGAACTATCGATTAAAAACTGCAAATTCCGTTGCTACGTGGTCCTAAACTCAAGGGCCCATTTATTGGGTCAAAAAACAATCGGCGACCTTCCTTCCAGACTAAATTTCTGTGCGTAAAGTCCCCAGTTCAAACCCCGCTCTTTGCTACTCCCCTCGAATGACAAGGATTTTTTCCATCTAATATTCGGGAATACCTATGACTTCGATCATATTTATTCTTTATAAAAATAAAAAAAAGGAAAACATGACACTATGCTTCGGTCGACTCCCTTTGGTGTGTCATCGGATCGAGTGCAGCTGAGTGTCATCGGATCGAGCACAGCTGAGTGTCATCGGATCGAGTACATCTGAGTGTCATCGGATCGAGCACAGCTGAGTGTTATCGGATCGAGTACAGCTGGTGAGTTTGATGGTGTGTAATAGAAAAAGGAAACTAACTAATTTTTAATGGTCGAAATATGTCGGTACATTGTGCAAAACTTTAAACTAACTTCAGAGCATTTCGAATAGATCATAGTAATATGTAACTTTTTTTTATTGCCGAAAAAATTCGCTGTGTTTTTAGCTACTACCTCAATCTCAACGGGAACTGCTTTATTTTTTTGCTTTCATATTTTATTTCCATTGAGACTTTTTAACAGGGAGTAAAATTACATTTCTAAAGTTCCTTTGAATGGCTAAATAAAACAAATTAAATTACGGTTAAAAAATATATAACTTTTTATTGAGTTCGTCGAATCAACGAAGCGTAGCTTTTGTATACCATCAAATGAGCTTAGATTTACGCAGTAAAACGATGAAAAAAATTTGCCACTTTAATAAAACATAGAATGACACTTTACTTCTTCAAGAATGAAATTTTAGACAATTTGAATCCAAAGTTTTTTAGACGATTTTTGTCTCATCAAATAACGAAATAAGCTTTCTATAGTCATACACGGTCTGTCCAATGGGAAAGGTGGCTGATTTTATTTTCGCGTAACATCTAGCGCCACCTGTAGATGAATAAATGAGTTAACTAGCGACACATCTTGACTATCTTCCTTAAAAGTTTCAAAGCGCTGGCATTGCTGGTTTATTCGTAATGACCCTTCAATTGACTGTACCTTCTGCATTTTACATTACATTTTAAATTGGTTAAAAGTGCCACTGAAACTTTTGAAATTATTCAAACTGTTTATGGTAGCAAAGCAATGAGTCGTAAGAACGTTTTAAGTGGCATGCAAGATTTCGAGATGGTAGAGAGAGCATTGAAAATGATCCACGGCCTGGGCCATTATTGACAGTTCGAATTGAAGAAAAAGTGACTGAAATTCTTCGAAATGATCATTGTGCGTTTACTAGGCTCATCGAGGAGCTCTTCATGTCAAGCATTGTAACAGGTGCTGAAACATGCTGCTTTCAGTATGAGCCACATACAAAGTACCGGAGCTCGGAATGAAGGGTCCACAATCTCCGAAACCAAAAAACGTGCGCATGCAGAGGAGACGAATCTAGCTCACCGTTTTCTATTATTCCAAAGGAGTTATCCATAAGGAATTCACGACAGAAAGTCAAATGGTGAACGCCGATTTGTACTTGGGTGTTACGAATCGTTTATGGGCCAGGATTCTTCGAGTTCGAGCCGAATATCGGGAACAATGGGCCTATTCTTTGATGCACGAGAATGCACCAGCGCACAAAAGCAAGATTGTAGGCGATTTATTTGTCAAAAAAGCATCTGGTGATCGATCATTTAGCTCCATGCGACTTCTGGGTATTCCCGAAACTGAAATTGGCGATGAAAAGAAAGCGTTTTGACACGATTTCAGACAACCAGAAGGCTTTTCACCTCGATTTTGGAGACAATTGCGAAGAATGAGTTTCAGGAGTGCTTCAGAAAATTTTACAACCGTTCCCAGTATTGTATTGACTCACAAGAAGTGTATTTTGAATAAAAGGTAATGTTAACTAAAAATGAACAATGTCTTCTATTTCATTTCCCGTCAGTCATCTTTCGCATTGGACAGATATTATAAAACTTCATTCCATTTAAAAACTATCATACTTCTTCTTCTATTTACTCTTTAACATATCCAAATTGGTAATTTGAGCATATTGATTAGCGTGACTGGAAGACAATATTGTTTAAGGCCTCGTTTATTGAGTCATAGGGCTTAGAACCACTGAATTAAGCACGAACGCCGAGGACCGATTGTACCTGTTTGCAATACTATGGCTCATGAAGAGGCAACAACACTCGTATCATGCTCAGCGCGTACGAGGATTTTTTCCCATGCAAACGTTTTTAATAAACTGGGTACATTTCTTCTTTTTTTAGTTTAGGCACCATCAGGAATCAAATTCGAAACCCTCAGATAAAAGCTACGCATCTTAACAACTAGGCTACGGAACTCGTCAGTCTTAGACTCAAAGTACAGTAATTCTTCCATTTACTCGGGATATTAAGTTCCAGGAAAAAAGCTCATAAATGGAGTCATTGAAAGCGGTATAAAAAGGTGATATTTTACATACTCGTATAACCAAACATTTTATTAAAAAAAGTTTTAATCATTTTAGTAAAAGGTTTATAAGTGGGTACTGAAAACTTATAAAACACACATTTCAATTAGATATATATGATTTATTAATTCGAATTAAAAAATTTCAAACCATAAAATAATTATGCTCCCACTGCCCCTGTATATGATAATTTAAAAAAAACACAAATTTTTACCCCTATGAGCTTAAAAAGTACAGAAATTGGTGGAATCCAGAAGACAGCATCCAAGTTAATATGACATAAAAAAATCTTAATATCAACATCGTTTTATTAAAAATAAACCAACAATGTTTTACCAAAACCCGAAATAGAGAAGTTTTTATTCAATTAATGATTTCATTAATTTTATAAGTACAAAAGTGTGCCACGCTTGTAACATAACACAAGTGTGCTACGCTTATTAGAGAATATGTGACTATAGCAAGTATTTTATGAATTCTGGACCTTAAGAGTTTATTCTTCATTTTAAGATCAACTAATTTGATTTTATTTTACTTTCTGTCGGTGTGTTAAGTCCGAGGGGTAAAATCATTTAACACAAATATGTTTTGGGTAGTACCCAAAAAAGTTCCACGATTTCTGGATTACAGTTTTTTTATCTTCAATCCTACGATAATTTGAAATGTTTGGAATTTCATTAATTAAGATGGGAAAGGATAAAAAATAATGAAAGAACAATTCGCAAATCCGTTCAGAGAACAGACTCTTTCCGAGAGCACGCTAAATCAGGAAACGAAACCACTGATATTGATAGACTTAATGAAATACAAAATATAAAATAATTCGAGTGTCCTTACACTCGCATTATTTAATATTTTGTAATACGTTAAATCCTTATAGGAAGATGGCGACTGCGGCAATTTCATTGGGGTACTTTTTCGCATCTACATATTTCTCGCATCTTTATATTTCACGCATCTACATATTTTTAGAAAAACATATTTACTAAGAAAACCGCAGAAAGCTTACCAAGGGAAGACAACTACAAATAAACCTTGTAGATCCTCCCATATTTGATAGTACCATATTCTGCTGTAGGTGAAGTATAGTATACACGTATATACGAGTATGTAGTGCTCGTATGTAATCATATTTTTTACGACTTCCCAAAAACGATTGTCTTCCAGTGATTCCTAAAACTACACACGCATAGCATATCTTTAACACTTAGAAACAGACCATTCGACCTAAAGTTACACACGCATAGCATATCTTTAACACTTAGAAACAGACCATTCGACCTAAAGGTACACACGCATAGCATATCTTGAACACTTAGAAACAGACCATTCGACGTTGTGCAATTAGCGACGGTAAAAGTTTTGTGATAATGATATATATCATCCTATTGAATCAATTCGGAACACCAAATTTATTATCTGAAGGTGAGATTGACCTCTAAGTTCTGCTCTTCTCTGAATCAACATCTCTCAGACAGAGATAATGAGCAATTGGGGCATCCCTTAGACAGACAAAGAATTTTTACTATTGTACAAAAATCAAATAAAATGAAACCGTGAAAAAAGTTAACTTTAATTAAAAAATCTCTTTATAAGATAATTGTCAAAGATAAGTTAGGTGATTGTCAAAGAAGATTTTTTATTCTGTTCTAAAACAAAATAGCATATTTGCATCAAAAGCGTTTGACTTGGAATTAAAGAGGTCCTTCAGATTTCATTGTGACTCCACGGACTAGGGGTGCAGAATGTAAATCAGAAATATTGAAGCCCGACTGCCTCTTCACTTCATTGCGAACGAATGGATGAAAAGAATTCTGAAAATTTTCAAAGGAGTATAATTGCAGTTTTAGATTTCAAAAATATAGCAGGTATAATTAATGAACGATATTCCATTTTGTATGCCTTTAAAATTAGTCAATTTTAGTAGTGTTTTATTTGATGATGGAAGGGTTGAGAGGGGTGTCGAACGGCGTATAGCGTTAGGAAATAAAGTGAATAAGGCACTTAAACATATATAACATACTCGAACTGGACACTATCAAAATCTACTAAGATGACTGTTCACGATAATATTTTGGTACTAACTTTGATTTTTGGTAGTTAAACGTAGACGTGTTAAAAAACAGACAGGAGCCAAATAAATGCTGTAGAAATGCGTGTATTGACAAGAATACATTGTGGGACAATTGACTACAGAATACGGAATAAAGTGAATAAAGATGAATTCGGAAAGTGTTTTATTTGATGATAGAAAAGTTAAAAGAGATGTCGAACGGCGTGTAACGTTAAGAAACAAAGTCAATGGTGCCCTTAAACATATATACTCGAACCGAACAGTATGAAAATCTGCTTAGATGATAATCCACAATAGAATGTTGGTACTAACTTTGATTTTATATAGTTAAACGTGGACATGGGAAAAAAACTGAAAGGGGTCAAATAAATGCTGCAGAAATGCGTTCATTGACAAAAATACATGGTGGGACAATTTATTACAGAATATAGAGTGATTATAGATGAATGTGAACTTAAAGATGATGTGTTGAAGTTGATAAATATTAAAAAGAGCATGCTGAGATGGTTTGAACATGTGGACATTTTATTTGGCAGGTAAAAAATAAAAGTTGTAATAAATGTATTATTGTGCTGCTTATTCATGGTCAGCTAACGCAAAAATGCAGGTATCGCACCGATACAATAATGATGAATGCTCAGCACAAACTGCTTCATTGCAAGTGTAGCAATATGATCTGGTTTTGCGCTGGTGTCCGTTCTGCGCTCAACATAATTGACATGATGTCCGATTCGTACGGCTGCAAATGAAGGTGCATCTCTTGGTGTTGGTCTTGCTACAACCGGAAAAGATAAAAAAATTAAAAGATATTATTTCAATTTTTATGCGTTTCAATATTTAATTTCAATTTTACCTTTACATCAAATGCTTCTATAGAATTTCGAATTTTGGAATAGCACATTATGCGTGTATTGGTGTCTCGTTCTTCGATATTTGGAATTGATAATTGTTTTGTCAACAATTGCAAAAACGAACGTCGCTTGTCTGTTTTTTGAACAGGCTTCATCTCATCGTAAATTACAAATGCGGCCAATGCAGCAATATCTATAATGTTGTAGAACATTACAAGAGGCCAACGGTTTGTTAAACATATGCATGAATAAGTGCCAAGCATCTGATCCATTGTGTCCACACCAGATTTATGGGCATTGTAGTCCAAAATGACCATTGGCTTTCGCTTATCGGTTTCACTATCTACCGAACAACTATAATGCATTGTAGACAACAGCAGGACCGATTTATTCTTTTTCGGCACGGCAAACACAATTCATTTACGATTTCTTTCAATAATACAGTACATAAGATTAGAAAAGGAAGGCGTATTAGAATGAGACTTAAGAATAAATAAACAGAGTAATATAATATTAATATAATAGTAACATACCCTAAAGTATAATTAAATCAAGATAATGATATTTTTAATCGTAAAACTTGCAGGAGTAAGTATATGGATGTATAAGGTCTTTCAAATTGAGCGGTTTTTTTAATTCAAATTTTTTTAATTCTTGAATAAAACACACAATTTGCTTTGATTTCAAAAAACTTTTCATTGGTTATTGAAGTATAATGTATGACATTTTAACACAAAAAAACAATATCCGCCAAATGTCCACCTCTTGCAGCTCCACAGATGTCCACTCTTTTGTCAAAATTTTAGATGAGATTTTACCATAATTGCGGTTCTAACTCACCAATAACGCGAATAACTTCATCCTTCAGCTCAGGAATTGATTGGAGGTCATTTTTAAAAGACCTAACTTTTCACGTAACCCCAGAGAAAATAGTCCAACGGTGTCAGATCACATGATCTTGGTGGCCAATTAATATCACCGTTTCCGGAGATTACAATACATAAAATAATTCAACAATTTGAACGCGTTGTTGTATTGAATACGACTCCATTTTTATAAATGTCATACATTACACTTCTCAAATGTTACAAGACTCAGGCAAGTTCGCGACGCCATCTGTGTTTTATCCAAGAATTAAAAAAAACCGCTCAATTTGAAAGACTCTTTAGAAGAGGCGACATAGTGCGTTGAGATAGGACAGGTCTAGGGAACTGTCCTCTCTGGGTACCCAATAGGAAAACAGTGTGATGGTATGTATGTACATAATGTGCCTCCAAGTCTCTTGTTATGGAGGCAAAAATAATATTTTTTACACTATTTCAATCGTAAACAAATGATTACATTATTGTACGAGTATTGTGTTACACTTTTGTTGACAGTGTAACCTGGCAGGTTTTTTGTCATTGGCAAATCTGTGTCAACCAACCAAAAGTATATTAACGAGGTTCTATATGAAATCCGAGACTAGAATCCTTCTTCAAGATTTTTTTTTCCACTTTGCACGGATTTCTCCTGTTACACAAAGAGGGTCTGCTTCTAGCGTTAGCTTATTCGTTAGGAATAATATCAGCCAGGATTCTTCTCATACTGCTAGACAGTACCGAGAATATATCACCCGTGTCATTCAGTTGGTTCAATATCTCTATACCACGCGTGACTGAGTGTTTAGCCATGATATTCGTCCTGTAAGTTGATATGTAGAACAGGGGGGATTACTTGCACGGCTATATTTATTGGGTACATATAAACTTAGTGCTTCTAGAATCGTCTGACAGTTAAAGCAACCTTGGAAAACCTTTATTAAGAATATCACAATGGATTCTTGCCTTTTTGTTTCGAGGCTTCTATAGTTACACACCGTTAGAAGTTTGTAAGGAAATCAAAGATTTTCTCTATGTAAAATATATTTTTCTTAAAGTTATATATTTGGGTTTCATTGTTTGAAACGAATAGAGAAAATATCGTTCGGTATATTTTTTAAATTTTCTTTCTGCAATGTAAATGCGTTCTGGCATTAAAAGTATCACAAAGAATATGTAAATCAAAATATACATCCTGAGGAAATTGTTTTTTTTTATTATTAGAGTATATATACCTAATCGCAACAAATTAAAATTACAGAAAAATAAGTATTTTTCATGATCACTATCACGCTAAGTCCTTATCAGGGTGGGCAGAGAGTATAAATCTACACTTTATTCAATATTGGCACACATATTTCGCTTCTACCACGTCCATACACGTTTCTCAAGTGTCCTAAACTTCTCATACTTATTAATTATTTTTTTTAGCAAAATCTTTCATCATTAAATTTTTTACATTGCCGAAATTCCCAAAGCTGTATTCTTCATCTTAAGCATTATATTTTAATATTTGTATTTCAAGTCAAATTCTTTCGTTAGCCTTATTCCACATGTTGACATACATTATGTTTCAACACATGTAACGCAACGTTTTTATTAAATTATTAACTTTTTGTCACGTCTAAGTTTCCTTGCAAACCCAAATGTTGTAACCAATATTCAGTTGCATTAAATGACGAGTATTCAAATTGGTTTCACTTGAAATGGTCTGAACGATAAATAAATTGTATAAACCATAACTCACTATTTTGCATACTCCTATTATTCCGTCAGCATTGCATTTCTTTTTTTATTGTATTTTATGAAAATAAATTCAGTATACCTCGTTTAAAAAATAAAGGGTCTTTCAAATTGAGCGATTTTTTTAAATTCTGGAATAAAACACAGATGGCGTCGCGAACTTGCCTGGGTCTTGTAACATTTACAAAATATAATATATGACATTTATAAAAATGAAGTCGTATACAATACAACAACGCGTTCAAATTGTTGAATTATTTTATGTATTGTAATCTCCGGAAACGGTGATGTTAATTGGCCACCAAAATAATTTAATCTGACACCGTTGGACTATTTTCTCTGGGGTTACGTGAAAAATACGGTCTATAAGAATGACTGCCAATCAATTCCTGATCTGAAGAATGAAGTTATTCGCGTTATTGGTGAGTTAAAGCCTCAATTATGCCAAAATGTCATCGAAATTTTTGACAAAAGAGTGGACATCTGTGGAGCAGCAAGTGGTGGATATTTGGCGAATATTGTTTTTTGTGTTTAAATTTCATATATTTTACTTTAATGACCAATAAAAAGTTTTTTGAAATCAAAGCAAATTGTGGGTTTTATTCAAAAATTTTAAAAAAAGTTGAATAAAAAAAACCGCTCAATTTGAAAGACCCTATATTTTAAAAATATTGTATTTAAAAATGAAATACTCAGAAAAAATTTCACTGTACACTGATAAATTATTTTATTAGGATAGGCCTTTATTTTCAATAGACCCTTAAACATATTAATCCAATTTAAAAACAGAACGTTTTTAAGCAAAACAACCAATCGTTAGATAACGTCGAAATCTATATATACGAGTACATATATTAATCAATAAAATCATTCCAAACGAAAACACAATGCAATTAGCAGAGTTTGAAAATAGTTGACGTCCCTTTGAATTCAAGAGTCTCGGTTTCAACAATGGCTTTCAGTAAAGAGGCTTCTGAATAATGCATAAGCCAAAGTCAAAGCCTTCAAAATGTATTTTCCACGTTAATGTACGAAAAATGATCTAATAAGATCCTAATTGGTGGTATCGCCCACCGAAACCTTCGAATAATTCATCAATCATGAATATTGACAAGGAGAACTTCTTTCTTCTCAATATGTCAAGAAAAGAATATCTAGTATTTCTCACAATGAATGCTGTGAGAAGCTTAGAATAATTTATAGCGAGAATTCTTAAGTGTACTATTTTATGTTTTTCACAGACGGTAAAAGAAACTCGGTGAAGCGTTAATTTGTGTAATTGATGCGACAGATGTCGGCGTGTTTTAAACAATGTGACGTTGTATTAGATTGTCCACAAAGTAGTTTTATATTTCTCGAATAGATATCGTTAGGAGAAAACTGTCGTTGCTAACTTAATTCCAACCGCGCTGAATGAATATTATTGTGAAAGGTTTAACGAATATTTACGGGCATCATTAACTTAATCTGTTTGAGCGGTTTTTCTGCGTTATTTTGAAGATGAGACAAAATAAAGTGACCATATATGTCAAAATACGAAATAAAGTTACGAGGGATGAATGTAAAGTAAAGTTTGTAATTTATTTTTATCAAACACTGTTTATTTCACTTTTTTGTGACGGTATAACCCTACCGGTTTTAAGGCTTTCACCTCATCTTCAGGGGAGCGCAAGCAAGTCTTGTTTGCGCTCACCTGAAGATGAGGTGAAAGCTTTGAAACCGGTAGAGTTATACTGTCACAAAAAAGTGGAATAAACAGTGTTTGATAAAAATAAATTACAATGTCTTTAAACCTCCACAACGTTAATGCCTTAACTATAAACAACAATAAAAAAATAGTAAAATTTTATGTGTGGAGTAATAACATATAAAGCAAAGCATTCTTAGATGGTTTGGAAACGTGGAATGATAGAATGATATTTTGAAAGTGGAACAATTAAGATGTAAAACATATGTTATCGTAGGAGTTGTACAAGAAAATGAACGGATGTTCATACGGTGAAAAATGTGTGTAAAGATAGGAAAGTCTCGTGCTATATCTTTCTGCCTACTCCATGAGGAAAATATCGTGATAATATGTATTCATGTATAAATTAAATAGATTTTTTGTTGATAGGTGCTTTTTTGATACCTTAAAATAAAAAATGCAATAGACATAAAAAATATGTACACACAGTGCATGGCAATGATGCAGTATCAAATGTGTGTCAAATGTGGTTTAATTTATATTCATCATAATGGTGATGTGACACTTGAATATGGAAGGCCAATTACCACTGATAACGATCAAATCAAGGATTTGATCAAGAATTACCAGGGTTCTACAATAGGATAGTTGGCTGGTTATTCTCTAACAATAAAAATATCGAAAACAGATTAACAGGATTTGTTCTAAAAATACTAAATTACTTTCTTTTGAAACCCTTTGAACTCATCATAGTTTTCGCTACTTGATGAGTCTTATCTTAATTGGTAATTTTTCTTTATTCGTGATATTTTAAATTGTTTTCCTCTCTCTTAAAAATTGTTGATTTTTCATTTAGGAATAGCTCAACTATGCGGATCAATTTTTGATTTTGGTCGTGTTAAAATTTCGTTCATCTTTACTCCCTAAATTCCGTTAACCATATACCTTTTAACTGAGTTTGATGAATTGTATATCTCCATTCTATTACATACCTTACCTTCTCTCTCTTTATTATTTTAACAATCTTTCCATTCCTTTCTCTAATGTACGAGTATATACATCTTCCATCTCTGAACACCGTTTACGTTTTCTTCTAAAATCTTTAATAACGTTTCCTCTTAATATCCTTTTCTTTTTTACGCATTAACCTTATCTCTCTTAAGTTCATTTACCATTTTATTTTGACTTTGTTTCTTTTCTCGTTCTCTAAAACATTCCTATTGTCTCTTTTATATTTGTACACCTTATACAAAATACGCACATTTTTTTTTAAATCGTTCAAAATATCTCTCATTTTACTGGATTTTATTCTTAAGTCCTTTCTTTTGTTGCTGTTCTGTAAGTATTTCCTTTCGAATTATGTATTACAGTTAAGTTGTCTCTAGTTGAAAAGATTTAACCAATCCATAAGTGAAAACTAGACTTGCCCCCATTTTAAAAATCAGGATACCAACGGGAATTGAAACCACGGTCCCGCAAAGACTGACGTCTTACCAACTATAGTTCGGAAATTCTAGGATGAATCCTATGACAGCTCACAAATTTGCCCCAATACAACCTTATGTAATGTATTTACCTAAATAACTTGCTATTTATTAGAATTGAGGCTTATATTAAAGTTGATAAAATAATTAAAATTACTGAACATCGTTACAAGGTTGTATTGGGGCAAATTTGTGAGCTGTCACAGGACTCATCCTAGAATTTCCGAACTATAGGACATGTATTTCGCCTACTTTTATTCAAGCTAGTTGATTCACCTTTCAAATTTTATTATCGCTTTTTCTCCTTAAATTACATTCCCACTCACATTTAATATCGTTTTTTTATTTTTTTATTCACCTTATCTCACTTTAGTTCGTTTACAGCCCTCTATTGATTTTGTTTTATTTCTTATTCTAAAATGCATTCTCCTCGTTACGGTATCCGTGGCCTAGTTGTTTAGATGCTTGTCTTCCACCCGGGAATTTTGGGTTCAATATCAACAAATAAAAAAGGTCCCAGTCAGGTAGCAACTATTGAAAACGAAACATGTGCGAATGTTATCGTTTCTTCAAGGGTGATAGTATTACTAACACATGTGTAAGGAATACCGACGTCCCTAAATATTGTCAACACGCACGGTCAACGACCGATGAATCAACCTTTGGATATGTATAAAGTTCGCATACCAGAACGTCAATATTGTTTACACGCAAATAATATTTACGTTACATTCCACGGTAGAAAGAGAACGCATCGCGTTGTCTCACCGTTTCGGCAATAAATATTCTACCCACTATATCATTGGTAACGTCTGCGACCACCTCGGCACGCACAGGAGTGAGATCAAGATATACTGCGGACGCATTCATGCGCCCCGTTCTGAAATTATATATATACCTACTTATCGATAAATAAAGATCACTTATTATTATTCACTTGACCATTCATTGATTGTTCACTCTCACTTTTTCGCATTCCTGAATCGACGTATTTTATTTTAAATACAAAACAAATCATAATCAGCACGTCCTACTAGGACATATGCTAAACATGGAATGAAAAGCCACAGTTTCCTTCCCTTTTCCGATAGTTCTAAACTCGAAGGTTAGATACGAGTAACTCTAACCGAAGACAATAATGTATCCCTACCACATATCAATTTGTTTGAATTATTATTCCATAATCCATTGTTTTCCTTTTTTCTGCCTAAATATATTTTTCCTTTCTCCCTGCTTGCCTTATTCTTAGAAGAGGACCAAGAAGAACTATCTACGTCACACCTTTTCTTTCTTACTTTTTTAGTAGGTTGAAGTGGTCCATTATAAAAATTTGAATCTAAATTATGTGAATACGGCACTAATGAAATTTTGACTCCCTGGCTTTCATCATCACTTAAAATGTCATCAATGGTGTTAAATACCGTCTCGGATTGTGTTATCGGTTCAGTCGAATTTTGTACAATATCCGTATTATCAGCACTTTCCATAATTATAATATTGTTGTAAACCGTATCAGGTTGTGTTTCTATAATTCCTTTTGACAAATCTTCTGAGTAGTATACATATTTACATAATATTATGTGATTTCTGCATTATAAATATCAACGACTAAAATTGGCAATTCCATGAATAAATTTGGACTTTCTTGAAAACCATCACTCATACGATTTTCTTCATCACTTTTACGATTTTCTTGGTTACTCCCACGATTTTCTGTCACTAATCCAACCATAATTTTTCCTCCGCTATTCATCTATAAAAATAGACAATACTTATAAAAGTATTTTAATGCTTCAAATATTAATATTAATTTAAATAAAAACAATTTTATTTAAGCCCACCCAGTAATAATTAAAATGCAAAGTTGATGACTCCTCCTGAGTCATAATGCAACACGATGTTTTACATGTGTTGAAAAAATGTTTACTCCCTTAGATGAATAAAATTAAATATTGAGTCATAAATAAGGGGCGATATGTCTTTTATTATTTTATAGAGATTTGAAAAAAAATAGAGCTCATAAGTTTCAATAATTGTCGGCTTACCGAGAATAACCATCCTTTAAGATTTTTTTCAAAATAAAACTCTCCTTTTAATAACCCTATTATGGTCCTTTCAAAAGAGTTTCTAAAACTTTAACACAGACACGGGTGATTACTCCTTAAAAGTCTTAGTTACTTGACACTAATAACTGCTTTAAATATTTTATAAAGTATTTAGAAGTTTCTCAAACTCGTTAGATGGATTAAAGCCTCAATTTTTTAAACAATAGTACAAGACCTACGAGTATAAATCACTTGGAAATTCATGCACAAAAAAACATCCCCTCATTGGAATATTTTCTTTAGATTTATAAAGTTTAGGCATTTGTAATGAAACATGACACTGGCTAGACCTTATTCTCATAACAAACAGAGGTCAGTCCTACTGAACATTTTTAAATTTCAAAGAAAGGTTGTATATACATATATTTATGCACAGTGCACAAAGACAAGTAAAAATTTCAAACACTTTCACTAAGTTTTTCAAGAAAGTTTATACTGGGGATAATACAGGTTGTCCCAATAAATATAGATACACACTTTGAATGATTACAAATAATATTTTTACTAAGATATATCTAAGATGAATACTTCAAATTAAACAAGATAAATATGGATTTTTTTTAAATATCGTATATTCTCAACTGATAGTCATTCTGCTGCACTACTGATAACGTGGAATCGCAAACATCATGAATCGTTTATTGTAGTATTTGGGTGCATTCCCTTTCAATGGATGCACTCAATTCATCAAGTATTGCCGATTTTGTACCATAAACTTTATGTTTAATGAATGTCTATAAAAAAAGTCCATGTATGTGAATTATGTGGTGCGCGGAGGGATATTCGATGCTACATCTGCGTTAATTCTATCTGTTCGGCAATTTTTCATCAAGATAGGTCCTCACATCACGATGGTATTGCCGAGGTGCACCATCTTGCTGGAAATAAATGTCTTCCTTATATTTTAACTTTTTACAAATATATGGTAAGGTATGATAATTTTCCGCAGCAAATTCAAGTAAATCGCATTGTGTATTGCAGTGGGTTTATATTTTTTTGGGATATTCTAGCCCCTGGTAATTGTATTTGGTTACCTTTAATTTTGTTTCAAATGGAAGATATTGATAATGTATTGAATAAAAACTATATATCAAATAAAATTCGAGTCCTGATAATATTTTACAAAAGTCCTCTTAAAATGTCTAAAAGATCTTACCGACCCACTTAATAATACATTCTATATATCTTTGTCGATTGGCATTCTTCCAGAAATCTGAAAGCATATTTTCGGTCTCCAATTTCGTAAAAGGTAAATAAAAATGACATCAAATAACAGTTCTACATTAATACAATCTATGATTCTCAAATCAGAAAAAAATAATACGCTTTGAAATGATACATTATATAACACCAATAGTTAACTCATCAAATAACTCCAATCATTTATATTCAACATTGTTTTCGCCCGAAAGATCAACAACTCCAATATTTCAGAGTTTAAAAATTAAATATCAAAGTCACTAGAAAACAAGAACCAATTTGATTTCATGTATACATTTTTTTTTATAAAATGTTGTTTAAATTACGTAATTTACCTTTATGATAGAACCTTTTGAAAGAACGTTGCGTGTTTAAATCAACTCCAAAATATTATTCAAAATTACACCGGTTAGTGGAGTTCCCCAGGGCTCTCATTTAGGTCCTATCTTTTTTTTTAAATATTCATAAATGAAGATGAAAAAAGGAACTTTAAGGTGGGTTGGGTGAAAGAATGACTAAGCTTGTATATAAGTCAAAAATGCAAGGTGTGCGTGGAAGAGGTAGACCGAGAAAAACGTGACTGAATTAAATGGACCAGAATTTGAAATAAGATTAAGTTACAAGTATGATAATAGAAGATTGTGCATGACGAGATGTATGAGTGTGGAGGAGGCGAAAGCTGTGTGGTTAGATAGAAAAATAATAGAAAAAAAAAACTGTTTTCTCGGCCTACCCCGCAAGGGACAAAGCGTGATGATATATATTTGGTATATGCATATTGATAACATAACAAAAAAAGGAATTTAGATCTAGTGAGAAATATGAATAATAGAAAATTGTGCATAACGAGATGTATGAATGTGGTGGAGGTGAAAGTTGTGTGTTTGTATAGAAAAGTTTGGAGATCTACGTTTTCTGCTTACCCTGCAAGGGACACGACGTGATGATACATATGTATGTATAACACAACCGTGTTTAAAGTGAGGTTCATACGATGATTTAAAAATATGACGATTTAAAAATATGATGATTTAAAAATATTTAAATCAAACAATTATACTCTTATCAAAGATTGTCCTCTCTTTTTAATATATATTACAATTTGTTTAGTCAAACATTGTTTATTCCACTTGATATAACAGTATAACCCTACCGGTTTCAAGGTTTTCACGTGTTCCAAGGGACCACAAACCAGAGTATTTATTATTGATAATGAGGGGAAATCTTAAACCAGTAGGGTTATATCGTTACATATATAAAGCGGAATTATACAGCAATAAGGAAATAAAAAAATTGTAAATAAGAAATATTAACTTAGTCGAAACAACTAACTCCCATTACTAAGAAAGCTCAAAATGCTTTCTTTAAAAACTGTTTAGAAAATGTTGAAGATGTCAATATCCGAAGTTTTATTCAAAAGGAAAAGGCCGTGATATTGGGGAAAAGCACATGGCAGGCTATTTCTACTTATTACCAGTGTAAATAGATCAATATTTCTGTATCTCGAATAGTTGTGAGGAACGTAAAACTTTACCTTTTCCAACAAAGTAGGATTAGATGTAGCTCCCGTCAGCAACATAAAAATATAAGAAGAGACTCTCACATCCCTCCTCACGCTAAGAAGGTAGTATTCCAATATCTAAAAATAAAACTTGTAGAATAGATCCACGGGTAGTCACCACACTCGCGTAAGTAAAAAAACTCTCAAAAATATATTTGGGACTTTCTCCACTATTTGAGAGTAACGAATCCCCTGCGGACTTCATACACCAATATTCTACATTCTTACTTGCTAAGAACAAGCGAATTGTAGAAATACTTGAGAACCTCTCATCCTACAAATAACTTAAAGGCTTATCACAAACCTAGTGCCCTATAAACAGACTTACATAGTTCCTCAAATACCAAATGAGAACCTACTGTTAAAATTAATACCCAAATCTTTGATGATTTATATCCTTTGAATGGTATAACCGTTCAGACTGTTTCTTTGATATTTTAAAGTCATTGTTCTGGAATAAGACAAGAGTTTGCATTTATAAATATTGAAATTGAGTTTGTTTGTTTGATTCCATTCCCAATTGGTGTTCAAGTCCGACAATAAAATTTTACTGAAGACCTTTAAATCATCAGCGAATAATAAATACCAAGAGTGCTTTATTACTGAACTAATATCGTTAAATACGATCAAGAAGAGTGAAGACACAAGTATAATATAACATACTTGTGAATATTTTAATATGCTTTTACTTCCAGACAATTAAGCAATAAAGGCACATTTTAGAGAAGTTATTTTAACCCCTCAATATTTTAAACAAAGACAAATTGTTTAACATAGTAAATTGTTGCAGTCTGAAGAGCTATTCTGAAATATAAAATGTATCATTATATATTTTCATCAATAGTTTTAATATTCTTTTTCACGTTTCTTAAATAAAAGTCGTTTGATCGTATAACGAAAATAAATTTGTTTGAAAATGTACAACTTAGTTTCGAAAAATATATTCGCCTAAGGAAGAACACAATATTTTAAATGTATGTAGCGAATTATTTATAACTGCATAATCAATTATACACTATGGCAAGGAATTTTTGTACTAGCAATATTTTACCAAGATACTTGGACTTGTTATTATTCTATAACCATTTTTTAAGGTTGAAATTACATATTCATCTCAATTGCAAGATCTTTCCTGTTTGCACGTTGCACGCACTACGTAGAAACATTATAAATCAAAGTGTGGCGGTCGTCGCACACTCGGTCGCACACTCGGAACACTGTAGGCGTCCATACACACGGTCAATGACCGATGAAGTGATCTTTGCATTCCTTGACAATTTTAAACAAACAAGTCCAAAGTTCACACGCCGGCCATTCAACCCGTAGCCGGGAGCGGACCGCATTCCACGCCGGAGCGAGAACGCACCACGGCTGTCGCGCCAGTTTCGTTAATAAATTGTCACCTACATACAACATTAATCGTTTTTGCATTCGCAGGAACGAGACGTAGGCATATCGCGAGCGCATTCCCGCGCACATTCTAAAATGATATAAATACCTACGTCTACCAAATAAATCACTCTCTCTTTCCGCATTGCGATCTAACGAGTTTTATTTATCAACAAATCATCATCATCTCTCCCTTAAGAACTAGCTCCTAAAAAAGTATTTTTTTCTCAAAACTATTTTCGTTCAATAATTTATATTATTAAAAAGGCTAATACTTTTATAAAGATAATAAAACCCCCAGATCTAACCATAGTTCCTATCAATGTGTTTATTAGCGTTAACGGTATTTTACAGTGCAGAGGTATGTTGTTTTACACTTTTGTTGTGATCAGGACAACCTGGCGGGCTTATTGTCATGTGGCATTCTGTTCCAAATAACCAAAACCATGTCAAAGATACCTTGAGTGAAACACAGGCTGAATTTCTATTTTAAAATATTTGGGTTCCAACGGGAATCGAAACACCCTAGTTGGGAGACAAGCGTTTTACCAACTAGGCCACGAGGATGTGAGAGGAGGTAATTTGTAAATAAAATACAAACACACAAAATAAAATACATAAGAATCACATTAGAGCGAGCCGAGAAAATTTTAAATCTTGGAAACATGTTCACATCAGATAACCGAGCAAAGTGCAATATTAAAAGAAGACTAGCAGCAGACAATAGAGTAAACGGTAAGTTATACTATGGGCTTACAGATAGAAGCATGTTAAGAGAAGCAAAGCTGACAGTGTAGAATAGAATACAAGGGACATGAAAGTAAAGTAAATGCGGTAGAAATGAGAGCGTTACATAGAATGTTTGAATAAACAATGAAAAACAGAACGAGGATATTAGGAAAGAAAGCAAATCAAAAGATGAGACAGTGGTTGAAAAGAAGAGAGAAGCATTGAGACAGTAGTTAGGTCATACATAGGGAATTATCAAATACATTTTCAAAAAGAATCTATTAAAATACTCGTAGTATAGAAGATACTAGAAGTTTGCGAAGACAGAAAAACGTGATACTGCCAAATAAATAGAATTCTTAGAAAAGGAAGAGCGAAAAGGAGAGTGTGCATTATAAAAGTGTACCAGGATAGAATGAAGTGGAAAGTTGTTCTCTCTGCCTATGCCAATTGGAAATAGAGTGTGATGGATAAAGATGAATGTTTTTACCTATACTCGTATTTTACCCATACTCGTATTTTCTATTATAAAAAAAACGTATGCTCGTTTTTAGATAGTAAAAATCTCTTATCTAATTTTACTTCATCTAAATTGATTTAATGGCGTTAACGAGTTACAAATACTAATGCGGTCAAAAGTGATCTTTAATTACGAAATGTAAAAAAATGCCTTTTACTTAAAGATTGAACCTTTGTGAACAAAAATGGTAAAATATTTTTTATTGAATTTATTTTCTTAGATTTAAAAACCGTAGATTAAAACCTTCTATAGCACTAGCAAAATTATGCAAATTAAGCAGTAATCAAAGTGTTGATAATTATACAAAGAAAAAAACTCGAAGATATTCTTTGTTAAAACTTATTTTTCAATAAAATTAAGAAAATACTTTGGTTCATTAGTCACAGTTTTAAACCACCACCTTCAAAGCTAAAAAAAATATGCAAACTATGTCAATCTTGCGAAAAACTTTTTAGTCTTAACGAGAGACAATAAAGCAGACGTTACCAACCTTTTAAACATAATCTATAATTACGCATTTTTTTTAAATAATCATCATTTATTAAAAAAAACTTTGTTCAACATATAATAATTTAATCTGGTAGAATAAAATATTCTGCAAATACGAGACATAACAGTTTCTTCGTGATTTTCAAACAACATCGACAACCTGTGTATCTAGTATACTTTTTAAAAAGCATCGATGACATGTGTTGAACATTTCGATAAAAAATGTTGAACCTTTAGCGAATGTCCTTGAAGGACGCGCTGATGATTTTGATTGTTTGGTATTTAAATAAAATACGTCAATTAGCGATGCGGAAAGAGAGAGTGAATGAATCAATGAATAATAAATAGTGATTAATGATTAATGATGCTTTATTTATCGGTAAGTAGGTATGTATACATTTCAGAATGGGCGCGGGAGTGCGCCCGCAATATATTTTTATCTCGCTTCTGTGCGTGCAGAGATGGTCGATTGAAATATTGCAGGCATCGCAAATAATATTGTGGGTAGACAATTTATTGGCGAAAACGGCGAGACAGCGTGATGCGTTCTCTTTCTACTGTGGAATGTATCGTAAATAGTATTTGTGGGTAAACAATTTCAATGTTTTGGTATGCGACCTTTGGACATATCCAAAGGTCGTTTCGTCGGTCGTTGACCGTGTATGTTGACAATCAGCGACGACAGTAGTTCCTACAAACCTTTGTTACAAAAATTATCTTGACCTTTTGTCAATTTGGTTTTGGGAGCAGATATTATAACGCCCCCTCTCGTGGGTTAATTAACCACCTTTTTGTACATCAAACTGTTTCAAGTATACTTTTTTAAGTGTTTCAAACAACATCGACAAGAGATCTTCCACTCTATAATGATCTGTAACCATGCATCCTCAGTAAGAAGACACTTGTATAATGCCAGGGATAATATCCATACTATCTTATGTAGAAACAACTGAGAAATCGTACGGGAAGTATCTCGATTGAGAGGACGTTATGAGATGAACGAAGAAAATGACTCTCTCTCTCAAATGTATTTTCTTTTCTATTGCCTTAACTTTTAATACGTTCTAACCTTAACACAAAATACTATTTTTATTAATTTGTAATATGGAATAAGCATATATCAATCCCCTATGAACAAAAATAACAAACCAGTTCAATGGGAATTTCATTGTTTCAGTCTTAAATAGTGTAGTATCACTTCTTCTTCTTCTCCCTGGCTCTATCCCAACTCACTGTCTGCGAAGACTGTTGGAGTCAGCTCTCCTCGTCCTCAGGTTGTATGTTCTTCTGTCCCAGACTACGTCCCCCAGGTCGTGCCTCTACATTTGGTTATCTTTTTGCACCACCCATGAATTTTTTGTTCTTCCTCTGGTTGTTATTCGAGGAAGATCCATGGAGATTGCCTGGTTCACAATGTGATCGGGTGCTCTGCGTCCAACGTGCCCATACCATCTCAATCGCTTCTCCTCCATCTTGCTGTTGATGTCTGTAACACCTAGACTTCCACGAATGCGTGAGCTTTTTATTTTGTCTCTTAGGAACACACCAGCTGACCATCTTAGCACGCACGTTTCTGCAGTTTATAGTTGTCTAGAGTAAAAGTTATACATCGTCCAGCATTCGGAGCCATAGAGGAGTGCGGGTCTGACAATTGTTTGGTATACTTTTCCTTTTAATTTCCTGGCATTTTCGGATCACATAGAACTCCCGTCATTGATCACTAATACACTAATACAGATTATTTTAAACCGCATTTGACACACACAATCGCTTATTGCATCGACGCCATAGACTATACATTTCTAATTTTGGTTGGTGTCGCATTTTTTTCGAATACTGTAGATGAAAAATATCAATCGCATAAAAATATCGTTCCATTTTCCATTTTCAAAATTGTTCCATTTTCAAAATTACGTTAAAATAATAACTTTGTTCCATTTTCAAAATTACGTTAAAATAAACCACTCAAACTATTTGAGTAAACAATGGCCGAAATAATGCGCTAAACTATTATCTTTTATATTAATATACATTCAGCACGTTTGGAATGAAGTTTGTAACGAAAATTTGCCCAAATGACATTTATTTACGAGTAAATATGAAACCACTTTCAAAATAATATATTATTTTTATTCCATACACGCCTATACAAACGGCGTAATATTTTTCTTAGTACAGAAAAAAATATAGGTTGGCTTCTTAATGCATTAACGTTATATAGAAGTCTTCAATAGGCTTCATAAGTTCATTCTTTAAGAGAAAATCAAAATGAACCTTTATAATTTATAAACAAATGTTAATTCCCTCTTAAAGTTTTGCAACTGTTATTTGTGGCTATTGTTGCCTCTCTTTCAAATAGTTCTTTTGAAATCCTTAATATTTAATTGTTTGGAAATATAAAAGTATTTTTGAAGGAAATTTTTATTTTCGGAAATAAATTACTTTGTTCAGACAGTTTATCTCTTGTTTAACTATTTATTTAACTCTTCATTGAAAATAATTTTGTAGGCTTATTGTTTGAATCCTGTTAATGCACGATACAAAAAAATCTTTTGCCTGATTTTCACTTTAACAAAATCTTTCTGATTGTTTGGAAGAAATTGTCACATTACAATAAATCAGCCTGGTTGTGCTGTCTACAACGAAAGTGTAAAGCAATAATAATACTATAATTTATCACAAATAATCTTTTTTTTGTTATTACCAATCACCAATCAAGATTTATTTTCAACCTACGAAAGTAGGATCATATAACTTCACACCAGAAGACAAAGAACTGGTTGAATGTTAGAAATAGACGCCAAATTCACATACTGTCTCTATTGTACAATATCCTTAACTGTCCCGCCGCCCCCTCATATTTCGCCTAAAATTTTCAGCGTCTTTCCAATCATGGATTAGCGCAACGCTCAAACGAAGATTGTCTATTGGCATTTCACGTCCACCGCTCCTCTTTTTTTACGTCGTCCTTTACTGTCCATGCAGTGAGACTCTGGAATCAGTTACAAACCAATATAAGACTCGCTCTATCATTCGCATGCTTTAAGAAGCGACTGAAAAAACTCTTAATTTCTAGTCAGTAAAATAACGTGTTTCATTCCTGAATTTTCTTTACCTTTCCTCTCCACCACCCCTTCCTTTTCTTTTGATTGATGATATCTCACTTTATGTGAACAATAATGTTCGGGTGATTGTCTGTCTTTGTGGAGTCCGTGGGTATATGCTCACGTATGTGTTTATGGATTTCGTGGGGATGGATAGACATTTGAATGATTTATGCGACCACGTAACTTGCTTCATTTACTTTAATCTGGTTGGTTGGAAGAGATTGCCGCCCGGCAATAATTCCGCCAGATTGTATTTAAAAAAAATGGTTAAACATATAAATAAGAATGTTCTTCTGTATTAATGTAAATAATGGTGAGGAACTTATTTTATTTTTGTCTATGGAATGTTGTGTTAAAATACAGAACTCTCAGTATTTATACAACCAATTTGAGTGTGATTATTGTTTATGGTGTCTTGCTATTATTCTTTAAAATCTTGTTCCTTGAACTATAAAAGTGTAAATCTAACCTATACCTAAATATTGTTTTTTTTGTTCTTTTCAATAAAGAGAGCATTTAAATTGACACATGTGAAGAATTGGTGGACAGGAGGATACCATATGTTTTTCAGTCCACACCATTATTATATGTTAACCGTGAATAAGGATGGTGTCCGAATATTTTCCGCATGTTATCGAAAATCTTTCAGTAATCTCCAATTATTTGATGATAGTTTAGGGGAATGGTTCTTATGGGAAGAGATGATGATGATTTGTTGATAAATAATAAAACACGTTAGATCGCAATGCGGAAAGAGAGTGGAATTTTATTAGTAACGTAGGTATTTATATCTTTTTAGAATATGCGCAAGAATGCGCTCGCGATATGCCTGCGTCTCGTTGCTGTAAATGCAAAAACGATTAATTGCTGTATGTAGGTAACAATCTATTTACGGAACCGGCGAGACAGCGTGGTGCGTTCTCTCTCTAGTATGGAGTGCGGTCCGCTCGGCTACGGGATGACTGGCCGGCGGGTGACCTTCGGACTTGTTTACTTAGATTTATCGAGGAATCCGAAGGTCATTTCATCGGTCATTGACCGTATGTATGAACGCCGAGTGCAATAGGAACGTTGGTGTACCTTGCAGTCCATGGAATAGGGAGCACCCACTTCTAGAACCATATCGCGAAGGCATCTATCATATTTATGTCCTTCCTTCTCATCGTCCATATTTCCACTTCAACAGTGCTGTAGAGAATACTAAAGATTTAAGCAGATTGATTTTGGTTCTTCTCAGTATATACGGAGGAACAGCTGAACAAATAACAGCGTCTTCAAAATATTTGTCTAAGATTTATTTTTAACCTGAGAAAGTACGGTCATATCACTTCATACCATAAAACGCTGAACTGGTTGAACGTGAGAAATAGACGCCAAAGTCACATACTATCCCTATTGTATAATATCCTTAACTGTCCCGCCGCCCCCTCTTATCTCGCCGAAAATTTTCAACGTCTTTCCGATCAAAGACTTGCGCTGCGCTCATACGGAGATCGTTTATTGGCTTTCCCAGTCCACCACTCTTAGTTTTTACGTCTTCCTTTACTGTCCATGTAGTATGACTCTGGAACCAGTTACAAACCAATGTTAGACTCGCTCCGCCATTGACACGCCTTAAAAACCGACTGAAAAAACTCTTCATTTCTAGTCAGTAATATAACGAACTTCATTCCTGATTTTTCTTTCCTCTCCACCATCCCTTCCTTTGATTTTTGATATCTCACTTTTACTTCAACGTGTTTACGTCCATAAATTTCATAAATGTGAATAATCGTTTGAATATTTTGGCGACCATGTAACTTGCTTTATCTACTTTTGTCTTATTTGGTTGGAAGAGATTGCCGTTTTGCAATAAACCCGCCAGGTTGTATTTGCAATGAAGTGTTAAATAAATAAATATAGACCGGTTTCTTTGTCCGTCTTGTTATAGCTGCTTATGCTATTACAATTCGTTTTAGGATCTCCGCTCCACATTTTTCACTCCTCGAAATAAGACCATCTAGGCAAATAAGCTCTCTCCATCTATGTAAATAAGCTCACTCCATCTAGGTAAATAAGCTCACTCCATCTAGGTAAATAAGCTCGCTCCATCTATGTAAATAAGCTCACTCCATCTAGGTAAATAAGCTCACTCCATCTAGGTAAATAAGCTCGCTCCATCTATGTAAATAAGCTCACTCCATCTAGGTAAATAAGCTCGCTCCATCTATGTAAATAAGCTCCCTCCATCTAGCTAAATAAGCTCCTGAGGGAATTACTTCTTATTAAAATCTCGAATAGGTCCACGATAAGCACTTTTATTTTACTTTTGTTTATTTCTAGTTCAAGTTGGTAGCTCTCCATTTCAACATTATTAAAAAGTTTAGCCATATCAACTTCGTCTTTGGCTGTAAGTGTTGTAACATCTGCAAATCTTATATTGAAGATTTTACAATCCCCTATGGCAAAACCATCTTCATTTTCGTAAAGTAAAATAGTTACTATGTAAAACCAAAAAAGACTTGAACTTTAATGACATAAAGCTGTTAAACACTTAGTGATTATGACAGCAGAGCGTTTATATCTTTGTCTAATGTACAAACTTTATCATCGAAACTTTTGTTCAATGTGTCTGGCAATTGTTCACACCATCGTAAAAAAAAATTTAAATGCTCTTTCTCGAACCGAATAATATTTAAAACTGTTGATGATGGTACACTACAGTAGTTTAGTGCCAACATTTATGTATGAGAAAGAAACCTGGATGGGAAAAGGGATGAAAAGAGCCGAAAAAAATATGTGGAAATGTTTATACCAGACGAATTTTAATAGGGTGACAGTTTATGACAGAACACGTTGAACTGATAAGGGATGAATTTGAACTTAAGGTTGATGTGTTGAGTAAAATAAAGAAGAGTATTCTGAGATAGTTTGGGCACATGGAACGAATGAATGAAGAAGACTAACAAAATAAATATACGCTACAAATCTGAGAGAAGACGTGGTAGTGAAAGACAAAGGAAAGTTTTGTTGGTTCATGTAAATTATATATTGAATGAAGTAAGATAAATCTTATGAGCTGTATAGAAGGTGTATGGATATGAAAAAGACGAAATGTGTATTTCGAGAAAAGAATGTCTGACACTCTGTCATATATGCCTACCCAATCAAGAAAATCTTCGCTCGCACACAAAATTGTATTGTTGAACAAATGTTCAAATATTTTCCAGAAGTATAAAAGTCTAAGAAATACATGGCACTACTAAATGTACAAAATCCTGAGATATGAAATGGTGAAAATATTTTTTATATGATTAATGTATGATAAAGCGGCATGGACGTAACAGAAGTGAAGTGTGTATGCCAGGATAGAATACAGAGAACTATTCTCCCTGCTTACCTCAATAGAGAATTGTCCTAATGGTAATGACGATTATAAGACTTAAGGTTAAGTATGTTAAGGTTAACATATTTCTTTTCCACAAAGAAGTTTTTTTTTTCAAATTTTTTAAACTCGAAAAAAAACTGTCTGAAGATAAACGAGAAAAACATTAATTTCGATTAATAAATACGATTTTTTTTTCTTGTCATATAACCTATCCGCAAAAAAAATATTTCCACTCTTGGCACTAAAACCGCGAGTTTTTATTTAACGCTGGCTTTGAGAGGTTTTTCAAAAATTAAAACTTTCGAAGAAATCCGTTTATTTAATAAGCTTTTAAAAGAGATTGAAATCGGATTAAAATAATTCCCCATTTATCATTTTTGGGTGAGCCTGATCCAATAAATTAAAGTTCCCTGAAGAGGCAAGACTTAATCTGTGATCTCTTTATATCCTAAAGTATAAGGAATCTATTGAATTCTTAAGGAACGTAATTAGAGTAAATTAAGTAACTGAGAAAGGTAGATGCTTTTAAAATGTTGTCTTGAGGATTAAAACAGAAATAAAAAGTTTTTGAGTTATTATATGTATTTTGAATATTTTTTATATTATTTTATTCAGTATAAATTCATTTCTTAATTTACTTTTCAAAAAAGGCCTATTGCTATACGCCTAAGCTATACGCAGTACATAGTTATTCATAAATCAGTCAAGTGTAAAAACTTAAGAGAGGCAGATCAAGGAAAATACTATAGTGCCGTTTAGAAAACAGGCTTTCCTCAAGGGTGCTCTAATTCTGGATTCAAACCCACTTTTATTAACAGATACAAAAAAAATCAAATGGAAAGATAGGAAAGTGGTAGCTGCGGCCATTAGATAATGTATATCCACACACCTACATATATTCAGAATATATTGTATTTGAAATTATCAACCGAAGACAAACTACAAAGTAACCTTTATATATCTTCCGATACATGATAGTAACACATTATACGTGATAGTAACAGTTCTTCCAATACGTGATAATTACAGTACTTCCAATCGTGATAGTAACAGCACTTCCAATCGTGATAGTAACAGAACTTCCAATACGTGATAATAACGGTACTTCCAATACGTGATAGTAACTGTACTTCCAATCATGATAGTAACAGTACTTCCAATCGTGATAGTAACAGTACTTCCAATACGTAATAGTAACAGTACTTCCAATCATGATAGTAACAGTACTTCCAATACGTGATAGTAATAGTACTTCCAATCATGATAGTAACAGTACTTCCAATACGTGATAGTAGCAGTAGTATAGTATAATGTTCATTTTTGTCCATAAATTTTATAAGACTAAAAGAACAGCTGTCAAGTGCTTCCTAAAGCTGCACACTACACCTATATCTGTTACACTAAGAGACAAACGTGTCGGCTTTAACTTTATTATACATTAATCTTCGCTACACGTGTTTCTATCTCATATCACGAGACTGCAGGCGGAATGGTTCTCTTCGTTCTACCTGAAAAGAACCTCAGGATAGAGAGCCTAGAAACGTGTAGCGAGAATTTATGTAATAAGGGGAATAATAAAGCAATTTATTATTAAATATTTTAAAATCGTTTACTTAATCCAACCATACTTTCCTTGGTCTTCTTATACTACGCCATCCACTAACATTTGCACTGTATATTAATATTGTTATTCATTCTTAATTTATTCGTTCTAAGTCCTCGTTGTCCTTCATTTTCTATACCCATCTTAAAGTGCTCTTTTTCATCATATTTAATACATCGGTCTCTTAAATTTACAGATTTCTATAAGGTTCTTATCACTTCCTTCCTTATTTTGTTTTAATTCTCATATCATCATGTTTTGTATTCTTATTGTTTTATAGTTTAATCTCTATCATCTCACGAGGTAAATTATCCGATTTGTCCTTTTTAAAGGAAGGAAAGACAAGCTTTTATTTCAGGAAAATTTCAAGCTTAAGTAATTTGTCCTGAGTGAATGTTTATCTGATCCGACATTTATTTATCATCTTCTGAATTTTTAACCTCTGCGCAGATGAGAAACGAAATCCACCTATAATCTTAAAACTTAAAAAAAAACACTGGACTTAAGATAAATTTCCCTCAGATTATTTATCCATTAAGTAAATTTGATGTTCGAAATTGACATTGACGTTAACGAAAACGTAACTAAATTTAATCATTAAAATTTTATGTTTTCTATAATACATTTTCAAGGTTATCTGTGAATTTCAAATAAATCTTAAAGTTTATTTTCTCTTCTGTCGTAATACAATATTAACGAGTACAATTTATATCGTTTTAATTGAAAGACGAACCGTTGAATTCAAGTACTATACACAACTGTCTAAAAAACCTCCACTTTGTGGATACAGAGAATCACTTCACTAGGCATAGTCTTAGAACAAGTGGCATCATCCCTTAATCAACAATTTATTTATTTTTTAGTTCATCAATGATACAATGCACCTTAAAAAATGTAAAAAAGGTTGTTTATGCTTCATTTACAATATTACAAATAAATCTTAAAATAAAAATATAAATTAATAACAATTCGAAAAACCAAATAAAAAGCTACATCAATAAAATGTTGAAAATAATATATAATTAAGTAAGTACACGATTCAAAATGATAACAATAATATAAAACTTTTACAAATACGCAGCTGATCACACGACACTAGGCCGTCCCTAATCAGCTGCCCCCACCTCACCATATCAATTTGACATTAATGCGAAAAGAATAGTAGAGTATAAATTCAATATTTCCTCAACTCTGTAATCAATCTACTTTTGTAGCTCGACAGACTATGAAAAAATAGTTCAGCAATTAGATAAACTTTGTTTATAATAAAAAAATAGTCCTATGGGGAGTATGCACTGAAGGAACTAATATTGAAAAAGCCAAGCAACTCAGAACATTTAATTTCAATTATTATAGCAATGGCCAATTTAAAATTGTTGAATCTCAAAAACTTATGCTGCACCTTTTCAACCACGTTTATATGAACATCATGGCAAAGGGACCAAATAATGGAGTAGCTATTTGGTCCCTTTGCCATGATGTTCACTAATATTCAAGCTAACTACTTACCAATTAAGTATACAATAGTGTAAATACAATATAATTATTGAAGAAAAAATCTTTGATATCCTCAAAATAAACGCAAACATCATCATGGCCTTATCACATATATGTACCATTAATATGAACAACAAACAATAACTAAACATCGAACACATTAATGTCAAATTATTCTTTTCGCATTAATGTCAAATTAGTATGGTGAGGTGTGGGCAGCTGATTAGGGACAGCCTAGTATCGTGTGATCAGCTGCGTATTTGTAAAAGTTTTATATTATTGTAATCATTTTGAATCGTGTACTTACTTAATTATATATTATTTTCAACATTTTATTGATGTAGCTTTTTATTTGGTTATTCGAACTGTTATTACCGATTTTTTTTATTTTAAGATTTATTTGTAATATTGCAAATGAAACACAAACAACTTTTTTTACATCCCCAGATCACTAATTTGCATACTAGTAAAAGCAAAGAGTTGGTTATTGTATACCCATAATGTGTTATGCACTTAAACTTCGAAAATGTAAGTACTTGACACTTACTGACGTTCAACCTTAATCTATTGATCTCTCACAAACTGAATGAATGAATTTGTCCTTAATACTTAAACTTTTACTAGAAACAGTCACTCTTTGCACACCCTTAAATCCCAAGCTGTCACAAATATAATTTCAACTGTATCATAATCCCAACAACCACATCAAAAGTATGCATTAAGTTACGCTCTAGATTCGCATTAGTCATTCACTCGTATTTCTATGTGGAGACCTTCAAGAGCTTCAAATATTTCGCTCTACCCCCCATCGACATTTTATTTTTCATATCACATTTTCTTCATCATGGTAACCTCAATGCTGAAGAACGTGACCCACAAATTACAAAGCATATTAATAAGGTTTTCTTGGCGAAAATGTGCGCCGGTTCACATTACCTTTCGCATCACATATTTTTTTTCATTTGAAGGCGCGACATTACGTAAATCACCGTTTTCCTTTACAAATGTGTTGTGAATTTGTGACACAACGAACACCCTGCTACTCCTTTTAAATTCATACATACAAATAAATCCAAATATATTTGATCCAACCATGTTTTCTTCAGTCTATCTCTTACACGCACACTTTTGACTTATATACTCGCTTAGAACTTATTTCATTCATTTACAGCACATATCCAAACCATCTTAAAGCTCCTTTCATCGTCTGACTTAAAATGTTTATCTTCACTCCGCCTTCTTTCATACATTGACACTCCGCAAATTTTCCTTAGTACATGCATCGCCACAGCATTAATCTTACTTCATCAGTTAAGTTCAAGTTTAACTTCTATATTTCAAGATGGGTGCCAACACACTATTATATATTGTCATTTTTGCTACTTTTTATATAGTGCGGTGGTTGTATGTTAGTAGGTAACGGAGTGCTCCATTACGTTGTTATATAACGCTACCCTTCTTTAATTATCCCTTTCAACTCCCCCATTACACTAGACATACTGCCCAGATAACAGAATCAATCAACCTGACCCGGTTTCTCTGAATTAATTCATATATCGCAACCACTTTTTATATAGTACGGTGGTTGTATGTTAGTAGGTAACGGAGTGCTCCATTACGTTGTTATATAACGCTACCCTTCTTTAATTATCCCTTTCAACTCCCCCATTACACTAGACATACTGCCCAGATAACAGAATCAATCAACCTGACCCGGTTTCTCTGAATTAATTCATATATCGCAACCACTTTTTATATAGTACGGTGGTTGTATGTTAGTAGGTAACGGAGTGCTCCATTACGTTGTTATATAACGCTACCCTTCTTTAATTATCCCTTTCAACTCCCCCATTACACTAGACATACTGCCCAGATAACAGAATCAATCAACCTGACCCGGTTTCTCTGAATTAATTCATATATCGCAACCACTTTTTATATAGTACGGTGGTTGTATGTTAGTAGGTAACGGAGTGCTCCATTACGTTGTTATATAACGCTACCCTTCTTTAATTATCCCTTTCAACTCCCCCATTACACTAGACATACTGCCCAGATAACAGAATCAATCAACCTGACCCGGTTTCTCTGAATTAATTCATATATCGCAACCACTTTTTACCGCAACTCTTTCTATAAGCAGAACCTTTGATTTCACCACATTAAATTTTAAACCTTTTACTAGACATGTCTCATATAGCTCTGATGTTATATCCCTTTAAATGGGCTTCTTTTTCAGAAAAATAACTGTCATCAGCGTACTGAAGTCTATATACATTTACTTCACTCATTCTTACAATTCATGTATTTACATTTTAAGGCTTAATATATAATTGCGGTCGAACCCAGTTTCACCCGGGTTTATGTCGGGATAAGTGAAAGTCGGTCCATAACCAAATTAGAGCCAAGGGGAATAGAATTTCTAGATAGTAATCAAATAAAAAGGTCTACCTTGAAATAATACAAATATACACTCACCCAATTTCCCTATTAAGGCAGGTAGAGTACGCAGAGCGCACAACTTCATTCTTACAACACACTTTCTTCGCCTTCTCCACATTCATACAAATTTTCCCATAGCTCATTTTGCCTCCCTTATTCCTTATATTTCCTTCTTATAAAATTTAATCAACCTAATTTAATTACACTTTTCTCGGTCATCCTCACAACTTGCACTTATACTTGTACTATAAATTTGTCTTTCTACCTTATCATCCAAACTACCTCAACATGCTCTTCATCACCTTTCTTTCTTGACATATCAGTGTTACACATTAATCCTTAGTAAAAACATTCGTTATTAATTTATCGACACCCTACATCTTTTCTCAGCGCACGAATTTTCACATTTATTTGACTCCTTGTATTCATTTCCCACGTCCACGTTTCACTACCATTCATCAATGTTTGTGCTAATACGCTGTTGGTGACCTTTATTTTAGGAAGTCTTGACATTATTTGGTATAAATATTTGAGTGTCCCATTAACTTCATTTATTTGAAATCATTTACATTCGTATATCAACTGTTCAATGAACAGATATCGCGTGTTCAAAATAGTGAATTTCGGAAAAATGTCAATGGAAATTAAGTTTATTTTAACGGGATTATAAATTTGAAAACACTTTATTATCATTTTTACTTGTTGAGGAATGGAGACATTTGCAAATGAATGTATTGATAAAATTAATGCTTTTGGAAAACAAAAGATTGTTTCAGGAGGTGTATAAATATCAAAATGTCTTTTTTGTGTTATTTGCAATTGTTGAGGAATGAACGCATTAGAATTGAAAGTATGGATAAATCATTGTTGTTAGTGAGATAAATGGAAAACAAAATAACATTTTAGGAGGTTTATAAGTTAGAAAAGGTCTTTATTGTAAGATTTGTACTTGTTGAGGAATATCATAAAAACATTAGAAATTAATGTATGGATAAAATTAATGATTTTGATGAGCTAAATGGAAAACAAAAGATTATTTCAGGAGGTTTATAAGTTTGAAAATGTATTTCTTGTATGATTTGTACTTGTTGAGGAATAAAAATCATTAGAAATGAATGTATGGATAAAATTAATGATTTTAGTGAGCTAAATGGAAAATAAAAGATTATTTCAGGAGGTTTATAAGTTAGAAAATGTCTTTCTTGTAAGATTTGTACTTGTTGAGGAATATCATAAAAACATTAGAAATTAATGTACGGATAAAATTAATGATTTTGGTGAGCTAAATGGAAAACAAAAGATTATTTCAGGAGGTTTATAAGTTTGAAAATGTATTTCTTGTATGATTTGTACTTGTTGAGGAATAAAAACATTAGAAATGAATGTATGGATAAAATTAATGATTTTAGTGAGCTAAATGGAAAATAAAAGATAATATTCAGGAGGTTTATAAGTTAGAAAATGTCTTTCTTGTAAGATTTGTACTTGTTGAGGAATATCATAAAAACATTAGAAATTAATGTACGGATAAAATTAATGATTTTGGTGAGCTAAATGGAAAACAAAAGATTATTTCAGGAGGTTTATAAGTTTGAAAATGTATTTCTTGTATGATTTGTACTTGTTGAGGAATAAAAACATTAGAAATGAATGTATGGATAAAATTAATGATTTTAGTGAGCTAAATGGAAAATAAAAGATAATATTCAGGAGGTTTATAAGTTAGAAAATGTCTTTCTTGTAAGATTTGTACTTGTTGAGGAATATCATAAAAACATTAGAAATTAATGTATGGATAAAATTAATGATTTTGGTGAGCTAAATGGAAAACAAAAGATTATTTCAGGAGGTTTATAAGTTTGAAAATGTATTTCTTGTATGATTTGTACTTGTTGAGGAATAAAAATCATTAGAAATGAATGTATGGATAAAATTAATGATTTTAGTGAGCTAAATGGAAAATAAAAGATAATATTCAGGAGGTTTATAAGTTAGAAAATGTCTTTCTTGTAAGATTTGTACTTGTTGAGGAATATCATAAAAACATTAGAAATTAATGTATGGATAAAATTAATGATTTTGGTGAGCTAAATGGAAAACAAAAGATTATTTCAGGAGGTTTATAAGTTTGAAAATGTATTTCTTGTATGATTTGTACTTGTTGAGGAATAAAAACATTAGAAATGAATGTATGGATAAAATTAATGATTTTAGTCAGCTAAAGGGAAAATAAAAGATTATTTCAGGAGGTTTATAAGTTTGAAAATATATTGATGATTTGTAATTGTTGAGGAAGGAAGACATTAGAAGTTTATGTATTAATAAAATTATTGTTGATAGGAGGATGAATGGAAATCAAAATATTATTTCACGGGGGTTATAAGTAAGGGAAAATTACTTTGTTGTATAATTTATTCTTTTTGAGGAATGAAGACATTGTAAATGACTCTACGAATATTAAAGGGAATGTTGTTAGTAAGGTGATGAACAAGAATAATTCAACGAATAAATAAGTCTGTAGTAAATTGCAAGCTTAAGGTCTGATCAAGTAAATTAGATTAATGTGGAATGTCAATGTATGAAACAATACAAAATAAAAACATCAGAAATAAATGTTTCAAGTTCCACGAAAAAATTAGCATTAAAATGGTTTAGATACGGGGAAAGAATGAATGATGAAAAACTGACTAAAGAAATATACAAGTCTAAATATATTTCTATTCAGGAAACATACAAGTATAATTTATTTTTTTCTGAGTATACATATATACATGTTATCATTTCGTGTTTCCTTACGGAATAGGCAGAGAAAACAGATCTCCAAAATTTTCTTTCAAACACACAACTTTCGCCTCCTTCACAATCATACATATTCTTATGCACAATACTTTATTCTTCATACTTCTCACATTATTTCTTTTCAAAATCTGGTATATTTGATCCAGTTCCGCTTTCCTCGGTCTACCTCTTCCCCGCACACCTTATACTTCTGATTTGTATACTCATTAATCAATATTTCGTTATTAATTATATCCATATGTCCAAACTATCTTCATTCATTTTCCTCGGTAGGTATACCTCTTCCCCGCACACTTTATACTTCTGACTTGTATACTCATTACTCAATCTTTCGTTATTAATTATCTCCATATGTCCAAACTATCTTCATTCATTTTCCTCGGTAGGTATACCTCTTCCCTGCACAGTTTATACTTCTGACTTGTATACTCTTTACTCAATCTTTCATTATTAATGATCTCCATATGTCCAAACTATCTTCATTCATTTTCCTCGGTATACCTCTTCCCCGCACACCTCATACTTCTGACTTGTATACTCAATATTTCGTTATTGATTATATCCATATGTCCAAACTATCTTCATTCATTTTCCTCGGTAGGTATACCTCTTCCCTGCACAGTTTATACTTCTGACTTGTATACTCTTTACTCAATCTTTCATTATTAATGATCTCCATATGTCCAAATTATCTTCATTCATTTTCCTCGGTAGGTATACCTCTTCCCTGCACAGTTTATACTTCTGACTTGTATCCTATTTACTCAATCTTTCATTATTAATGATCTCCATATGTCCAAACTATCCTCATTCATTTTCCTCGGTATACCTCTTCCCCGCACACCTCATACTTCTGACTTGTATACTCAATATTTCGTTATTAATTATCTCCATATGTCCAAACTATCTTCATTCATTTTCCTCGGTGCACCTCTTCTCTGCACACCTCATACTTCTAAATTATATACTCATTAATCAATATTTCGTTAGTAATTATATCCATGTGTTCAAACTCTCTTCATTCATTTTCCTCGGTAGGTATACCTCGTCCCCGCACATCTTATACTTCTGACTTGTATACCAGTTACTCAATCTTTCGTTATTAATTATCTTCATATGTCCAAACTGTCTTCAATAATTTTAATTAAAATATCAATTTTATCTACACATTCATTTCTGATGTCTTCGTTCCGCCTTCTTTCATATATTGACAATCCACAACTTTATCTTGGTGCACGTACATACATCCACAGCATTAATTTTACTTTTATCCTTGTTCTACCAGAGAATATGAAAGTTTAAATATATATTAAAGACTGGTAACCATAAAAGAATAGCATGAGAAGACTAAATGTAGTCGCCAGCTCATGATTATTTATTTAATATCATGTCACAGCATTCTGAAACTTCAAAACATAAATTAAGAGAATAAGACAAGAGACAGAAAACATAAGTATCTCCTTATTCACGAGGAGATACGTTCCAAAACTCCCAGTGGGTGCCTGAAACCGCGAATAGTACTGAACTCTGTATACATACCACATATACACAAGTTTTTTCCTATACGTAGTAAGTTCCAAAAGACTAGCTTCAACATATTAGTGTATGTATGGAGAGATAACACATCTACCGTATGGTCAGGGGATGTTACAATTAAAACTAGATACCTCTACCCTCAGCAGTATGTCAATTAAAGTCTATATTAGACGTGTTGTTTCGTTATACTCTGAAATGTTGAAAATTGAATATCGACCTTACAAAGAAGGGCAAAAATTAAGCGACGTTTAGATGCTGTGTACCGCAAATCTTCTCCGTCATGTTTCACAGTGAAAGATTGATCTAAACAGGATCGCTTAGCCAGATAATGTATTCAAGGTGACCCTCATCAATAAAAATCAGCACAAACTCACCCCAAAAACTTCAGAATATTTTTTCGGTAGTATTGAAAAATTTGTTCGCAGTTCTAAAAAAATGTATCGAACTACAGGGTGACTATACTTTGAAATATATTTTTTATCTCATTCTATCACCTTTTTTATATCCTTGGGTCGGAAACGTTTAAATCTTACTACATATGTATTTGATATACACATGATACCATTTAATTTATAAATAAGGCACAGGAAGAGATTGAAAACGACTCATAATAACTATAACAATAAAATGCTATAAAATATTATGTGGGTGTGCCACTCTCTTTCACGCACACATGTACACACGCACACACGCATACACACAAATCCGCACACACGCATACACATACGCGCACACACACAATATCCCTTCTTCTTGTGATGATGGGATACATGAAATGTGATGAATAAAGTTAGCATTTTGGTAAAGACTTGATGTTGATCTTGTGATGGCAAGTTAGAATATCCTCTAAAATATATTGGACCGCGAGTAACCGAAACCGCATAAAGTGAAATTATGAATAATCGGGGATTACTGTATATTATTTCGTTAATCAACTCATTTTATTCTGACTAATTATTCTCTATCATGGCCACTAGAAGGAAAGTTCTTGAGAGCTATGCTGATGTGAAAATAATTGGTTTCTTGTAACATCAAGGCTAAATTTTGTGTAAAATAATAATAATGTAATGTGAAAAAGGCTCTTTCAACGTTAGATTCTGAAAATGTACAAATCTAATTTATTTGTCTGAGAATTCTCACCAAAAAGTTGGAGGAAAAAATCGAAATATATTTTAGGCATTATGGTGAAATTAGTAGAAAATGGAAAGGATTTAACAGAAAATAATGTTAAAAAATGAAAAATTATTTTAATGAAAAAGAATTCCAATACGAATTTTACAATGTATAAGAAGATGAACAGAATAGATGTTGTACAAATGCGTTCCTCGCGACGAATAAACGAGTATTTATAGTGTGATATGGTTAAGAAATCTCTAAAAAAAAGTGGACTACTCGTACTTTTAAATATTTAACAATTATATTTTTAAGAGATACTCAGTCGGATTGTCAGTGATTTGCCCACTGTCGGCTGATTGCATAGACACCAATCGCGCGCATGCGCTCCAGTCCGCCGGCGCGCGCATATCGTATGGATACATATAACAATGTACAAAGTAAATAATCAATGGGTTAGAGATAGCCGCTTATCACACACAAATTTTATAAATGGAAATTTAAAAAATGGGATGACTTAACCAAATTGACAACCTCCTTGACCTGGTTAATATGATCTTTGACTTTTACCCCAGCCGCGCGCAGGCAATCCAATCCACCGGCGCGCGCATGTATTCTGTTACAATGTAGGTAGTTCAATGGATTATAGATAACCGTTTGTTAGACACAATTGTTGTAATTAGAAAAACAATCTTCAGATAGTGTAGGCCCATATTAACAACCTCCTTGACCTGGTTAATTTGACGTTTAACTTCCACACGGAGGTTTCTTGTTCGATTCCTCGTAATACTAAGTTTCAGTCTGGTACAAATCTGGTACAAAAAAATTCACACGCATTAAACGTGCGCAAATTGTTTTGCCTTATCAAGTACGAGCTAATATTGTCAACACGTACAATTACAAACTGTGAGTTCCGTACCTACTATGTTAGAATGCTTCTAAATCTCAATGTTCGATTTATGGGACCGATGACAATGTTGTCTCCCTGTCTTTGGCATGTCTGAATCATCAATTCGGATATTTGGAAGGGTTACCATAAAAAATAGAAAGCCACTTTGAGATAATGAATTCTGAATAACTTAAAATAATCATTAGTACTCGTACATGATAAATATGTACCAGGTAATATTTAGACTGAGAAAATAATGGTAACAGACAGTTGGAGAAATTCAATTGGAGAGTGTAGGTAGATAGGTGAATGTTTTCTCTCTGCCTATCCCGAAAGAAACACTTTGTAATGATGTACGTAAATGTCCATGAAGACAACTCTGTATTTACAAATTTTCGTTAAAATAAGAAAGGGAAGAAATATTTTTGGTTTCTTAAACTACCCAGAAATATTTATAACACGGAATTATATGTTAGAGATGTACCCTTTGGGAGACGCGCTACACTGAGGTAATCTGCGTCTCAGGTGCAAACCATCTAGTTAGTCTGACAAACTGACCAGGGTATTTCGAAAGGTTTTTTATTAAAAAAAATACGCTTAAAAAATACGACTTACAATGTATGGAATTTTTAAGTTAGACAAAATATTATCACCCGGAAAATTTCAACGAAACGAGTTTTGTCTAATCGAATGTGTTTTTGCTAAAAACAAATTTAAAATTAATGTTAAAAAGGGGAAAGTAATGTTTATCATACGGGTTTTCGCACTGTATGAGCAGACATTTTTTGAGTAAGTTTGTTTACATTTAAGGGATGTCTGAAAAGAGACTTCCGAGTATCCGAGACTGGATGAAATTCTGCGTGTCTCTTGAAAAGTTTTAAGAACTTTTTTTGAGCTGCTTTTTGACTGATGATTGTAAATTTTTATCTGATTTCGTCCTTCATATTTTGTTTTCAATTTTTTTTTTCAATGATTCGTCTTTTGCGTCTGTGCTTTTTAAATTTGTTTTTCTACTTGTTCTAAAAGTTATATATGGTATGTATTGGCATTTTGAGAGAAATATTGTGGGGGGATTTTGATGTTTGGTTTTGTGTTTGTGGTATGCATATTTGATTTTTTGTTTATACACATCTATATTACCTTTTCGTATTAATGTAAAGAGTAACGCCCGGTTTAGTGCTATGCGGGCTGTTGGTCTTTGGAATTGTGTTGGTGACTCATATAGTTGATTTTTTTGTTTTGTGAGAGTGTGTACTTACTTGCACGTCTATATAGTGTTTGATTTTTTTAAATCAGTTTCTTTACATTTATTTTTTTAAGTATTTTAATTTTTTTTATACTTACACGGTATGTCCAATAGGAAAGGTGACTGATTTTATTTTCGCATAACCACCAGCGCCATCTGTAGATGAATATATGAGTTAAGTAGCGATGCATTTCGACTATCTTCCCTAAAAGTTTCAAAATGCTAGCATTACTGGTTCGTTCGTAATGACGTAACAATTGACAGTACCGACTGAGTCTCGGTCGGAAAACTAACAATAAAGCAACATACCAACATTAAATTTTATTTTAAATTGGATGAAAGTGCCACAGAAACTTTTGAAATGTTTCAAACTGTTTATAGTTGTGAATCAATTAGTCATAATAACGTTTTTAAGTGGTATGCAAGATTTCGTGACGCTAGAGATAGCATTGAAGATCAATGGGCTGAAACATCATTGACAGTTTAAATTGAAGAAAATGTTCAAAAAGTGTCTGAAATTCTTCGAAATGATTTTTGTGCGTCTACTAAGCTCAACGAACAGCTCACTAAAATTCCTTAATCTACTGTCGATATCATTTTAACGGAAAATTTGGGCAAACAAAAGGTATGTACTAACTGACGATCAAAATGTTTGCAGAGTGGAGCATTGCAAAGACGTAAAAATAGATATGGATCCAGGCTTCATGTCTAAGCGCCCACAATCTCCGAAACCGAAAAAAGTGCGCATGCTGAAGAGCCGAATAAAGATTCTGCACATATTATATTCCAAAGGAATTATCCTGTAGGATACCTACCTAGTAAATAAATAATTGTCAAAATGAATAAGTGAATTGTTAAAACACAAATAAATTAAATTAATTATTGTTAATAATAAACACACAGGGTCATTGACCGATCAAGTATTCATAGATAGCTACACGTCAAGAACGGCGACAATGTTTACTATTTTTATAGTACCCGCAATTTGTCCAGTCATCTCCAAATATAAATAATTAACCTACCGCCAGTCCATGCGCCAGAGCGAGATAGTATCGCGAACTGGTTGTATCGCGGTTGGTTGGTGGTTGGCGAACTGGTTCATTCATTGGTATAAATTGCCCGCACTCTGAGAAATAAACATATATTCGTATTGTCATTCAGTCAACTGTCAAGACTTTGTTATTTATTTACCTGCTGTCCACTTATCGATTTATATCCGCATTCCTGAGTCTATATTTATTGAATATAAATCAAGATCATCATGACTTATAGAAATAGGCAATCCGCTATATTGATGACTCTGTACAAGAAGTAACGCAGAATCAACTAAAACGAAGATAACGATGTCGATATCAAAATCATCAGCACGTCCTAATAGGACACACGCTACACTGATAACGACAATCGTTACAATCCTTTAGCAATTCACGCCAGAAGGTCAAATGGTAAACGTCGATGTGTACTTGGGTTTTTTTAATTACTCGTGGGTCAGGATTCTTTGCGTTCGACCCGAATACCGGGAATAAGGGGTGTGGTCATTGTTGCACGAAAATGCACCGGCGCACGTCTTGGCCAAAAAAGTATCGATCACTTCCTGTATTCGTCTGATTTGGTGAATACAGGAAATGATCGAAACTTTTTACTATTCCTATTAATATTATTACTATAATACAATTCCCTAAACTGAAATTGGCGATGAAAGGAAAGCGTTTCGACACGATTTCAGACATCCAGAAGGCTTCGGCCGCGATTTCGGAGGCAATTTTGAACAATGAATTTCAGGAGTGCTTCAGAAATTTTTACAAACGCTTCCAGTATTGGAGGAGTTTTTTTTAAATTATTTATTACTCACAAGGAGTTTATTTTGAATAAAGTAAATTAAAAATAAACAATGCCTTATATTTAATATCTCGTCAGTCACCTTTCGCATTGAAAAGATATTGTGCTCATATACTACTCGACCCATAAGACAATGTACGGAAATCGCAGTTTGTCTTCGCATATTTTAACAAGTCTTTCACACAGGAAAAGACACTCGCAAGCGTCTTGCGTGGGCTAGTATTGTTTATTGGGTATAATAATATTGTAGTAAAGAACAATTTGTATAGCGCCGTTTAGTAAGTCTACTCTATTCAAGGGCGCTCTAGCTTGGGATTTAAACCCACAATTATTGACAAATTAATATTATTGCTAAATAAATGTTTAAAATTGAGTTTAAGAATGGGAAGATGGTGACTGCAGCCATAGGGTGAACTATTTTACCACAACAGAACCCTATTTTATTATTTGTTTTCGCTTACTGTTGGAAAAGGACCCAGAAAACCCAGGACGCAAGTCAATTGTATTATCAAGTAGGTGATGAAGGTTACTAGGAAAATCGTATCTATTAAATGAAAAGAAAAACCCATATTTCGGTAAAATTAAACCCTTTTCAAATGAAAATTGTTTAGTTATTAAAGTTATTAACCAAATATTAATTCTGTTAGGTTTATGTGTTTTATTTTCACTACTTGAAATCTGGTCAGGGAATACCTTTAACCATAAATTTTACAGCAGTTCCAGTATTACCAGAAGCATACGCCGTATCTTGCTGGAGTACCCTAAGGAGTGAGGTTGGCATTTTGATCCTTAAATAGATTTGCGACCCCTGCATGGAGGCTATATGGTCTCAGGACCTTCATCACAGGTGACGTGCGTCTATTCCAACCCCCTTAGGTCTTCCTTCGGGTATTGAAACAGAACCGGATTTAGATCAACACAAATTGTAAACAATGTGAAAAATGTATTACAGTTTTAAACCCTTTTGTGATTCTGACCAACTCACTTTTTATCCATTTACCGGTTTCACTCTACCAAGGACATCCTCAGAATGATGATTGAGCAAGTATCGTGTATTTATTTACATACATTCAAATACCACTGGCTGACAATTTACTCATGAAAAAATTATTGACTTCGTTGTTTCCATTCAATCCAATATGGCGGGGTATTACGATAGAGCTTTTGCCGTTGCTGATCCTGTATCGTGGAATGGTCTGCCTCTTAGTATTAGAGATATGAGTGGTGTGTACAGTTTTAGTAAACACTTAAAGACAACCCTTTTTGGGAGATCTTATCAAAATGTATTATGTTATATGAACACTACATTAAATCTAAAGCCGAATGTCACTATCGCATATCGAAAGACCTACAAAGGTTTCTTTGTAGTTTGTCTTCCCTTAGTAAGTTTTCTGCGGTTTTCTTACTAAATATTTTTTTTCTGAATATATGAAAAAGCGGAGACGTGCCTAATATAATTGCCGCAGTCACTACCTTCCTATCCTTGCACCCAACGCATGTGTATGTATTTATATATTTTTTTAAATACAGGTTTCAATGTAAAATTTATGAAAATTTTACATTGAAACCTGTATTTAAATTCAAGAACAGCAAAATATTATAGTAGTAATATCAATGGTTGATTACGGCTGTTCCAAATGTGAGGATTTTTTGCCCTTGATCCTTTAATCTTGTAAACGAACAAACTAGACAGCTTGTTTGTATACATGATTAGAAGAGCCATTAAGGGTACAAAGCTTATTTTAACAAAAAAAATCGTTGTAATTTATTTTTATCAAACACTGTTTATTCCACCTTTTTGTGACGGTATAACCCTACCGGTTTTAAGGCTTTCACCTCATCTTCAGGGGAGCGCAGACAAGACTTGTTTGCGCTCCCCTGAAGATGATGTGAAAGCCTTGAAACCGGTAGGGTTATACCGTCACAAAAAAGTGGAATAAACAGTGTTTGATAAAAATAAATTACAATGTCTTTAAACCTCCACAACTTTAATGCCTTAACTATAAACAACACAAAAAAAATCGTTTTATCATTTTTTTTGTTAAAATAAGATTTAAAGGTTCAGTTTGTTTAAAGAGTTAGACGAGTCGTAAAGACTGAAAAATTGTCCATGTTAAGAACAGATGTAGTCAATCATTAACTTCACACATATCCCCATAGTTCACCACAATATTACTTCACACATATCCCCATAGTTCACCACAATATTACTTCACACATATCCCCATAGTTCACCACAGTATTACGTCACACATATCCCCATAGTTCACCACAGTATTAGTTCACACATATCCCCATAGTTCACCACAATATTACTACTTTTAATATTTTACTTTCCTATAATTCAAATACAGGTTTAAATATACAATTTTCCTTGATCCCAATTGAAATTTCTACTATCTCATATACTAGAGAGATTTCAAGACTTAATATACAAACTTGTTGACTTCACTCTTTCTAATTTTTTTCTGTCAACTTAATGTAAATAATTTCACCACCATCTTATTGATATACGGCGGACGAGAATGATGGTTTCAAGTTTTGTACCATACAAATCGTAATTTTGTTTGTTTAGAATAGATGTATTTTAATGCTCCGTCAATTTGGTTTCTATTTAATGTACTTTGTACGATTAACTGTATAAATATAGAGAACATGAAAGAAGTATTTAATAATGAAAAAGTCTGGAGCCTTTTTGGCCTATCCCACTTCAGTCTTTTCTGAATATTTTAAAAAGAAAATGGAAAGACGAGATATATGTATGTGATATAAAATATGTAAATATTTTAGGTTAGATTTAATTTAATTTGAGGCGTGATAACATTATGACAAGCCAGCCCTGGCATTGAACTATAATTTATAAATTATTATTGTATGAAAATACTTCTACCGCTACGCCGTACATCAAAAAGCTTAGTTCTTTGGTGCAAACTGGTATTTTATTTAATTTAAAAAAAAAAGCTGAAATGATTTATCAAGTTATCATTATGTTTACTTTACCCTTCAAATAATAAAGATACAGTAGTCCTTCTTTATCCACGATTTCAGTTAATGTGGTCAACCACAATTCAAAAATCTTAAATGTCAAAAGAAAGGTAAAAAGGTCAAAAGAAGCTTACAGGTGCATGGCCACGCGGTAATGTACTGGACTATCGTGCGGAAGGTCATCGGTATCGAAACCCGCGCTGTACTACTCCCTTCGAATGACACAGGTACTTTTTTACGTCTATGACTTCGATCAGATCTATTCGTAAAAAAAAAACATGCCGGTTGTCAGACCCGCACCAAACGATTGTCAGACCCCACACTCCTCTATGGCTCCGAATGCTGGACGATGTATAACTCTTACTCTAGGCAACTAGAAACTGCTAAAATGCGCATTCTAAGATGGTCAGCTGGTGTGTCCCTAAGAGACAAAATAAAAAGCTCACGCATTCGTGGAAGCCTAGGTGTTACATAGATCAACAGCAAAATTGAGTAGAGGAGATTGAGATGGTATGGGCACATTGGACGCGGAGCACCCGATCACATTATGAACCAGGCAATCTCCATGGATCTTCCTCGAATAACAACCAGAGGAAGACTAAAAATTTCATGGGTGGTGCAAAAAGATAACCTGATGCAGAGGCACGGCCTGGGGGACGTAGTCCGGGACAGAAAAGCATACAACCTGAGGACGAGGAGAGCTGACCCCAACAGTCTTCACAGACAGTGAGTTGGGATGAAGCCAGGGAGAAGAAGGTGTGCTCCAATTGTCTCACTTCGGTGTACCATCGGATCCAGTACAGCGGTGTGGCCAGTGAGTTGGCTGGTGCGCAATGACTCACTCATTTAAAAAAATACCTCCCCGGCACAGCATCGCTTTCCAGCTAAATCGACGTTAGATATATAATGGTATATAATCACTTCGTCTCATAAAGAAGGGTGAATAAATAACAATGAGCTATTTTGAGATAAAGAGAAATACCACATTTACATAAATTTTATTACAGTATATTGTTATATTTTATTATACGATATTGTTATTTATTTATTATTATATCATAGGTATATACGAATATGTTTAAAGCTATAAATAAACCTTAAAAAACCAACTTATAACATTTTTTAAGGCTTTTTTTCTTAATGTAGGTCGTACCGGTGACACATTTTACTGTTCATTATTCTAAACGATGTTTTTTGTTTTTTTTTTTGCTTTTTTTCACCCTTCAAACATAGAAACAACAGTGGAAACCTTAAGAAATTTGTAACAATGAACCTAGAATTTATGCAGATATTTTTTTTTAAATATCATTTTGAACGAAATATTACAAATACTATTTTCAACATATTTCCTAAATGAACTCATCCTTAGTTCATTTTGTTATAGGTATAATACGAGTATATAAAAAAAACATATGGTGATTTATAATGTATCCAAAAAAAAGCGTATGCATTGAAATGTATGTACAGATTACATAATATAAGCCTTGACTGTGGTTCTATCTTATTCTCAAAAGCTTACATTTTGTGTAAGGGGGTAGAGATTTTGTGTCTCGTTCCAGGGCGCAGAAGACCCTCGTTTTGTAATTTTTTGGCGTTTTGAAACATAAACGTTTATATATATACATTTAAAATAAAATAAATTGAGGTTGGAATTTAACGTGTTGGATCATAAAAGTTTTTATACGGGTTTGACTGAACACAAAGTTACGACTTCATTTTTATGTGTTTTTTCAATAGTATTATATCTTAATGTAATGGATCCATTACGGGATAGGAAATCCATTATCATCGGGGAGATTTCACTTAAAAATAATCCACTTTGGAACGGAGAATTTTTCGTTGGTACCCCTGGGTTTATAATCCTAATTATGTGTAAACAAACATTTCATTTCTAAAATAAATAAATTAATTCAATCGTTTCTAAAATAAATAAATTAAGAAATATGATACTGATTCTTAATCTTTGTTCTGCCCATTTTTTTAAATATATTTTGAAAATCTCGAACGAAAATTATAAATAACATATCATACAACGTGAATTTTCATTTCAGTAGTAACGGAAATAAATTGGACAGATTAGAGGCCCTAGAAATTTCTAAGTCAGTACACCGATCCGAACATCTGTTAAACAGTTATTTCCCAAAAATCTCTCCGCTCTTGGCCGAAATTGTCCCATGCCTCCCTCATCCCTCAGCCCCCAACCGTTGAAGCGTGTATATCGGTACCAGTTGGAACAGCATTTAGTCTTGTTTGCGCTCCCCTGAAGATGAGGTGAAAGCCTTGAAACCGGTAGGGTTATACCGTCACAAAAAAGTGGAATAAACAGTGTTTGATAAAAATAAATTACAAAAAATGTTTATTTAATAATTACTATTAATACTATCCCGCTTCAAAGTAGTCTCCATAGAATAAAATACACTTTTGTCTAAGTTTTTTTTCAATACGCAAAATATTTATGGAACACACTTTTTAAGATAGCCTTGAGCTCACCCAACGATTTTGTCTTTATCTCCTCTATGGTCGTAAAACGTTGCCCATTCAATGTCTTCAACATCTTCAGGAATAGAAAAAAGTCGCAGGGGGTCATATCTGGTGAATACGGTGGCTGCGGCATCACGACTGTGTTGATTTTGGCCAATGCTCACGAATTAGTAGTGATGTGTGAGCCGGTGCATTATTGTGTTGCAAAATCTTGACATTTTATTGAAATTGGTGTGCTTTTCTTGATCTTGGTTCTTCAGAAAGCTTCCATTAAGACGATTGGGCATTTGTTCCGATGTCATAGTCATACATTCACGTTTCGCCTGTTATGACGCATTGGAGTAATTCTGTATCGTCAGCGATTTCAGCCAACATTTGCTGTAATAGTTTTGCGATGCTGCTATCAATAATTTTGAAATAAATTTGGCTGCCACTCGTTTATAAAAATCTGCCCAATATATTGGTAAAAATTGATTTGTACGAGATGCCAACTTCTTCAATAGCCTCCCTTATAGGGATTTAGCAATTACTAAAGCACAATATCCTTCATATTCCACATTTTTATCGGTGGTTGATGTGCTAAGACGCCCATCCCTCTGGTCACCTTTAACGTACTCACGGTGCTGTTGAGAATGTTTCTACCATTCACAAACTCGTGGTTTCAACACAGCATCCTCGCCTAAAGCCTTCGCTAACATTTGCACCATTTAATTGCACTTTATTCCATTTCAACGCCAAATTTAACGCAAATTCTTTGTCCAGTCATTTTTTAAATGAAAAAATCTCAAAACGTACCAAAATACGTCGTGAACAGTTATTTGCCTGTCAAACACAAACTGCCCATCCCATATAGCTGAAAATTGAAACATACATCACAGACAGTATCTTCAATGCGAGAAAAAATATTGTATTGTATTGTATTACACTTTCGTTGTATATAGTACAACCTGGAGGGCTTATTGCCATGTGACAATATCTTTAAACCAACCAGAAAGATATTAAAAAAGCCTTAAGTGAAAACCTGACTGGAGTTCTTTTTTCTTTTTATTTAGGTTCCGACGAGAATCAAACCCGTACCCTCCGAGCTGGGAGGCAAGCGTCTTACCACGGAGGCTTGGCCACGGAGGTCGTCTGATGAGAAATATGAGCTCAATAAAAAACAAAGAGCCCACAAAATTAAAAAAACTCTCGTTATTTTTTTATCATACCATATATGTTACACATATATACACATATGGAATATTGTGTACATCTTCAGTAGCACCAAAATAGCCACATATACAATCAATCACATTTTGCTTTAAAAATTCAAACAGAGAAGAACAAATGACATCTGGCAGCTAAAGTAGCACCCGAGCGTTTTATTTCATATTTGAATTTATTGTTCAAAACTCCTTAAATAATCAGTACTACAGTATTTTTACATTTCTTCCTTTCATTTTTATTATCATTGGCAAAAATCATTCTTTTTATAGGATGAAATGCCTAATTAAAAGAAATAATAATAATTTGGCTCATTTTATGGAACATGAAAGGCAATTTCTATAAAATTAATCTCAGCCATATATGTTAGAACATGTGATACTTCCATTTTGTGTCCTCGTGCCTTGGTATAATATTGTATAATATATTAAAGGGTGATGCTCAATTAATGGACGACGCGTCTATCAAAGTTTCCCTGAATAGAGTATCGAATTTCATAGTTCATCAAACATGAACAAAACCGCATTGGAAATAATGGGCTTTGGGCTGGAACTATGAATCAAACCTGAGAAGTATGTTGTGCTGTTGATTGATTGAACAATTAATGAACAGCAATTTCAAGAACCGAAATGAGTAAGGAAAGAGATATTATGAGTCATATATTTACAAAATTTGGGCGGGGCATGTAGCAAGAATGGGAGAAGAGAGAATGCCTAACAAGGTACTCTTTTCCAAGCCCCAAGGAAGACGTAGCGTGGGTAGACCAAAGCTCAGGTGGATGGATGGGGTGCAGAGTGATACAAGCGTGATTGGCATCAGGGGCTGGAGGAATGCATCCCAGGATAGGAGGGAATGGCGACGACTGCTGGAGGAGACCGGGGTCCACAATGGGCTGTAGTGCCATTGATTGATTGATTGAATATCAAATTAAGTACATATCTCATACCATTTATCATAAGGCATAGTGACGAACAAATAGCTTAAGTTTGGTTCCTTTTAATACGTTAATGTTCCCAGTTTTTCCTTATTTATTTTATATTTTTAAGTATGTCAATATCTAAAACTGATAAATAGTTTTCATATTGGACTATTGTGGAGTATTACGCTTTCGTTGTATATAACACCACCTAGATTGTTTATTTTTTAAATTGTTTATTTTTATGCAAAATTCCCTCACAACTAGTTAAAAAATGCCAAGAAGAACTTAATATATCAGAGAAGACTTTCAAAAGTAAGTACTCATCGCATTATTCAGTTCCTTGATTACATTTCACGTAAAAAGAGCATGGATAGGCTCATTATCCTTCCAATGTGAAGAGTTGTTGGAGCAGAGATAGACCACCTATGTCCTAGAGCAAACGTTCCCAAAGTGGTCGATATCGACCCCCTGGGGTCGATTTGATTTTTCTAGGGGTCGATAGTTTTAATAAAAAAATTGGGGGGTCGACAACAGCAAAAATAGACCCCTTTACTACTGCTATTTGTTTGTTACTTCAAAATATCTATGATTCCAATAGGTACCTAATTTGGAAATAAAATAATTTAAAAAAAAACACTCTTCTGATAAAAACACATTACATACAAAACACGTGAATGAAAAGGTAAAACGTGTATTAAAAGAGTCTATTTTTTTGCTTTAATTTTTGTCAGCGCAGATTTAAATATTAAATGTGGCACAAGATATCATAATGTCATAATCCGCAGTCCTTTTAGCTTTTTCAATCCTTAATTACAAGTGATTAAAATGAAAAGTTTGGTATCTAGTGAAATATTTAATATCGAATACTGTACAAACTTATTAATTCGAGTAAGTAACTCTTGTGTTAGAGCGTCTAGTTTAATAGTGATATGGGCCTACTTTGCGAAAGGCTCTTCGGGTAAACAGAAAAAGAATGTGCACAACTTACAGCAATTTCAGTATGGGTCACATTCCTCAGCATTGAGACCACGAAGCAGAAAAGATCTTTTTCGTAAAACGAGATTCCAAAGATGAATATTAAAAACAATAATTTTAACGTCCCCGTCACTGCTTTTACGTGTTTTTTTCTTCTTCTTTTTTAAAAACCTCCAAACACCCTCAACAGGCGACAAGTAAAATCCTTTTGTATAGGGCAAAGGTCTGGCTGTTCGTGTGACAAGACAGGGAGACAGGAGACAAAGAGATAGGGGGAAGAGGGTGCCTAATTCCATTAGGGACTCTTTGTCGATAAAAAGGAAAAATCACCGATAGAGAGAAATATTTAAGGTTTCTGTATGGATTGTTAAACAGTAACGTAACCTTCAATAGAGCCTCAAAATTCATTGTGATTTATTAGAGTTTTTTTACTTTCCGTTTTAAAGAGTTTTTTTCTCGTTTCATTTCAAAGTTCTTCATATTATTTATTTTCTAAAATTTTCCATTTGTTTGTCTCTCTTAAGAGCCAACTTGTCGACGACCTTCATGATCTTGTTATAAGATGTTTGTCTTCCAGCCTGAAAGTTGCGGGTTCGATTCTCGTTGACACCAATAATTTCCAAAAAGGATTTCCAGCTTGGTTTATTCAAACACTTTTCTGGTGGCTTGGAAAATATTGTCACGTAGCAATAAATCAAATATATGTGTACAATGAAAGTACTACAATACATTTAAAATGAAATATTGAAGGAATATAGGCGGTCCAATACAAGCAAAAACATTTATGTGAATATGCCATAAATTCTTAAACTAGACTTAGCTTAATATCAAACGAACCTTCTTTTACGAATTTAATTCATTGGTCAATAATCTTTATCGTCGTTGCTGGGCCTTGTAGTCGAGGATCCCCTCGTCACTCCAACGTCAATCTTAAGCTGCTCTTTCACGTCGATCATGTGATGATCTGTGAGAAAACAGCCCGATCCTAAATGCGCACCCCCTCCCGCAGATGTCACAAACATATGGATCCTGCTGAGTTGCCTGGCAATGTTGACGCATGTTCGCAGCGCGCTGCATGTTTCTCAGTCGTCTAGCCGCTGAAACGACATCAACTCGAGAACTGTTGGCTCTCCACACTTCACGGTTCCGAGCCACCTGCTCCCAGTCCTCAGGCGCCCTGCACAGTCAGCGACTCTCGCAAACTATCCTTATAGCGCTTTCTCTACCCCCATCCCTTCGTTTGCCCACTTCTTCCCCGTACAAGACGATTTATGTGAATATACCATAAATTCTTAAACTAGACTCAGCTTAATGTCGAACGAATCCTCTTTGACGTATTTAATTCATTCTTCTTCTTCCCAGTGTCATGTCAGGTCCCCCCAACGTTGAATATCACCTGAGAGTAGGCATCTTTGTCCCCGGCAGCCCGAAAAAGATCCCTGACGCTTAATTCATTGGTCAATTATAATACACCGGGGACGGGGAGTGGTACTTAATCTCAATATTCCCTTAGATTAAAAGCATTGCAATCGAATTCATTAATAATTGGTGCAAAAGTAGTTTCATGGACAGAACGCAATAACTTTATGAAGATAACGCAATAACTCACAATATCTTCAGATAACGCACCGAGTTGTCTGAAATTGAACAAAAAAACATCTAACGATTGGATAGAGCTTTCGAAAGAGATAGCCCACAGCTGCCATGGCCTATTTCGAGAACTCTGAATAGGTTTTGAGTATGTGTGACTAGATGCAAAGTGAACATCTAAAGATGGGGTTTCTTGAACTAAAGTAGCATTAAATGTGATTATGAGGCTACTAAAAAATGTTAACTTGTCCGAATATCGAGACGAAATGCTCGAAGCAAAACCTGATTGATCTCTCAAGTCTCCCACTAGAAACACGTGGCAGAATTTACTTTGTTTTATATATATATTTGTATTTTTAACAATAATTTGTGAACATTGTTGTGTATTTAACAAAGATAATTATGAATATACATCTTGCTATTGTAGAAACACAATATTGTTAATACTTAAAGTTAGATACGAGTATATACTAGCTAATATTATTCAAATTTAAGGAGGGTTCATTAATAATCCATGAATAAGTTACAACCTCTCTTTACATATTCAAATTGATTCGTGGAGTTTTAAAGACTTGGTTTCAATTTAAGCTAATATGAAAACTAAGTGATTACTGAAAAAAATATTTCTTGAAATGGATGCGTGCAAGTTTAATTATATATTTTCAATTTGAATGGATATTAAAACAGAAGCGCTTACTGAATGAAATGTTTGTTCAAATGGTTGGGTGGAATTTTAAAAACCTCGTTTAAATTTAAACTGATATATATAGTAAGAAAATGATTAGTAAAAAAATATTTCTTCAAATAGATGTGTGCAAGTTTAATGACTTATTTTCAATTTGAACGGATATCAAAACGGAAGCGCGTACTAATTGAAATGTTTGTTCAAATTGATACGTGGAAGCTTCAAGATCTCGTTTCAATTAAAACTGATATGGTAACAAAGTGATTGGTGAATTTTTTTTAATAAAAGGGATTACTGAATGACATCTTAATAAATTTAAACGGATATCCAAACACAAGTGCTTATTGAATTAAATGTTTGTTCAAATGGATGCGTGAAAGTTTAAAAATATCGTTTCAATTCAAAGAGATATCAAAACAAGAGTGCTTACTGAATGAAATATTTGTTTATAAGAGAGAGAAAACTTATTGAAAACTATTTTTGTACCGTTTTTGTTTTCAGCGAATACTATTGATCACAAAGTTTTAGGACTTTATTCATAAAATCGAAAATACAAGTTTATTCATCAAAATCGATATGGTCCCCTTCAAAGTACTCCCCATCGACTGCAACGCACTTACCAATCATGGAAACTTACCAATCAACGCACTTACCAATCAAAAACTCATGGAAATCATGTCTTTCGCGATTTCAACGCAGTCCTTTTTTGTACGAAATTGAGGTCTTTCGACACCAGTTTTGCAGCGACACGTCTGAGGCCCAAATCACTAACCAAAAGGTCTTGAGCGGATCCATAAGAGATGTTCAAGTCCTCTGTCAGCTCTCTGATGGTCAATTTGCGATTTTTGGCCAACATTTATTTGATTTTATCGATGTTTTCATCGGTTTTCGACTGCCACTGCTGCGTTCGTCATCCTCGACCAACTCACGACCACTTTTGAAGCGTTCGTGCCACCGAAAAACACTTCTCCAACATTTCCAAGGTCTGCGGACCGTTAAATCCGTTTTTCACACAAAATTTAATGCAAACTCGTTGATGCACAGTTGATGCCATTTTCAAACTTGTAAAAAATCGAAAACACGCACAAAGGTAGATGCACTCAGTACAGCGTAACTTTTACAAATGTCAAGCTATGACGCTGAAATTTGGAGGGAAGTGTCAATGATAGATGTGGTAACCTAACAAAAAAAAAGAATTCCAATCGAGTGACTGACAGCGCCACACGGTGGCCGGTCCTAAAACTTGTTGATCAAGGTAGTATGTATTGAACCCATAGGCGGTATTATTTCCCATATGTATTTATTATTTTTTGTTGTATACATAAACTTTCCAAACTCAAATCCTAAGATACATTAATTTCACGATAAATCAAGAGGGTAGGTATAGGTAAATATATATTATGAAAATTTGCTCATGAATGGGCAGGGACCGAAGGAAGGGGTCGAAAGGGTTACTGGTGGTACGCCACTCTTCGTAACTTTCATAAGGTGGTATAATTCAAAAAAAGTTTACGAACCCCTACTCTTAACGAAGAATAATTAATGTACGAATAGATAAAGTTATTATTTACCTAACAGAAAATTTTAATAATAAATTAGCAATCCAGCCTTTACCAGGTCTAAATCCCCACGCAACATTCGCAATTCCGGACGCAGTTAATCTAGAAACATATAATCATGCTGCATGATAATGTTCCTAGGTTTCAGAGTCCATTTCCCCCCGTAGATCATAAAGAGTTGAAATACGACATGTTTGCGAGCTCATTCAAGACGCAGACTAAGACGTTGTACGAGTATAGAGTGGCCCATAAATCGCACTACAATACTCTTATTAAAAGCGTTGTTGTTGTTGATTTTGTGACATGAATTTTTGCAACTACTGAATTTTATACGAATAGAAGTGCAAATCGCTTTTTAAGATTTGATACAGTGTCGTTCGAGACAGTCCAATCTATCCACCACCCACACGCTCGATGTTATGGGGAACAACACTCTCTCTCCGTGGTTGCAGTCCTAAGACTGGTTTGCAGCAATTTCAACTCTTCTCCTCCATTCCCCCCTGTCCTGTGCGGCTCTTTTTAAATCTGTATATGTTGAGCAGCGCACGTCCACCAACAGGTCCTCCAGGTACTCTCGGCGTGGCCGTCCCCTAGAGTTTGTCCCCTCGGTCATACCCTCCATTATGGCATGCAAGAGGCCCTCTTGTCGTATTATATGACCGATCCATCTTGCACGCCTTTCGGACAGGATCCTGAGCAGGTGCCTTCCTCCTTTGATTCGTTGGAGAACCTCTTCATTTGTGATGCGGTCTCTCCAGGAAATTCCTAATAGTCTTCTATAGGACCACATCTCAAAAGCCTCTAGTCTTCGTCTATCTCTTTCGGATAGGCACCATGTCTCGCAGCCGTACATCAAGATACTCCATACATAGGTCTTGATGAGGAGTATTCTCAGTTTTAGGTCTATATTATTTGATTCTATTATTTTCGACCTTTTATTAAATGCAAGTCTAGCCTGATGTATACGGCTGTCGACCTCGCTCTTGGACCGACCGTCCCATGTTATTTTGCTCCCGAGGTAGACAAACTCTTTGGTGTTCTTTAGTGGTTTATCCGACATCACTATAACTTAGGAAATCACACTTCCTAGAACAACACTAGGAAATCGAAATAGTTACAAAAGGACCTTATCTTCCGGTACTGACACACCTGAGTGTAAAAAGCATAGTAGTAATGGCGGACTTAAGGCCCGACGTCTTGGATGAAAAAAAAATATTCGCAGCGCAGTAGATACACTTGTATGGTTGCTTGACGCATGAAGCTCAAATAACCTAAAAAGTTGCTAATATTTTCATAGAACATTTCGAATGCTGAATAACTATCTTTTGACGCTTCTAGTGTCGTTCGAGGTATTATGAGCTGAGCTGAACATAGTCTGATCGATGTTACTTGATCATCAGCAACACTCTCTTGTACCCTTTGAATATTCTCATTAATGCGGATAGTCCGTAGTCATCCAACTCAAGGCAAGTCAACGAGTTTCGACAGAACTGATTAGTTCTGTCGAAAATGTGCAATTATGACCTAATATATAATTGATCTTTCTAAATAATCGCCATCAGAAAAAGAACGTCGATACGCGCGTTGTGTTCCAATAATTGTCTTTTGACACGTGAAATAAATATGATCACTTTCGTTTATTTAAATGTTGTTAAATTATACATAATAAAATTTATGAAAATCAAAATTAGCGCTTATTGAAACTGGAGCACGGTCGGTGCGCCACTCAGTATTAAATTTCAAGAAGTCGTATTTCATGTATGGCTTTGGTCCAAACAATACCCTCAGAGGTATGGAATATTAATGGGCATTAACATTCATTAAAATTTCTCACGTCGATGACAGGGATGTCATAAAGGCTGTCATGCTCATATCAAGTTACAATCCCAACTAATACAAACTGGTAGAACAAAACTATCATACTAATAAACTATGAAGTAAGCGACAAAACTATGTCTTTAGTCATTACACAAACTTTCTTGCTAGAAAAATTTAATCGAATAGTACAGTTATGTATTTTTTTATTCAACAGCAAGGATGCAGTGAGACTCTCGCATCACTTACAAACCAATATAAGACTCGCTCCGTCCTTGGCAGGCTTTAAGAAGCGACTAAAAAACTCTTAATTTCTAGTCAGTAAAATAACGTGTTTCATTACCAATTTTTCCTTTCCTCTGCACCATCCCTTCCTTTTCTTTTGATTGATGATATCTCTCTTTATATGAAAATTATGTTCGGGTGATTGTCCGTCTTTGTGGGGTTCGTGGGCATATGCTCACGTATGTGTTAATGGATTTCGTGTGGATGGATAGTCATTTGAATTATTTATGTAACCATGTAACTTGCTTCATTTACTTTTGTCTGGTTGGTTGGAAGAGATTGCCGCCTGGCAATAAGCCTGCCAAATTTTATTTGCAATAAAAGTGTTAAATAAATAAGTATTGGAAATATATAAATTTACACTATACACGAATAAATTTACTAATTTTCCTTAATATTATATTCTCATGACGCGAAAGCTCCGTTGTATTGTTCTAACACAGGTTTTCAGATTAGAATCCGGTGTTTTTTAAATACTTAATTGTAATTTTGTTGTAATTAATTTTTAATTGAGTATGTTACAACCGGCTCGGAAAATGGAACGTATACAAACGGCTCTCGCGAGCCGGGGCGTGCTTGCTCCAACACACCACTGCCTAAATACCTAGGGTGTGGGACGTTTATTACTCTTTCTCATCTTCACCTGCTTACAAGTAATTAAGGTGAAACACTGTCAACGATGTTTATACGAGAAAGCTGATGATGATGACGGTATGAGGACTAATAGCGAATCTGGAACGCCACATTACTCCATGGCAGAATGGATTCTATATACTTCAGTTTGACACTGCTAAAAAGCGTTTCTGTTTTAACGGCGGCATGCAATCAGGGTGAATGGATGTACGGAGTCATCAGTCTGTTCTGAGAGGAAATTTAAATTTGACAAACTGGACCGGATAGTTTGTTAAGTATTCTGGAAAAGTGGATTTTCCTGACAATGTTAAGCAAATGAACTATGAAAAGAGAAAGTCTAATTAAATGGAACATCCAATTTTGAAGTTTTTTTTTTCATATAGTATCCTTTTTTTTTTAATTGGCAATCTATCCAAACTACGAGAGGACAGTTGGACCATGCTTTTGTAAAGCGTAACAGGCCTGTTCCTTTAGTTTTATTTTATTACGTAGAAATTTAGGATGATTTGTGCAATATAATTCAAGTCATAATGCAATTATTGAGTCAATATAATAAAACATTGTTTTTAAATTACAATTCTACACCATTTAAAGTGTTAGCTAATTAAGATTTTTAAAATTAACAATCGATGTATACATGGAAAAGTTCTACGAATATAGAAGAAACGCATCATTCATTGGACGCGGCAAAGATATGGCCTTTAGTAAATCAATGTCTCGCAAAGAACAACCGAAAAATACATGATTTATAGTTTCATCATCCAGACCACATTCCCAGTAATTATTCACATATATAAAAATACCCGAATTGACAATTCGGAGTAATTGAAAAGCGTGGCAGGAAAACAATATTACCTTTGACCCAGTAATCAACCCATCAGTCTTAAAACCAATAGAGTATGCATGGAAGTCGTGGTTTGTCATTGCACGTGTCAATAACACTACCGTACGTGAAAAGATAACAACACTAGCACACGTACTCTTCCATAGACGCGGGGCTTTTTTTTTGGACACTAATGGGAATCGAACCCAAAGTATTCGGATAGAAGTCAAGATTCTTACTAACTAGGCTATGGAGGCCATCGAATATTAAGTTGATGCTATTTTAACTAGATTTAAGGTGACTTTTGATAAATATATGTAATAGCAGAGCTATTTGTGCTGACATTTTTATAATATATCCAATAAATCGTTGGGATACTGTCCATGTATTTTATCTTTCAAATACATGGACATCAACAACAGAGTTTGAATTTATAATACCCATATCAAACCGATCATGACTTAGTTTCGAAACCAGAGCCAACACAACTATAACAAAGAACCTCCTTCGATCATCAGAGATGAGAATAATACGAACCATAACAGGAAAAGTTCTAAGAGATAAGCTCAGAAACTCTAAAATCTGACAGACCTGAAACACATACACAGGGGCGTCCCTAGATATTGTGCCGCTCTTAAGCAAGCTAGCTTATTTATATTGGCATTATAAATAATGGTTTCGTAATTTTATAATAAATTTTACATAAAATTGTTTGTGAACTAAGAAGTAAGATGATTTTACACATACACTACACTTCACCTAAAGTCGAATGCGGTATTATCATATACCGGAAGATGTACAAAAATATCTTTATAGTTCGTATTTCCTTGGGAAGGTTTTCTACGATGTTCTTACCAAATATATTTTTCTAAACATACGTCGATGCGGGGAAGTGTCTAGTTTAATAGCCACTTCCACCACCTTCCTATCTGTATACTCAACTTATATACATATTTTTATAGCATTTTTAATATATCAATAATAGTGGGTTCAAATTTCGAGTGTCCTTAAGAAGAGTATGTTCTTTAAACGGCGCTATATAGATTGTTATTTTATTATTATTATTTTGGACATATTAAATTAATGAATTAAAAATTATTAACGAAACAAATATAGATTACAAATTTGAGTAAAAGCCGTGGTAGACGATGATAGGAAAGTATTGTTGGATCAAGTGAATGTAATTTTGAAAGACGGAAATATTAGTAGTAAAAATGATCTAAAAAGTTGTATGAGAAGGTGTATAGATGTGGAAGAGGTGAAATATGAGTTATGAGGTAGCAAAGTTTGACGGTATTTCCAATCTGCCTACCCTAACAGAAAAACGGCGTGGTTGTGTATATTAATACCAGTCGTATTAACGGATTTAAAAAGGAAGCAGGGTATATTTTATTACGTGTATCCATTTCATGACTCGATATAAAGCTCTTTGTTTTTAAATCCAACACATATTATAAATTGTTTACTGAATATTTTTTTTCGTTGCACCATGTATTTTTTAAATCAAAATGTCTAAATAGTGAATGTAAAATAAAAAAAACATTTCAGATTTTTTTATTCGTTCACTTTTATCTTTAATTTGCCGCCTCGTGAAAATGCTTCCTTAAAACTGCATTTCTTGCATATTGGTTAGGGACAGCCCTGTACAGATGAAATAAACAAATGCAAAAAGAAGAAAAAATGGAACTGGCGTGACATGTGGATAGGATAGAAAGTGACAGAATCCTAAATATAGCGACACGCGACATCCCCGATAGACATCACACGCTAAGATTATCTCCTTAAAAGTGTAGGGATAATTGGTGCTCTGCGTCCCAATATTGTTTTTCGCAAAAACAGATTCAAGATCTACATTGATAATAAGAATAAAAAGATACTTTTCTACATATTCAAACTAGTAATTATGAAATATTGAAGAACGTGGCCAGAAAGCAACATTGCTTCCGACCTATTAATCGAGTTCAGTATCGCATATGTTCGCAAGGTCTACCGTATACTATTTTTTTTCGGCCTACATCGGGAATCGAACCCGAAGTTATCAATAGGAAGTCAAGCATCTTGCCAATTAGGCCAAGTTAAATCAAGTGAATAATATTTTAAAATAAAGAAATTTAGAACGAACACAAAGTCGTAGAAGCTGTATGAGATGGTGAATAGGTAGAGGAGGCAAAAGATGTATATCGCGGTATGAAAATCTAGTATCCTCTCTGCCTACATCGACATGGAAATAATGGTGTATATGTATGAAAGACGACCTCCGTGACCTAGTCGAATTGGAATATGGCAGTTGGTGAGATGCCATATTCCAATTCGGAAGCTGGTGATGCAGTTCCCATTGGTAGCAAGATTTTGTTTTAAAAAGAGTTTGAGTTGATTTATACTTAATGCTTCTTTAACACATTTCTGTTATTAACACAGTTGGAAGAGATTGCCACGTGATGAAAATCACCTGATATTACTGTACGCAACAAAAGTACTATACAATAGGAAAACGGGAAAAATATGTAATAGACTACAGCAGCATTACGTTGCTTTTAAATAGTACTCGTAGTATACCAAATTAGAACCTTCTTTTCAGCCCCTGAGTAAGAAGGTAACACTTCTTTCATCTTACCGGCGAGGTCATGGAAATTGTCTAGATTTTCGTTTTTTTTTTTCATTTGACAGGTTTTTAAAGATAGCGAACGGCCAGTCTCCCTATAAAAAAATATTATGCTTCAAGTTGCGTTACTTAGCGCCTCCGTCAAATAGCGTGCTACAGGAGCGCGTTAATTAGCACCACTGCCAAGTAACATTCTCAAGCAGCACATTGCTTAGCATTACTGTCAAGTAACATGCTGCAAAGAGCGCATTAATTAGCAACACTTTCAAGTAACATGCTGCAAGTAGCGCATTATTTAGCATCACTGTCAAGTAACATGCTGCAAGTAGCGCATTATTTAGCGTCACTGTCAAGTAATATGCTGCAAAGAGCGCATTTATTAGCTTCACTGTCAAGTTACATGCTACAAGTAGCGCATTATTTAGCCCCACTACAAAGTAACATGATGCAAGGAGCGCGTTAATTAGCATCACTGCCAAGTAACATGCTGCAAGAAGCGATTAATATAACATCACTGTTAAGTAACATGCTACAAATACCGCGTTACTAAGCATCATTGTCTTTTATACAACGGTTCTGAATGTCTGTAAATAATTATGGTAACTTTCGACCATCGAAAAAAAAATATTTGTTCATAATTTAAATCGATGCTTTTTTTTCATTACAGTTATCCAGTAGATTGGTGGTCACTGGGCATAGTAGCTTTCGAGATGGTGATGGGAGAGAGGCCTTATGACATCCATTCACACACCGGAGTAGCAGAAGTGAGGCAACTCTTCCTGACACCCCTCAGGATGCCTTCTGGAATGGACAAGATGCTGGCCGATTTGATTAAAAGGGTAATAATTTAAATTTTAATACAGTCGACCATTTTTAGTGGCGGAATATGGTTTAAATATTTATTTTCCTCCTCGGAGTTTTGAGTTTAAATCCTCATCATCATAAAAAAATTGTCTCAAGTTTTTTTTTTTAATATTTATAATATTAAATATGACTTGTTGGAAAGAGAAAATTTCTGAATGTGGAAAAGGCAACAGATTTAGTATGGAATACAATGACCTATGTTCATATTTTGTATACAGTATAGACTGCCGAATTTATCGCCATGTAAAGGCAAGAGTAAGCTAGAAAACAAATGGGAATTATTGCCATGCAGCAATCTCTCCAAACCACCCGAGAAGATATTTAAAACATCAGAAAGGAATCTTGTTTTAAAAAAATATGGGTTCCAACGGGAACCGAACTCGCAATTGTCAAAACCCAGCCCCCAGATTAAAATACAGGCGTCTTACCAACTATACCGCGGAGGTCGTCTTGTATAGATGTCTTTAAATAATTTCTCAGTGACCATTTAAAAGTGGATCTCCATGACCTGGTTAATGGTAGAGGGTATGATTTCCATTGGTACTCAGTTTTTTAAACAGGCTTTTAACTTCAGGTATTTTAAACACCTTTCTGGTTGGTTGGCTTCATGATAATAAACCCTCCAGGCTATACTGTAAACAACGAAAGCGTAATCTAAATACAATACACTTTAATAACTAAAAATATTTTTTAAATGACTTGTATTACAATTTGATTGCAATTGCAATTAAAATACAACTTGGTAGGCTTATTACCATTTGATAATATCTTACATCTAACCAAATATAATGGTTGGTTAAAGCCCTGATGCAAAATAAAATCGAGATATAATACTTTTTTAATTGGTGACTGGTAATAGTCCAACCATAGCCCCCCTGGCAAAAGCTTTTTTTTTTGTAAAGCCACTTAGCAAAGCAAAATATGAATTCCAGATTATTTAATAGTCAATTTTAACTCGATAACTCTATTGTTATTACACTTTCATTGTTTTTTTTTTCCATCTGTTGGTTTTGATTTCGATTTCCAACGTTCCTATAAAAACATTTTATCACTTAAGACATTTAAATTTTTATCTGATTGGCTGGAAGAAACTATCTCATGACAATGAGCTCCCAATATCTAGCTGACTATTTATTTAGATATTTTTTTGACGAGAAAAAAAATATCAGATAAAATATTAAATATATGAATGAAACGTATTTAGTTCGCCAGCACGAATCAACCCCTAAATCTTTCAGTAGAAATTAAATGGGATTACATGATATATCACTATTGTGTCTTTCAAATCCGTGTTGATGAGATATGTTCCTTCGGAGAGGAATAGATTTCGTCGAATAAATTGATTGTTCCGAATTTATCCAATAGGGTGGTGTATTGTGACAAGGGGTTTGCCGTTGCTGGTTTGAAAAATACTTCCTCTAAGTTAAAAATATAGGTGAAATGTGTAGCTTTAGATATCACTTGAAGACATATTTTTTTGGGAGGTCTTATCAAACTTTATGATGACATATGAATAATATATCTAAAACCAACTTCCCTTGGTAAGTTTTCTGCGGTTTTCTTACCAATTATGTTTCCTAAACACATGCAAATGCGGGTAAGCTACTGATCTAACTTCATATCTACCACTTTTCTATCCTTACAATCAACTTATTTGCATTTATATATTATTTGTAGTTAAGGCATTTACACTGTAGAGATTTAAAGACATTGTAATTTTTTTCGTCAAAACTGTTTATTTACTTTAAATAACGCTATAACCCTACCAGTTTCAAGGTTTTCACCTCATATAATTTACTTAAGTTATATTAAGTGGAATAAACAGTATTTAACTAAAAATTTATTTTGCAATATTTTTAAATTGTCAATAATAGAGGGTTAATCCCGAGCTAGAGAGCCCTTGAGGAGAGCCTACTCTCTGAACAGCGCTATATAAATTGTCTTTTTATTATTATAAATATTATGCCACTATGATCTAAAGATCGTAATATAAAGGATCTGAAGAAATTTTTACTATCATAGTATGTACCTGTATTAAAAAATATATTTTAAAAATGTTTCGCTTTCAAAAATTGTAGCTATAGTTTTTTTTACAATTATTGACCTCCATAAATAATTTCAATTTCAGTTACTCTGCGTAAGTCCTGGAGGCAGATGTTCATCTTTAGAAGAATTGAAGAAAATCCCTGCCCTGTCTCACTTGGAGTATGAAATGGTCTTCCAGAAGGGATACAAACCCAACTTCTGTCCACCTAAAGACCATCTTAACTGCGACCCAACCTTCGAACTGGAGGAGATGATTGTGGAGACAAAGCCTTTACATAAGAAGAAGAAAAGGCTTGCCAAACAGAAGTCAATAAGGGACATGCAAGTTGGAAGTTTAGATTTTGTAAGAAACTTCCATCAATTAATATATTATACTTTAAGATCAAAATGCTTTAGACGAGACTTACTTCGGGCCGTAGTATTTTTTTAATGAATCTCTCGCAAAATTAAAAAAAATATAAACATGCTCTGTACTTGAAAACTTTTGAATTATTTTTTCTGGCTCTTCAACTTTTAGAGTATTTAACCATATAATGCATAGCAGAAACTCTATTGTCTCAATTTTTACCATATCGTTGTGTAAATCGAAAATTCAACTCTAATTTTTTTGCCATATCGTTGTGTATATCGAAAACTTAACTGTCTCAATTTTTACCATATCGTTATGTATATCGAAAACTCAACTGTCTCAATTTTTACCATATCGTTGCGTATATCGAAAACTCAACTGTCTCAATTTTTACCATATCGTTGCGTATATCGAAAACTCAACTGTCTCAATTTTTACCATATCGTTGTGTAAATCGAAAATTCAACTCGTATTTGTTGCCATATCGTTGTGTATATCAAAAACTTAACTGTCTCAATTTTTACCATATCGTTGTGTATATCGAAAACTCAACTGTCTCAATTATTACCATATCGTTGTGTATATCGATAATTTAACTGTCTCAATTTTTACTATATCTTGTGTATATCGAAAACTCAACTGTCTCAATTTTTACCATATCGTTGTGTATATCGAAAACTCAACAGTCTCAATTTTTACCATATCGTTGCGTATATCGAAAACTCAACTGTCTCAATTTTTACCATATCGTTGTGTATATCAAAAACTCAACTGTCTCAATTTTTGCCATATCGTTGCGTATATCGAAAACTCAACGTTCTCAATTTTTGCCAAATCGTTGTGTATATCGAAAACTTTTTTTAGTAATTGTGGGTTGTATAACACTTTATTTGTATACAGTACAACCTTGTGAGAATATTACTATATGGCAATTTCTTCCAATCAACCAGAAAGAGGTTTATGAGACCTTAAATGCAAACCAGTCTGAACAACTTTTTTTTTAAATCTGGGTTCCATCGGGAATCCAGCCCGCAACCGCCGAGTCAGAAGACAGGCGTCTTACTAATTTTTTTTTTTTAAAGAATAGATATGATCGAAGTCATAGGTATCCTTATACCACGGAATACTAGGCGGAAAAAATGCCTGTGTCATTTGAGGGGAATAGCACAGCGCGTTGTTCGAACCAACGACCTTCCGCACGAAAGTCCAGTGCGTTACTGCGCGGCCATGCACCCCATTAATTGTCTTCTTTATATTTCTTACTTAGTGAAATAAATATGATTCCAAAAAATAATTAAATAGTATTTATAACTTTTTCTTTATTTTATAAGCAAAAAAATCATAAAACTTTTAAAAGCGTCGTTTTAAAGAATTAACTATAAAATGAAATTCATATACGAGTATTACAAAAAATAATATAATATAAAACGGCTATTGATAAAATGTTTCATTCAACATTTATTTGAACAATAAAATTGGATTTTGTTATCTTACGCCATGAAAACTGAAATAAAACTCATGCATTGTTATGAAATTTTCTCAAGAAACTTACAACTTACAAAATATCTGAAATTGACCGTAAACTGAAGAGTTTTACGATAAATTTTGTGGTTTATGGGTGTTGTATGTCACTGTCGCTAAATATAAAATATGTGAAACTTGAGCATACAAATTTATTATTAAATTACGAATGTAACCATAAACAAGCACATTTTTGTTTCTTCTTATTTTATAATACAGTACAGTATAAGTCTGTTAATTCGGAATTTAGAGAATTTAATTTACGCGCCGGTAATAAAAACATTGCAGTCTTTTTTTTTTCTTATTATAAAAATAATGTAAGTCAAGTTAAGTTTTGTTAATATATTTTCGCAATACTTAAATAAAATAATATATTTAAATAAAAAAAATCGTACGGGTAATCAACGCATAGGAATTTAAAAAAAACGCTATAATTATCACACATTTGATTTTGACATGATCAGTTTTTTTATGCAGATTAAATTGTTTATATTTTCATGCATAATATAAAAAAGAAGTCACTAGATATCACTAGATGTCATTTGGTCGCGCACTTGATTACAATATTATAATCTACGATTCCAAGTTTTCGATAATTCAATGTTAAGAGTTGTTAAATTATTTGAGGTAAAATGTTTTAGGAGAGATGATGAGGATGGTTTGTTGATAAATAAAACTTGTTTAGATCGCAATGCGGAAAGGGAGATTTAATTGATAGACGTAGGTATTTAAACTATTCTTGAATGTGTGCGGGAATGCGCGCACGATATACCGCCGTCTCGTTTCTGCATTCACAATACGATTCTTGTCGTATGTAGGTATCATTCAGATTTGGGAACTGGCGCGACAGATGTGTTGCCTTCTCGCTCTAACATGGAATGCGCTCCACGCCTGATAGTAAGTTGAATGACCGGCGTGTGGACCTTGCACTTGTTTGTTTCAAATTGTTAATTATTGTTAAGGTATGCAAAGGTCGTTTCGCCGGTCATTGACCGCGCATACGAACGCCACAATGTAAAAAAATACGTAATAATTTTTATAAAAGAAAACACTGAAAAGTGTAGTTTTTCATATAACTTATTTGAACTAAAAAGTTTATTTCGATTAATAAGACAAATATTCAAAGGTGTGTCGTGTTTACTATGTAAGTATTTTTTGCACCTCTCTCAAAAATCGCAAAACATAATTTTGGGATGGTGTGTCGATGTCGCAATTTTATTAACGTTTTCTTACTGAAGGTAAATAAAAAAAGTAATTCTCGAGGATGTCAACAAAGAAATTATTGACTTTTAGAAATTAAACAATAAACATCAATGATTACACCACTTGAATTTCATCTCAGAATTAAAATTTCACAAGAGAGAAAATGGCCAATTAATAGAAAAATTAAAATAACACAAAAAACATTGAAATTACATTTTCACTTTATCATTTTTACATTGTTTCTTTATTTTATCGGGGGGGGGGGGGGGGGGGGGGGGCTTCCCCATGCGAGTACTATAGTACAATTGAGTATATTTCGACATTGTACAAGCACCCGGCCGTAAGTAATACACATCGGGCTTAAGAAAGAGACTGTCGGCCATAATCGGCTAACTTTGGCTTTGTAGAGCGTCGTCTCTATCGCACGATGCGCTATATTTCATCTCAGAATTAAAATTTCACAAGAGAGAAAATGGCCAATTAATAGAAAAGTAAAAAATAACACAAAAAACATTGAAATAACATTTTTACTTTATCATTTTTGCATTGTTTCTTTATTTTATCGGGAGGCTTCCCCATGCGAGTACTATAGTACAATTGAGATATTTCGACATTGTACAAGCACCCGGCGGTAAGTAATACACATCGGGCTTAAGAAAGAGACTGTCGGCCATAATCGGCTAACTTCGGCTTTGTAGAGTGTCGTCTCTATCGGACGATACGCTAACAGTTCGGTATCTAGAAAGAGCTGTTATGTACAATAGAAAGACTGACAAATAGCGACGGAACCGTGTATGAATGACTTACCTATGTGTATTACTTACCGCCGGGTACTTGTATCTTTGGATATAACGGGAACCCCGGGAATTTAATCGTTCGCCGGCGCTTATTGCACGGGCCAGCTACTACGTAGATCCGTGATTAGCGGGATAAATTTCTATAGTTCGGAAATTCTAGGATGGGTCCTGTGACAGCTCACAAATTTGCCTCAATACAACCTTGTAACGATGTTCAGAAATTTTAATTATTTTGTCAACTTTAATATAAGCCTCAATTCAAATAAATAGCAAGTTATTTAGGTAAATACTTTACATAAGGTTGTATTGGGGCAAATTTGTGAGCTGTCACAGGACTCATCCTAGAATTGCCGAACTATAACTATTAGACTTGAATAAAGACTTTTTGGCCAAAAAAATTATAACGAAATACGCGGTTCTTATAATTACGATTTATTAAGAAAATTCTTTTCGGGATTTCGGGACAAAGAAAATGGCGTAAATACGAATTATCGTTGTTCTAATTAACAGACTTTTAATGTACTCATTTTAAAATACAGTAGTCCTCCCTTATCTCTGACGCACATGTTCTAACACTCTCAATGGATACCTGAAACCGATTATTGTACCAACTCCTATACATTATATATAAAGGGTCTTTCAAATTGAGCGGTTTTTTTAATTCTATTTTTTTTATTCTTGAATAAAACACACAATTTTCTTTGATTTAAAAAAATACTTTTTTTTGGTCATTGAAATATAATGTATGAAATTTAAACACTTGCAGTTCCGCAGATGTCCACTCTTTTGTCAAATTTTTTGATGACATTTTGGCATAACTGCGGTTCTAACTCACCAATAACAAGAATATTTTCGTCTTTCAGGTCAGGAAGTGATTGGGGGGCATTCTTTAAGACCTGGCTTTTCACGTAACTCCAGAGAAAATAGTCCAACGGTGTCAGATCACATGATCTTTCACCGTTTCCGGAGATTACGATACATAAAATAATTCAACAATTTGAACGCATTGTTATATTGTATACAACTCCATTTTTATAAATTTCATATATAACACTTCTCAAATGTCACAAGACCCAGGCAAGTTCGCGACGCCATCTGTGTTTTATCCAAGAATTTAATAAAACGCTCAATTTGACAGACCCATTACTATGTTTTTTTCCTTGACATAAAAACATATGATATAATTTAATTTATAAATCAGGTACAGTAAGAAATTACAAACAAATCAGAAAATAAAAAAAAAAACTAATTTAACAATATTTTGTAATAAAAATTATAAGAATATAATATCTCACTCTCTCAATCTATATATCTTATACTGTACTCACCCTTATTTTTTTGATGATGTAATAATGATATTGTACTCACTCTTCTTTTTGTGATGATGTAATATTGTACTCACCCTTCTTCTTGTGATGATGTAATGATGATACTGTTCTCACCCTTCTTCTTGTGATGACATCATCATGATGATATTGTGCTCACCCTTCTCCTTGTGATGATGTAATGATGATATTGTGCTCACCCTTCTTCTTGTGATGATGTAATGATGATATTGTGCTCACCCTTCTTCTTGTGATGATGTAATGATGATATTGTTCTCACCCTTCTTCTTGTGATGATGTAATGATGATATTGATAAAGTAAGATAAATAATGATCTAGACATTGCGACCTAGCATTGAGTCACTATTGATGTTCTGATAATACGTTCAATTATTACATTTAATATTTTCGAGCTACGGTTGGCTGTAGGTAACTGAAACTGTGAATAAGGGGAATGCTATTTATGCAAGTATTAAAATTTGCTATTGATTATTGAATAAACACTTCTTCTTCTTCTTCTTAAACTTTCTGTAGACTCTCAAGAGTCTGTTACTGCAGGATTGTCCAGTGATGATGAGCTCTAACTATCTCTCCATCGTTTCGGGGGTCTCCCTGGCTGACGCCGTCCATCTGGCACCCCATGCAGAGTTATGTATGGAATTTTTGTGGAATTCATTCTCTGTACATGTTGGTACCAGTATCGTCGACGCTGTCGTCCCCATCTGACCACATCTTGAACCTCACAGACCTCTCGGATTGTGGTGTTCCTTACACGATCACGCAAAGTCTTCCCAGCAATAGCACGCAGAGTTCTCATTTCTGTTGTCCTTAGCATACTTTTTGTCCTGACAGTGTCCGCCCTCGCTTCGATGCCATATGTGAGGATAGGTCGCACACAGGTCTTATAAATGCGTACCTTGCTATCCATTCTCATATCTTTATTCCTCCATATGACATCTCTCAGGCAGCCTGCCACAACTGCAGCTTTGTCTACCTGAGGCCTTACTTCTCTGGGGAGGTCATGAGAGTTGAGCAGTTCACTGCCAAGATATCTGAACTGGGTTGCCTGTTCAATATAAATACTAAATAGTAAAAATGTCAAACATTAATCGGCCAATCACAAGTTCCTCAGAGCTGACATCCACAATGCATTTTCTGATGTCCATCTTCCACATCCTGGTGGATAAATTGAAGATTTAACTCCTTAATAAAATTTGTAGTCACTTCACACGGAAGATTAGGCCATACAGACTTTTCTGAACCTCTATCAAATGTATAATAAAATTCACAATTAGGATATTCTTGTGCATAAAATAAATTATTTTCTTAATACATTTGTACGCTAATCATTATTAATTATAATTTTCAGGATTCTCAAAATTCACCAACATTTGAACCGACAATGCCGAATATTATTCCAGAATTCATCACCTACAACCGATATAAGGAACTTGAAAAACGAGAAATAGAAAGGATCAAACTGGAAAGACAAATGAAGGAAGAAGAATGGGAGAAAGAATTGGCGAAGGCGATGGGAGACAATATAGTATTAAGTGAGAAAGAAGACAAAGAAAGGTTAGGTGGAGTAAGAACCCAAGATGGCTGTGATATTTTGCAAGTACGAGACCACCCATTGAATTTCACAAAATCAAATAGTGAAGATGACAAATGTTACCAACAAAAAGAAAATAACAGGAGAACTAAAAGCAATTCAGAAAGTAGTAGTAAAAGTTGCAATGATGCAGAAATAGAACCGTCGAAGACCGATGATGAAAGCTGTGAATGTGGAAATGAAACATGTGAACACAAAACTGATGCTATAGACTCGACATCTTTATCAAATAAAAGTGATAAGACTAAGTATGTTAGTGAAAGTGACTTTTTAGCCATTAAGAAGAAACACAATAAAATATCTTTCGATATGGGATTATTTAATCACAAACAGAAGTCCACGAAAAACTTTTCTAGAGCAGGTAGTTTAAAAGTTAATTTTGCCAAAGGCACTATTCCTGAAAGTAATGACTCGGCAACAAAAAATGATACTCTTGGCGCCGTATCAGATTTGAGTGACAATGTTAAAAATAGAATAGCACATTCGCCTAAGTTAAGGAATTCTAAAGGTCCTGAATATCAGAAAGCTTCCACCTTTATGGGTGATGCCGATTACCAAAAAACTAAAAGTGAAGTCATTAAAAATTACCATGCTACTCTTTGTTCTTCACTCAAAACTGAAAATGAGTGTTAAACACTTTATTCATATAAACATATAACAAATTATTATAACCTGTTTTAGGTATAATAATTTCTTATACATGTTATATGAATAATCAATATAATAAATACTGTTATATGAATAATCAATATAATAAATACTGTTATATGAATAATCAATATAATAAATACTGTTAACGAATTTATTTGATAATTGAAAATGTATTTTTTCTAATTAGACTTTACAATTTTAGGGTGAGAAAACATTGAGTTCATGGCTCATATTATACCCGTAGAGTAGTTAATGGGCATCAATCTCACTGAGTGCGCACCATAAATGGTAGCAATTTAACTTTTTCATATATTTGAATTTAACTGCTAAAATACGGCATATGTAGCCTAGTTGCATGTCTAAAATGTAACTTACTGCAGGGGAGAAGTGTTTGATGACATTTATAATAATGAACTAGAATCTGTTATTTTATAATTAAAAAAAAACAAGTTTTGCTGTTTTCAAGTAGAGTAATAAATAGTCTTGTATAATTTCCCCTCAAATTTCTTGTTATTTTTGAGAATCAACCAATTGTGTAACATAATTTATGTTATTCTTGAGAATCAACCAATTGCATAACACGATTTATGTTATTCTTGAGAATCAACAAATTATATAACATAATTTATGAAAGTTTTGGTTCTAACCACTCTTCCTCTAAACGGTGAAAAAATTTACCTTATCGCTCTTATTTATTTTGCAAATTGAATAAATATTTATTCGAATGCAATAAAAAAATTCAAATATTTTATTTCTTAACTATTTTCCAATGTAAAATTCTTAATGTTATTGTAATCCAAGGGTATACAAACTTGTTTTAATTATATCACTTAGCTAAACCTATCCTCTTTACTCATTGTGTAATTGATAGATGGGTGTTGTTTAGCCGACTAACCGCTACCCTTACCTGATTAAGTTGACAAGTCAAAAATATCAGCGTAAACCCAGGTTAACGGAGCTAATTTTTGTGGTGCAATCCATTTTATTCTTTTAATTGGGTAGCCCTAGGTTACATTGATAAATATTGTTGGTGCAAAAGCTAACCTTAACATATTGTAAATTATGTTCAAGTTTCAAGAAACTTCAGTATTTTGACACTTGCTTACCACTAAACTGGGGGCTTATGTACCACTAATGGCATATGTACAATAATTTATGTACTGTTGCTTTAATCCATTTATTGCACTATTCATTATTATAAAAATCTAATATTTTATGGTATTTCATTACGCGATAACTATGTATATATAAATATTTTATAGCATTTTATAGATTTTGTTCCTACTTCTTAACTAAAATGAACTGTGCTTATTTTTAAAATAATTCGAAAGTAAAAAAAACTATTTATACCGTAAATTTCTTTAAAAATATCTAGCATTAGAAATATATGAAAGACTGTGCTTTCTTCAGTTTTCGAGTTTAGTTATAACATCTAGGAGCTAAGAAAATGGAGAATAACTTGAAGGATACATTTACTTTTCTAAAATGTAAATATAATTTTTATAATCCCTATTACGTCTTATAAAAATAATATGAAAATATTTAAAAAAAAAGCATAGATATTAAACAGCCTTATTCTTTGTAATTTGTAAATATGTAGTGCATTCAATTAATATCATAAACCTTGTAAATAAATTTACTAATTGTAAAAGTAAGGCAATAAAAAAATTATCTATTTGTTTATATGTAACACAAAAAAATAATTTTTAGTATTTCATTATTGTCGGGTTTGCAAGCTTACCAGTGCATATGTCCATTTATCTAGATCTCTAGCCCACTATTCTGCTTCTAACTCCTGTGGAGATCTTCTGGGCTGTCCATAAAACTTCTATTAGGAATCTGGTTTCTGGCATTCATATTATATTACCTAGCTCTATTTTCATCAAAAGGGTTCGTACTGTTGGATCCTTTGTATTTCTTATTCTATCTACAAGTGACTTTCCCAATACCCTATGCAGAAGTCTAATCTTCTCTGCATATAGTCTCAGCCTCGACTTTTCATTTAGACTACTCGATCTATAAGTGAGAATATGCATATATACTTTCAAATTTGTAATTGTGCTCTTTTTAGATTTCCGAGTGTTATAAAGAGCAAAGAACTTTGCTATCTGCCCCCAATCTCTCATCCAGCTCATTCTCTCTATTCCGTTATTTGCTAAAGCCTTTTTATACCCAGCCCTTGTTAATAAGTATACTCGTATATTAAAAGACCCATAGGTTTGTTTTTTGGAAAAAATAATGTTTTTATAAACTTATACTCTTCATCATCATCATCATCAGCCCTACAACCAGGATGGATCTTGGTTGTCTGTAGGATTCTCTGCTACCTATCTATAAACTTATTAGCACAAAATCACAGGTGACAAATGCACAACGGATCTGCACTGTAGGCCTTTTAGTATAGTGAAAGCGCGTGCCGATAAATTGGCACGTTGGACCTATATTGATTAAGCTAAATAATTATTGAAACAAATTTTGTTCAATTATTGTTAGTGCCCAAATAGATGATATAGGAATATAAATTTTATTTCATGGAATTGAAATAAAATTATTTGTAGCTTTCAAATATGCTTATATAAAATTATGAAAAATGAGCCAGATAATACTTATCGTATATATAATTAGAATTTTAACATTTTTTTAAGACATCACATAACTATATTGAATTTACGAAATCAGCACTTGCATTCATTCATTCATTTCCGTGTACGAACCATCAATGATGCCACATATTTCCAGTAGGATGCAATAGCACTTACATTGAGATATCTGTATTATTTATTACAAATCACTGACATCAAACAAATTTTTCGGAGTTTTTTTAAATTAGATATATTGTATAGGTATATGGTATATCAAAAATGTTTCAAACTACGAAAGCAATTACAAATACTATTTGGAATTTAAAATAAGTATTCTATAATCTATTGTTTGCATACCAAGCTAGTTAAATGTATTTATACCATGGTAAAATTCCATTTCAGTAAACATTTAGTTGGTAATTCACTTGACTTCAGACCCATTACTTGTGGGTTTGATTCATGTGGACACCAAAGTTTTTAAAAAGGGTTTTAATTTCAGGTACTTGAACATCTTTCTGGTTAGGTTTAAGAGAATACCACATCGCAATAAACATGCCACATTGTTATGTATACAATGAAAGTATAAAACAATTATAAAATTTGGGTACTAACTTTCACATATATGTATGTATTGAATTGACTGGAAATAAGTTTCATATTTCTCGGATAGATGTATTGAATTGACTGGAAATAAGTTTTATATTTCTCGGATAGGACATAATTTCAGCTAACTTCATTCCAAACGTGCTAAATGTATATGATTATAAAAGATAATAGTTTATTGTCTCTTTTTGGCCACTGTTTACCCAAATTTATTTAGTTTTTTTTTTTGCAGTTACTTTGAAGATGGAACAAAATAAGATTTTTGTGCTTAATGCTTTTAACTTAATGCAAAGGAAAAAATATCACATAAACCAATAAAAAAATGTATAGTGTATGGCAATGATGCAGTAAGTGATCATGTTTCAAATGTGATTTGAAAATTACGCATTGGTGATACAACACTCGAAGATACTGTTCACTCTGGAAGCCCGAATACCATTAATGATAACCAAATCAAGGATTTAAGAATTGCTGAGTAATACAAAAAAACCTTAGTCCACGATCATTTGTTGCAATTTTGCATTTGAATTTGACCCAAAAATATGAAATTCATTTCTGGACAACCTGTTACAGTTAAAAATTGAATTTTTCGAAGGCCATGTATGCATCTAAAAATGAAGGTACAAGCGAGGGATCTTCTTCAGCATCTTCAATCTTTTTTATATCCTTGAACCTTGCGCCCCTCTTTCCTCTTCGGGGTGGGTGGATGAAATGACAGTGGTAACTATAGCATAGTTATTTATTTTTTTTACCTGGCGAGTTTATTGCCATGTGGAAATCTCTTCCAACCAACCAGAAAGATGTTTTTGTAGGTCCTAAGTGTTAACCAAACTAGAATCCTATTTAAAAAAAATCTTGGTTCCAGCGGGGATCGAACCTGCAACCTCCAGATCGGCAGACAAGTGTCTTACCACCAGGCCACGGAGGTCGTCAAATTTAATATGGTGAAATTGGATTTCACTTAATTTTACAAGTTAAATATTCTGATTTGTTATATCTATGATAATACTCATGTAGTTCGGAAATTCTAGGATGAATCCTGTGACAGCTTACAAATTTGCCCCAATACAACCTTATGTAATGTATTTACCTAAATAACTTGCTATTTATTAGAATCGAGGCTAATATTATTAAAGTTGATAAAATAATTTAAATTACTGAACATCGTTACAAGGTTGTATTGGGGCAAATTTGTGAGCTGTCACAGGACTCATCCTAGAATTTCCAAACTATAGTACTCTATTTGTCAATTTCATTAGTGATGACATATATTTGTATTGTAAATTACTGGGTGAGGTATGATTGATACTTGAATTAATCTAATAAATATTTATAATGATATACAGTAGAGCGTCGATTAACCAGGGTTCAACTATTTGTGACTTAGATTAACCGTGGTCCTCTGTAGTACAATTTTGTTTAATAATCATCAAATATTTTTTTCCAAATTTGTAACGTGAAAATAACAAAGCAAAGACCTAACCTAAATTATTATAAAATCTATGGTATACATTACATCAATTCACAAAAGCTATTAAGTTGTCGGTGTTTCCCCGTGTCGATACCAACACAACTGGACACTGGCGTATACTCCTTCATATATAGGAGTTCACGGCCATTATTCAAAGAGAGAGAGAGAGAGATACCAACACGAAAACATGTAAATCCGGGGCTTTCCAATATAATTGCTTCGGTATGGTACCAGTGTTTAGCAGTTGTATTTGTCAAACATTGAGAGAAAGTTTGTTCGTGAACTTATCTTGCGCAACAACATATATAATAGCAAATCAACTCATAAGATTTGAAAATATTTAATTTGAATTTACCGTGTTTTTCAACAATCCAAGCTCGAGTTGTTCCCAATTACTACGGATAATCGGCAGTCTACTGTAATTGGTTTCCTATAAAAAAATAGGTCTCGAATATTCTTTATTCTCGTAATATGTTCAAAATTGTTCCTATATAAGAAAATGCGAGAGTTAAACGTCCTAGATGGTGTTTGGTCACATACATATAAGAAAAAATAGACACCTCCTTAAGGCATCTCCAACCTTCTGAACAGGATTGAAAGAGAATACCATTAACGACACGGACAATGCTCTGTATTACCATTCGAGACATTCCAAGCAGAGCTTAACGAAAAATGAATGTCTGGCTGAAATTACTTGATCATCAGCTACCCTCTTGTACTTTCAATATTTTCATTAGCGTGGTTAGTATGCAGTGTTCAGTTTCGAGACAAGTCAACTAACTGCAGATCCCTGCTGTCGAAAACACGTAATTAATCTCCTAATTGTCGATCTTGCTGAACATTCTTCATAGGTAAAACTGCATCAATGTATATATTTTGTTTAAATAATTTACTTCAATGATATTCTTTGGAACTTTTCGTTATATCATTATTATAAGATATTACACGTTTAGAGCCTTATACACTAGTATTAATGAATTATACTTTAGTTGAATATTAAAAACATAATAAAATAGCAAAAATTGTAAGTCACTTATTTTAATATATTAATACTTTTTAAGTATCTTGAGTATTTTACCTTAAAACATTTTTACTGTATTAAAATGTAGGCATTATAAAATGCATAATTACTGTAATTGCTTGTAATAATTATTAATCTTATTTGGGGCCCAATTACAACTGATGTTAGGTTTTTTAAAATAAAATATTCAAGAGAAACATTCGCTTATTTTATTTATCTCTTTCCATCACGCGTAAAATAATGAAATTTTGCTACAAAATCATACATACTTCATACATGCTACAAAATCAATCATACATGCTACAAAATCATACATAATCATTATACATACCATTGTGCCACATCCCTTTTAGGGTGTGCAAAAGATATATCCACACCTTTCTATCTATCCACATATCTCTCATCTCATCCATATATCATCAAACATGTTCTCCTTTACATAATAGTAAAGACATGTTATTTTACGTATAGATACTGAAAATTAAAACCTATGTATTTAAAAAACAAATCAACCATGCATAATGAATTTAAGTTGTCGAATGTGTTACTATCATAAATCAGATCTACAAAGTTACTATCATAAATCAGAAGATCTACAAAGGTTTCTTTGTATTTCTACTTCTGTTGGCAAGTTTTCTTATCAAATATTTTTCTGAACATATGCAGGCGTGGGGAAGTACTTAACATAATGGCCGCAGCCACTATGCTTACTCAACTTGTACATGTATGTATACACACACACACGTGTATTTATTTTTAATCAGTCAATAATAAAAGGAGTTTGTCTCTAATCAGTGCAATATAAATTGTCCTTTTATTTTTTCCATTCTCTCAGTAACCAAATTAAAATCAGATGAAAAAACTATTACAGACAAAGCGATTTTATATGTTGAAAATCATATGCCCAAATCCAAAATGTACTATAAAATTTTATCAGTTGTTACCGTGAGCGAGGCGGGAAAAAGGAGAAAAATGAAGGGAAAATACAAAATAAAAAAATATTGCGTAAATAAACACATTTTTATTTCTAAGAAAAAAAAATACAATTTAAACCAATGTGAAAAAAAATCGGCGTCACGTCCGAAAAACTTAAAAAAAATCACAAATTATAAGAATGCATAGATTATCTTCTTCTTGAATAATGACATATATCTCCAATATATGAAGTATACGCCAGTGTCAAGTGAAATTATGTATTATTCAATTAATAAAAAAATAATCTATTCATCGATGACAAACTTAAAGCATCCATACAGTTAAACACTAAAATGTATGGATAAAGTTTATTTTATTATTATTCAAGGAAAATTATTCTCCCCACAAAAATAAATAATAGATAAACATAATTAATTCACAATGGCAATTAAAAGCGTATTTGGTATGTAAAATATGTTTTCAATAAGCTTTGAAAAAATTATAATATATATTTAAAATTATAATACACTTTTTTTTGTTACATTTAAGTGTCAAACTCAAAATTTCATTTCCATTTCAAATAAAATAGCTCATGAAATATAAAAGATTTCTTGTAGATGACCCCCATAAAACTGGTAAGCATATCCCAAATACAATTACTTTTTTTTTTTCGTGGAAGTTCTATTTCTTATTGATTCATTAATGTCCCAGTTTTATATCAACTTTCAGAACTAGTCCCATCATTTCAAAGTTTATTTAGTTAAGACACATACTTGTGAGCAATTATTTCTAAGCACTTTGGGATGATTCTTTATGAGTGTTATAACATTGAGCTATTTATTTTTAAAATGGATGAATATAAAAAATAATGATAGGGTTTCTTCCTTCAGAGTTACCAGTTAAATGTGTATATATTATAAAAGCATGCCATTGATGAAGGATACCATAAACAAATAAATGCCCAATATTCGAATAAGTATCAAAAACATATTTTCATTCCGCAACACCAGTAATGCAAAAACTGTATATGAATAAGACTATAAAAAAAAAAAACAATTTCCAAAGAGAACTAAATCTGACATATTTGTCTAATGTACACGAATTTTTATAACACATCAAAAAATTTGCCATACAAATGTCAATAATGATATTTAAGAGACAAATTAAACTTCAAACACATTTTGAAATTGCTGTTAGACACATCATAGGACACTTTATTCTTGATATTTAAAATTGTGGGGACTTAACTAACATGTAGGATTAGAGGTATAGGCAGTCTTTGTTATTTTAGTTTTAATTAATACTTCTATATAATATATAAACATTAATTATTTTATAAAACTAGATTAATCTATGTTTTTAAAACTATTAAATTATTATTATTATTACGTTTTATCACATCAATAATAGAAAAAGCAAATGAGCTCATCTTAATGATGGATTTTAATGCGTTTTTTTTTTTTTTTACTTTATCGAGAGTTACTTTTTTAACTTTTCTCATGCACTATTTATAATTAGTAGATTTAGTTACTCAAAATGTGCATTTTTTAACAAGGTATAAACAAAGCATGCATTTAAAATTTTCCATTTGAAAGAGCCATCGATTTTTCAGAACATAATATATTATTTCAATTCAAAATATTTTCAGTAAATAAATTAGAATGAAACAGATTAGACTGGTTACTTACTACCATACGATACTATTGTACAGTTTGAGGTCACGATAATGGTACTTGACCCAGGATCAAGAGTTGAAGTAGATATCCAAAGACCAACAAGTTTCTATATCCAGAGATCGGCAAGTTTCCATATCGCTGAAGAATCACTAGAACCATAAGTAACTAACTAGATTGGATAACACAAATCAGACAATCAAAGAGGTATTCACAATGTGCCGATATCAGGTTATTCAAAAGCTAGATCGGGGAGACTAGAAAAGAAAGATACCCAACTGTTGAGAGTGGAACAGCATTACCACGGAAGCTTAAGGTCTTCATGAGCTGCATGGCCTCGCCATCGGAGGAGGGCAGACATTTTGGAAATCATAAAAGAATTTAAAATTACTGTTATAACATGTTACAATATTTAGAATAAGGGTTCAGAAAAGGTCAGAAGTGAATTGCGCCTAAGTACTGGTTGAAATGAGATGCTTTCTTTGATAAACTGAAAATATCATGAATATAAAATAAGTCAATATATTCTTTATCCATAGTACCGACAATATCATATTTGTTGTAGTTTTACCTATACATATATAAAAATCTAAAATAAACAATTTATTATACACTTAAATAAAACATTTCCTAAAATACGTCAAATATTTTATGCCATATTTCTAAGATGTTTTAAATCTTACAGATTATAAAAAAAGTGCCAACTCATTTACAAAACAAAAGGAACAAAAATGTACAAATATTTCCGATTCCGAGAATTTCATTAAATGAAATTCTATTTCAACTAACTTTATTAAAAATGATAAAAAAAAATATGAAAATAGAAGTAATGAAGATTTTAAAAAGAAATTGAAATTTTATATAATTTACCGAGTTCCAAACACCAAAAGACCACACTCATATATATACCTATATATAATTGTGCGTTTAATTTAAAATGTATTTCTTTCTTTGGCTCTTAAATATATTTTTATTATAAATATAAAAATATACATTTATATTTTCAAAACAAAATATTCAAAACCTAATGGCACAATCAATAAAATCAATAGATATATATATATATATATATATATATATTTTTTTTTTTAATAATATAAATAAATAATTAAGTATATGTACATATAAATATAATAAATATAAATGTATGTACATACAGATACTTTTTATTCATATTTTACCAATAACAAAGAACACCATACCTTAAATATTTTGGGTTAAAAATGCATTTATGAACTAATTTGAAAATGATGCCTCTCGTCACGTTTATGGGTTCAATAATCATTTCGAGAGGTTTTCTTTTTAATTTTAATCTTACATGAACACATTTTAAATCAGATTATTTTAGTTATAAAGAAAATACTAATGAATTCCACAAATGCATCTTTCACAAGTAAACAAATCTAATATTAAAGTATTAATATATCACATTATATAGAAATGTAATCGAAAGAATGATTTACAATGCAAGATTAAGAGAGAGCTCTTCCATTTTTTATTTTGACATTTATGATTGACGACTTTATTCACATCAATTGCTTATTGAAATATTTTTTAATAAACATGAACTATATTTAGTATTTATTGCATATCGAATTACTACTGCATCGCAATGGAAGAACTGACTTATTATTTTTGATCTTTTGACAATTATGTACCACAATTTTACAACTATTCATAAGAATGCTTTTGTATCATTACTATCAAGAATATTTAACTTTATTTCGCAATGTATCAACATATTATGCACATTTTCAAACTGAACCGTTACCGACGACTCTTTCTATTTAAACTATGAAATATGAATGTAAAAAATTGTGGTTTTAAAAAGAAAATAAATCAGTTACATTATTTTTTCCCTTATGCAAACTTTATTAGCAGTTGAAAACTTAGAGAAATGTATGAAAAATAACAAAAAATAAAGTTGAAAAGAACAATCAACCAATGCATTACTTTAAGGTAATTTATTTCACACTTGAAAAGCTGCAAAACACATTTATTTTCTTATTATAAATAATATAGGTTAATAAAGTTTTATAATTAATAAAGAATTATAAAAATTATCAAAAGATCAAAAATATTTTTAACCATCAGTAGAAAAAGTTATAATTCTGAGGCATATGATTAAATGCATAGAAGAAAAACAATATAGTTTTGGTGAAAAAATCTATTTCATAAAATGCACTCTAAAATAATGTTTTGATAAAAAGCATTAACAATCCTCTGAATGAATTTATTGCACTTGGAATATTTACTTGTGTATAAATATAAGCATTTTTTTTTAATTTAACAATTGGTTTTATTTTTAAAGCAATTTATACATTATTTGAAGAAGAAAAATTTAAGATGATAATATGAAAGCACCATTAGCATTAGAAATAAAATTACAGCAAACACTAAAGAAGCTAGGTGAATATTGAAAAAAAAAAACATTTGCAGAAATATGAAAAGTTCAGATTATTTTTTACAAGTGATTTGAATTAAATGATATTTTGAAAGCAAAATACATAAATTTTGACACAGAAAAAAATCTCTTGTATTTGTATATAAATCGTCTAAAAATCCAAGACTATCCTTTTTAAGAGTTCATAGCATTATGTTAGGATAGAAAAGTTACCTTTCAGCAGTGCGAAATGTCATTTTTAAAGATTTTTAGTATTTATTCAAATACTGAACATTAACCAATGAATATGAGCATTTAATACAGCAAAAAGTAAGAATCTATTTATAAAATTACCATTAGTTATGTCTGGATATGAGAGATTTGTAATAAAATAAAAAATGGCCAGGTGACGTTAAATGAAAAATGTGATATGCGCAAACTAATCAGAATCAGTTGGGCAAATTGAGAAAAACACGAATGAATGTAAAACCTCTTAAGATATAAGAAAAGGTTTAAAATTAAAGATATTATTATCTCGGCTTATTTCCACCATGAGATTAATTTTATAAAGATTCTAGATGAGATAAAATGGAAAATAAGGTAGACTTAACATTCAATGACTGCAGAATCATATGATTTTGGTAAACTAATCGTAACTTCTTTGTGTCAAATTTGTACAAGAATGAAAACTCAAAAGTTCCAAGTAATTAAAATTGTGCTATGCAAATTTAGTGATCCACATAACTTAATAATTGTGCTGTGCAAATTAAGTGATCCACATAACTTAAAAATGACTTATTTGATTTAATGCCAAGAAATCAACTATATAATAAAGTCTATATAGACATTTACTAACTGGATAAATGTCTCTGATTTTTCTATTTTTTTCAATATGGACATTATTTTTTTTCAATAATACTTTAAGAAATGATTTCTTACCTTGAAATCCAGCTAAAGAATCTTTTAGAATTGACAAAACAAAAGCTACAATAGTTTGATATTACTGAGAAAATTAAATAGTATAGAAATTGCATACCTAAATAGACTCGGAATGATATAAAAAGAATCCGCAGTCACTGAATGCTCAGCCGAGTTTTATGAAACATGTCACAACACTTATAGTATAAATGTTCAATGATTAAAAATATTAATTTCTAGCCTCACTACGATACTTGTCCTCGAAAACAAGTCATGATTAAGCAGGTCTAAATGAAGAAATATACAATCACTAGGTTTTATTTTAATTTAGAATTACTTATTACAAACTCTTAATTTTGGAGAAATATTTAGATAGATCAAGAGAGATCTAGGGAAGCTTTTAATGGATGGAATATATTTCGAAATAGTTCATTTTTTACATTGTGACGATATTCACAAAGAAAAAATATAACTATTTAATCATATTAGTGAAAAAAGAAAAGAGAAAATACAAATCAAGAACGAAAGTTATCAAAAGCCATATCATTGCCAGGACACATCAATAAAAAAACATCAAAATAAACTATTGTATTATTGACAGAAACATAAAAAGGTAAGAAAAATCATTTGTATGAAATGATTCTGTTTTACTAATATATAATGCACATGAAAATCCTGCATACAATATGCATTAGATCATCAATAACATACATTTCAACTCAAAAGAAGAAAACCTGTCCCTCAGCGCTTTCAACAATGGAAATTCATATTTTAAACATTCGACAGCAAGTCTTGAAAATGTCAATCTCATTAATCTAAATGTTTCCTAAACAAGTATTCTTTAAATCTTTATTGATATCAATAAATTTTGCTGTCAGTTATAAAAAAAACTGACAATGTTTCACTTAACTATCATCCCGAGTTACATTTTAAAATAGATGGCATTTTCAATGTGCCATTAGAAAAATAAGAATAATCTACAGTAAGATATTTTCATCAAAAATTTAAGTAACGTTAAGTATTTTTTACACTCAGTAGAATGTATCCGAAACCTGTAGAATGATTTTTACATGAATAAAATGAGACAAATTAACTAATGGGAGAGATGACACCAGATAAAAGATAACGAAATAATGGGTGTTGTGCTGTAATCTTTTTCGACAAGCATTCAGATCCATTTGGAATATTAACAATTTTTTTTATAACAAGAGGCGAGGAGTCTCATGAGAAAAAATGGTATATTTAGCTTGTACATTAAAATGACTAAAATATTAGATAATTTCCAAGGAGTAATTTTTTTTCTTTTATTATAGTTTGCTGCTGTTGATAATGAATTTTGACTAAGTCAGAGTAGTCGAAAATTGGGAATATATTCTCACATTTGTCAGGAGCAATCCTGATTCTAAAACACTTTATCATCTAATAGTCATATATGGAAGGGGATTTAGATAAAAAAGAATTTTCCAATATGGCATCAGGTTGAAAACAAAATAATTATCCGGGAAATAAAGATGACAAAGTCTGAGGTTGTTTATAATAAATTTGAGAATAGTCTAGACCTATTCTTGTGTCAGATAAAAATAAATTGATCATTCAACATACCGAAAAAGTATTGTCAAAAAATAATAAGTTGTACTTATTTGAAGATATTGACAACACATTGTCATAAATTTTCAGAATTTACGTGATAGCTAATTGACAATGAAAATATCTTGCTGTAGATGAACAAAATTAAAACAACTATCATGATAGATGTATTACACCAGTAATAATAGTATGCAGTCTAAACTGCAGTTTGCTCTACTGGTTCGATCCTCGTGGTCAAAGGTTTGGCCAGCTGTACTATTAGCTTATTGGGAGAAGTCTGGTCAGGTGCAGGCTCCGTAGCTGGGTCTGAAGCGTACAGAGTCAGGTTTGATAAGGACTCGAGGATCGAGTCTGGTCCTGTTAACTGTTGGACATCTCCATCACCCTGAAATAATTTAATAAAATATGAATATATTGTTTATGATGGTTTAATGGTAGGATCAGAGCCAAGATGAGGTAATTTAGCCCTTGAGACGTCCATTCGAAAACACGCCCCCACAATAAGGCGATATTCTTTTTCAAAAAACTTCGCCAATAGGTAAAATTGCTATAATTTTTTTCCCTCATTTGAAAATGAGTGATTTTTTTGCTTTTTAAAAAAACCATAACCCATTTTCAAAAAAATTGGGGAGGATAGTCATTCGACTTTATAACAGAAAAATTGGGAAGGATAGTCATTTGACTCTATAACAGAAAAATTGGGGAGGATAGTCATTTGACTCTATAACAGAAAAATTGGGAGGATAGTCATTTGACTCTATAACAGAAAAATTAAATGTCAAACATATATAACTTTACTTTTCGAACTTTAAGAGTGGCAAAATGACCAACAACTTTATTAACATTGATTTTGTTCTAGATCAAATGTTTCATAGAGAGAGTAGGATTATCTGACAATCTCTCTCGTCCAAGACTACACCTTACATTTGTTTTCATTTTTTCGTTTTTAACTGTTTTATGCTTTTTTCCTCTTTTACCAACCAATCTTGAATTTGCGCAACCTACTAGAATCAGTCCCTCGGTCGCCCCACCCTTGTTCCGCCTCTGAAAAGGAGTATAACAATTTATTTGGAAATGTCTTGTCCCCCAATTGTTGTCAACAGCACGACTGAAACAATATGTATTTAAAGTAGGAAACAAGGACTTTCAAGTCAGGATTATAGGATGTCCCTTATACATTTGGATTATAAAGAATCTTATGAATGAGGTGAAGTCTGCATATGAACTGATTTATTGTGGAGAAGTTCTGTCTTCACAAATCAAACCTGCGATTCAATGGACACGAGTTCCTAATTCTAAGGCAGCTCTATGACGCTAATCAACCTCCGAAGCCTAGTGGTAACATTCTTGATTTTCACCAGATTCCTGATGGTACCCAAAAAAAAAGAGAGCCTACTCCAAAGGTTCTAAACCGGAAGGCTTATTGAGGCCCAAGACAATATTGTCTCCTCCCCATAATCTTCAATATGTTCCAAGCTCACTTAAGATTACTCATAGATTTGGAAGAATGACAAACTTACACCGGATAACTTTAATTTGCAAATGTTGCACAATCACACAGAATACAGCCCATTAATAATGTTATGCCATATTTTTTTCTATTACAATAAATTATAACTTACTGTTGGTGATGCTGGCTTGGCGAAGTGCAGATAACAGAATCCCTTGAATCCCTGCAATTAAAATATATGAAAATATCTTAAAGGACACTCAAATTTTGGAATCGAACGCACTATAATTGGAAGGCAAAAACTATTACAAAACATAAAATAGGTGCGGTCATTAGATTGGATATTTTCCTGTGTCTGTACAAATTTAATAAGAAAATTCACTAAGTAAAGACATAATACAAAAAAAAATAGTAGATCTTCCAATATGCGATAGTAACATATTCGGCTTTAGGTGGAACATTGTGTGATCATAAATAGGTAGTGTTCATATATAATTCTTAATTACCGTATTGGCCCGACTATAGGGCGACCCTAATTATAAGGTGACCTCAATTTTTTTATCTGCTTTTTGGAGAAAAAACATTTCCCTCACCATTATAATATTATGAAAAATAAAACTCGAATATAAGGTGACCCTCCTATTTGCGTGTCACCTCTTTAAATAAAAACCTCGCCTTATAGTCAGGCTAATACAGTAAAATAAGACCTAAAAAGGTTGTCTTCAAGTGCTTCTTGAAGCTGTACATTCACCCACATCTCTAACACTTCCGAGTCACACAATTCCACCCTACCGAACCAGCAATGGCAAAAACATATATAATGAGTAAGGTGTGGATTTCTCTATTAGACTCCAATACACGAGTATCAGCCTATGTAAAAACATTTAGATTACATGTTACCATTACAAGAACCGGTATTGTATTGCCTTAACAAAGACACGTTCTTTTATACCATCTTAAATTAAGACATCCATTACCTAGGTAATTGGCTGAATATGTCGAACTAAACATTTGGATAAAATTTTACTAAAATAATTAGGAAAACTTTTGGTGATGAATATAAATAATGAGCGATCTGAGAATTAGAATATGGGTGCGATTCAGTTGAAAGTGATCCCTCTATCCTGGCAAGCCTGCATCAAAATGGTAAATTTCTAAAGTGTAATTCTGTCATGTACTGAGGCACGCCAGGACCTTTGAACATCATAAGACACAGCACAAAACACACCATTTCAGGACAATCAGTGAAACATGAGTAATTTCATAGATCGAAATAAAAAAAACAATTCACTTACCATCCAAGTAATGAGAGTGGGTTTAACACTGCGTTCTTGCAAAGCGTTTCTGAGATCTCGAATTCTCATATGCCTCTTAATATTTGAGAGCTGTAAAAGGAAAAGAAAAAAAACAAAACTAAATATGAGGCAATTATTCATAAACAACGTAGAGAAGACCTTTGAGGATGTTTTTCTATAAAACAGTCAAATAAAACTTCTCAGGTGGGAACACTTCTGAGAAGCGTATATTCTAGCATATATTTTTTAAAGTGTATATTCCAATATAGATTTTTTTAAGTGTATATTCCAATATAGATTTTTTTTATGGTAAAAAAGTAACTTACGTAGAAAAACATCAAATAAGAGCATCTTAAGCAGATTTTGTTGTGGAGCACCAAAACAATAATAATGATGACTTTTATAGTTTTGCAAAACAATTTTGCCTTAGCAGTTTTTTGGTTTATTGTTTATTAAAGGTGATTGAAGACAACTAGTAAATGAACATTAAGTATAAATAAGCTAAAATAATATGCAACGGAAGGAATAATGAGTTTTCAACACAAAGAAAAAATATGTCCAGAACATATGAACCAATGACACATCAAGACAAAAATACAATGCAGAACTCTTCATCCAGTATATTAAACCTAGGATATAGCCAAAATAATTAAAATTGCTTGTCTCCACTATAGACACTTAAATCCTACATAAGACACTAACAATGCAAAGTCCGTTTATCGATCCAAAAAGCGGGAAGATAAAAGTGGAGGAAGGATGCTGTTGATATGGAGATATGGCAAAAATGCTGGAGGCAGTCTAGGCTCATCCCGGTTCACAGATGATGAAGGTTAAAAATGGAGATTTATAAAGTTCTCGGTGGAGCAGTTAACCTGCTAGTATTCTACACAAAAATTGTCAGTTCGAAATCTATGCAGAGCCCACCAATAATAATATCACAAGTTTTCGTCCCCTTTTTTATGGGGAATGCAGATATCCCCATAAATTTGGGTCGATTATAAAAAATATATTATATTGCATAACATTTCGGTTGTATATACAACATAACCTGGCAGATTTATTACTATATAGCAATTTCGTACAATGTTAAAAAGCCGTGTGTGAAAAACCAAACTGAGAATCTTTACTTACGAACACCATCCGAATAATAGATTGGAAGGCAAGTATTTTACCAACTAGGCCACGGGGGTGATCGCTATGTACTTTTATTTCGTTTTTAGTATCCTCATAAATAAGCAATAGAACAAATAACCGCTTATTTGTTCTATTGCTTATTTATGCAGCAGGCAAATAAGCAATAGAACAAATAAGTATTTGTTCTATTGCTTATTTGCCTGCCAAATGTACAATGTTTAACCATGTACACAAAGGAATGAAAATAAATCATTTTTTAATTAACTTACTTTGATTGAGAAATCGATCTGAGGCTTGCTCTTGCGCACTTGTGACTTCTTCTTCCTTGCTGAAGTTGTGTCGGGAGATATGTTACCAGCGCTCTCTGCCCCGTTTTCCACATCACCTGAAACACGTTATCAAGCTTTTAGTGACTATGTTTACTGGCTCAAAACGGTGTATTTTTTAAATTTTATTTCTCTATTTACGTCAATAATTTTTTTTTTAAATAAGTGAAAAATCCCAAGACACTTAAGTCACAAGAATTCAAAGGGGTCACCTCTAATTTGTAGCATCATCCCCTTCAGAGGAAATCTATTTAATGATGTAAGTTTGCACTGCATTACATATTCAAAAACATAAATGCTCCACACAGCTGATAGCAAACAACAGCAGATCAAGTCAAATTATGCAAATCTGTTACTAGTTATCAGGGACCCAATGGAGAAAGATGCATGCAAGATGCGAGTACTGAAACTACTTGCCCTATAAGGAACAGGATTATCACAAATTGGCTTAAGTCAACTCCGGCAGCACCAATGACAAGTAATCTAATCCCCCACATTATATTGTGCCTTTTATTATACCGGGCAACCGTTAAATTTCCATTAATTAATTTGTTGGATATGGCCAATCTCAATTATAAGATGGTTTGGATATTTTTCCCGAAGACCCAGCATACCACAATTGACTGAAACCTAACAAACCTCCTTCATTGGTGGACCTCCGTTGCCAGTTGTACATCCTTGGGCCTCGCATACCACAATTTACTGAAACCTAACAAACCTCTTTCATTGGTGGACCTCCGTTGCCGGTTGTACCTCCTTGGGCCTCGCATCCTGCGAGTATGGTCACCCGACTCAGCCTCGCCCATCTCATTGTGCTCGCTCTCGCTAAAGTTGTAGCTGCGATAGTTTCTTCGGCGCCTGGCCACCTCGTTGGGGTCCTCTTCTTTCAAATCACAAGTCTTACCGGACCTTCACAAACAAATTGTAACATAAGACCATTATCAACCTTTTTAGCATTGCAACCCCCCCAAAAGAGGGAAAATTAAGACTTTGCAACCCCCCTCCAAAAACTTAATATCTTGTTGATGCATGTGAATATGGTCGCACAAATATTATACTTCTACAAAGACGACAAGTTTTACCTAGTAAAACTCTTTCTTTTGAAGTTCGATTATTGCAACCCCCTGGGGGGTCACAGCCCATAGGTTGAAAAAATATATATATATTTTTAAAAGAATAGATATGACCGGAGCCATAGATATCTTTATACCCTCGAACACTAGGCGGAAAAAGTGCCTGTGTCGTTCGAGGGGAGTAGCACAGTGCTGGGTTCGAACCGACGACCTTTCGCACGTAAGTCAAGTGCGTTACCGCGCGGCCATGCACCTCTGTATGTCTTAAATACATTATTTTTACCTTTCAATCAAAAGATTATCAATAGCTTCTACTAGTTTTTTTTTATTGGTAGAAAATGTTGATACAGGCCTGTCTCTTAAGAGTTTTATCCGATCGATCACATATAAAAAAATTATAATTTTTATAACCTTTGAATTTTTTTTCAAATGACTTTTTGTCCCAAGGAGTATGTATGATGTTTATCAAGTGTTATTTATTTTTTGTATTATTTTTGTTGAATTTTGTAAAATTATGGCTTGTTTTACATTGCACCATTCTAGAGGCTAGAAAAAAAATATTGTACTTATTTGATTAATCTAGTACTATATTAATAGGTTAGTCAAAAAGTTTTGAAAGCGACATCTATGGAGCAGTAGAAAAACCAAAATTTCTACGTTATTTTAATATTTCATCTTTTATAAGAACGTACTCAAAATTTCATTTCGATTTGTTAATTCATTCTTTGTTTACAAGCCATTTGAAGTTGACGTGTCAGTGTATTTTTTAACAATGGAAAAATCCGAATGTCGTGCAGTGATTAAATTCTTTGTTTTGGAAGGTTTATCGGCTACTGAGATCCATGCAAAGATGGTGAAAGTATTAAAGGAGTCTTCTCCTTCATTTCCAACCGTTCACCGATAGGTTTTGGAGTTTAAGCGTGGCCGTACAAGCGTTGAAGAGGATCCACGCTCAGGACGTCCAAAAAGTGCATCAACACCAGAAATCATAGCGAAAATACAGGATATGGTTTTGGAAGATCATCGATCGACTGTGAATGTGATAGCTGACACCATGGGCATCTCACATGGAACAACATGGCATATTTTGGCTGAAGTTTTGAGTTTCAAAAAACTGTGTGCTTAATGGGTGCCGCATTTGCTAACAATGCAACAAAAACACATTCGAATGCGACTTTCTGAGCAACATTTGGAGCAATTTCGAAAGGATAAAAAGGATTTTCTGCGTCGATTCATCACTATGGATGAGACTTGGGTCTACCACCATGATCCTGAATCAAAACAAGAGGCTACGGAGTGGTGTCAACCAGGCACTTTGGCTCCGAAGCGAGTTCGTGTCCAGAAATCGGCCAAGAAGGTGTTAGCGTCAGTTTTTTGGGATGCAAAAGGAATTTTATTGATAGATTATCTCCAAACTGGTAAGACAATCAACTCTGATTATTATTGTGACCTTTTGGACCAGTTGGATGAAAAAAATTGTGAAAAAAGACCCGATTTGCAGAAGAAAAAAATGATTTTTCATCAAGACAATGCACCTGCTCACACAGCTCAAAAAACCATCGCAAAAATCAGTGAATTGGGGTACGAATTGTTGCAGCATCCACCCTATTCGCCAGATTTAGCTCCCTCTGACTTCTGGCTGTTCTCACACTTCAAAAAATTCCTTCATGGAAAGCATTTTTCATCAAACGAAGAGTTTATAGCCGTCGTAGAGGAGTATTTTGCAGGCCTTCCGGAAAGTCACTTCCGTGATGGGACAACAAAGTTGGAAGATCGTTGGACCAAGTGTATTGATCTTATGGGAGACTATACTGAGCAATAAAAGTGATTTCCCCCCAAAAAAAATGTATTTTCATTTCCGCTTTCAAAACTTTTTGACTAACCTAGTATATCACATTTTCATTATATACATTACAATTAACCGGATTTATTGCCGTGTGGCAATCTCTTACAATCAACCAAAAAAGACGTCAAGAGGTAATAAGTGAAAACCAGATGAACCTTTTTTAAAAAACATGGATAACTGGAAGCCAGAAGGGAACACCAAGTTGATACGAGTACATAACCTCCCGGTTGGAACACAGGTGTCTTAACAATAGACCATGGAGATCAACCGTGAAGTACAGTACCCGGCGGTAAGTAATACACATCGGGCTTAAGAAAGAGACTGTCGGCCATAATCGGCTAACTTCGGCTTTGTAGAGCGTAGTCTCTGTCATTCATACACGTGTTCCGTCGCGACTTGTCAGTCGTTGTCAAGCGACACAGACGACGCTCTACAAAGCCGAAGTTAGCCGGTTATGGCCGACAGTCTCTCTCTTAAGCCCGATGTGTATTACCTACCGCCGGGTACTATGTGTAGGTATTCAAGTCAGATCATAAAAAATATTAAACTACACGAAAATTCTTCAGTGCTAATGTACTACCTTGATCAAAAAGCTTAGACTTTATTCGTAAAATCGAAAATACAAGTTTATTCATCAAAATTGATATGTTCCCCTTCAAAGTACTCCCATCGACTGCAACGCACTTACGTCAGCACTTGATCCAATCCTCGAAACACCGCTGGTACTCAATTTTCAGTATGTCCATCAGAGCCGTCTTCGATTTTTTCATGACATCCTCTTGGGTGCCGTAACGCGTTCCGCGAAGCGGTTTTTTAAGTCGGTTGAACAGGAAAGTCACAGGAAGCCAGATCAGGTGAATTCAAAGGCTGCTGGATAGTAGTGTTTTTGGTAAAAATCTCATGGAAATCACGTCTTTCGCGATTTCAACGCGGTCAATTTTTGGAATGAAATTGAGGTCTTTCGGCACCAGTTTTGCAACGACACGTCTGAGGCCCAAATTACTAACCAAAATGTCGAGCGGATCCATAAGTGATGTTCAAGTCCTCTGCCAGCTTTCTGATTTAATGCAAACTCGTTGATGCCATTTTCAAACTTGTAAAAAATCGAAAACACGCACAAAGGTAGATGTACTCAGTACAGCATAACTTTTACAAATGTCAAGCTATGATGCTGAAATTTGGAGAAAAATGTCAATGATAGATGTGGTAACCTAACAAAAAAATAAGAATTCCAATCGGGTGACCGACAGCGCCACACGGTGGCCGGTCCTAAAACTTTTTGATCAAGGTAGTATTATTGTGGATTGTATGGTTCAAGAGTTAAATAAATATAAAATTCAACTCACTCGACTTCCTTGTCCCTGAAAGCACTGACTAGTGGCATGTAAGTGAGGTTCCTCGCAGTGAGCAGGTTCCACATGACTTCCTTTGGCCGTGGTTTCCTGGGCTCCACGGCGAAGGCCTGGGTTCCGGTTACTATCAGGTCCACCGGGACGTCATGCTCCGAAGGCAGGTCTGGGGGGAATGTTTCAAATATCTGCGGACAAAGTAGCATTATTACAGTAAGATCAGTATAAAATAAGCTTGTGAAAGATAAGTACTCGTGGTTTTTGGCTGACTTGCAAAAGAAATGTCTTCCATTAGTTTCAACAATTTTTTACACCTTCAAATAGTTTATTTCTTAGATGTCGTTAGAACAAAACTTTCATTACTAACTTCATTCCAAACTTGCTGAATGTATTGGGTGTACAAATTATTTCGGTCCGTTTTTTTGTGTTCAAAAATGCATTTATTTCTAAACAAAATGAATGACCAGATTAATTAAAGTATTGTCCATCGATGGCTACTACTTTTTCCCATCTCTCAGGCAATTTTCGAATTCCATCTCGAAAAAATGACTCGTCTTTTGAGGCGATCCAAGTTTGTAGCCAATTTTCGGTTTCTATGAAAGAAGTGATCCGGTGACCTGCCAAATCATGCTGCATCCTTCGGAACAACCAGTAATCAGAAGGAGCAATGTCCAGGGAATACAGCGGGGGTGGTAAAACATCCCATTTGAGCGTTTCCAAATATTTTTTTACGACTTTTGCGAAATGAGGCCGAGCATTGTCGTGAAGAAGAATAACTTTATCATATCTTTCCTCGTATTCCGGCCGTTTTTCTCGCAATGCACGGCTCAAACTAATTAATTGTAGCCGATACCGATCGCCCGTAATGGAATCGCCAGGTTTCAGCACCTCATAGTAAACAACACCCCTTTGGTCCCCCCACCAGATACAGATCTTCGAACCATGTGTGTTCGGTTTTGCTGAAATCTCCATCCTTGAAACCATTCCCTACATGATTTATCAGTTGGAGCAGAGTCAACATAAACTTCGACAAGCATTCGATGGGCTTCAGCTGCACTTTTCTTCCAATTAAAGCAGAAAATTAAAACCTCCCGCAAATGCTGCTTGGCTAACACAAAATTCGACATTTTCAACGCTGTACAAAACAAGGTTTTTGCATGAAACTCAAAGCGATATAAACTGAATATTATTGGCAGATGTCTAACCTCTCTGAAACCGCCAAAATCGGCTGTAACTATGAACCATTCATAACTGCCAGCCAACTTTTGGAAACGGACCGAACAAATTTTTACCCCTAATATATTATTATGAAAGGTTTACCATAGTGTTTCGGCCATTGTTTACCCAAAATACTAGTGATTTTTGTGCATCATTTTAAAGAAATAACAAAATTAGTTCTTTTTTCAGTGCTGAATGCTTTTTTTACTACTGCAAAGAAAAAAATGCGACATAAACCAAAAAAGGTATGTACAGTACCCGGCGGTAAGTAATACACATCGGGCTTACGAAAGAGACTGTCGGCCATAATCGGCTAACTTCAACTTTGTAGAGCATCGTCTCTGTCATTCATACACGTGTTCCGTCGCGATTTGTCAGTCATTGTCAAGCGACACAGACGACACTCTACAACGCTTGACAAATCGCGATGGAACGCGTGTATAAATGACAGAGACGACGCTCTACAAAACCGAAGTTAGCCGATTATGGCCGACAGTCTCTTAAGACCGATGTGTATTACTTACTGCCGGGTACTGTACAGTGTATGATGATGCAGATACTGATCAAATAAGGTTTAAAAATTCCCTAATCGTGCTACGACACTCAATGATGGTGCTCGCTCTGAAAGGCCGAATACAACTGAGGATGACTGAATCAAGGATTTGATCGCAATAATCAGTGTTTCATGACACAAGAGATTGCCGAGATCACTGGGAATAACAAAAACCAGCCTCCACGAGAATTTGGTGAAATTTTGTATTTTAACAAGTTTACAACTGTGGAAGTTCGCAAGTACGTCATGTTCACACAGTGATTGATGGAACATTTGAAACTCGGCAACGGAAACCACTTGAGCCAAGAAGTACATTGGAACAGATATATTACAAAAAAAAAATTTCTTTGATCACAATTTATCGAGGAATGAAAATTTGTACAAAAAAAATATACACAAACATAGAATTTCCCTGTCGGGGTAGGCAGAGAGGAAAGAGCACCAGACGTTGCAATTTCAACACATTCCTCACCTCTTCTACATGCACATTCTCATAAAACTCCTACGATTTCCCTGACTTTTTACATTTCCTTTTATCAAAATATTATTCACTTGATCCAACCATAGATTCCTTGGTCTTCTTCTACCACTCCTCTTCTTCATCAATTTGTTCTATGTGCCCAAACCATCTCAGAGGGCTCGTTTCATTTTACTCAAGCAATCAATTCATTCCGTATTCTGTCATACATTGCCCCTCCCCCACGAAAAGGTATATAGCAGAATTATTATTTTAAAAAAATAATAGACGTGACCAAAGTAGGCAGGCGTTAACCATTTTTCCATTTCAAATTCAAAATATTTATTTTAGAGATCAGTCAATGGGTTTCATCCAATAACAATTCAAGTTGAAAAACCAACATGAGAGGCCTTGTTTGCCGATTCGGAGGTTGCGGATTCGATCCCCGCTGGAACCCAGATTTAAAAATAAAAATGAGATTCCAGCCTGTTTTATACTTAGGATCAATTAAACCTCTTTCTGGTTGGTTGGAAGAGATTGCCACATGGTAATAAACACGCCAGGTTAAATTAAAAAAATAAAAAAGAAGAGTTACCTGATAGTCGTGGACAGTTGTAATGATTGGTGTGTCAGGGGTGATGGCATGCATTTCCATGAGGAGAGCGTATGATAAATCTGCGTGTCCTGTAAATAAAAGTTTAATATGTTGTTTAATATGTTGGAAGCCTCATTGATTCACTTTTAAAAAACAAAACAAAAAAGAAACTTATAAAAGATTATATATTTAACGACACCTATAAGCATACCTATAAATGGAGCAAAGTCCTATTTATAAAAAATATATCAAATGAAATAACCAAAAATATTCCAAGTCACATAAAGCCAGCTTTTTACACTAACTTTAATCTCCGGAAACTCTTATTTAATGGGAAAGGCAAAAATGGAATACTTAGCAACAGTGGTGTGTATAAACTTTTATGTGCTGACTGTGATAATTTCTATATAGGAAAGACAGGAAGATCTTTTGAAAAGAGATTTCGTGAACACCAATCTGCCTTAACAAATCCTCTAATTTATTCTGAAATGGCTAATCATTGTCACCGTGAGAATCATACTTTTTCTATCGATGTCAAATTCTTACATATTAGCGGCAACGGAAATAAATTGGACAGATTAGAGGCCCTAGAAATTTCTAAGTCAGTATACCGATCGGAGCATCTGTTGAACAGTTATTTCCCCAAAATCTCCCCGCTCTTGGCCGAAATTATCCCTAGCCTTCCTCACCCCGCAGCCTCCAACCGTTGAAGTGTCTATATCGGTACCAGTTCGAACAGCATTTAGTCTTGTTTGCGCTCCCCTGAAGATGAGGTGAAAGCCTTGAAACCGGTAGGGTTATACCGTCACAAAAAAGTGGAATAAACAGTGTTTGTTAAAAATAAATTACAAAAAATAAAAGTTTAATTAATAACTGTTAAATAATGTTGGCTGGTTATTTGCAAAAATAAAATTGTTTATGGAATTTGTGTGATTGAAAAACGTTGGTGATAAACTTAGGATAAATTATGCAGTAATTTCATTTTTATATATCTATTGATATTTTTATCAATGATGCACTAAAACATATAATGCCAAAGTTCGTTATAACTAATACTGAAATAACAACATTTTCAGTATAACTAATTATTTTCCCACTACCAAATATAATTACTTAGCGGCAGTGTTTAAAAGAATCTCATTTTAACTAAATAAACATTCCGGTATAGCGAAGTTTTGTAAAAAAAAAAATCACTTATCTAAACATGAACTTTATAATTATTTAGAGATTAGCATCCTATGTAACATCGCAACTTTACTTCGGTTTAGGTCGTCTAATTTCAGTCTGAGGGTCCATCATTCCACTCTATATAATAACAACAGGACCCTCAAAGTTTGTAGTATGAACCGACTGGAAGCATTCGAAATGTGGATACACCGGAGAATGCTACGGACACCCTGGACGGATATGGTCAGTAACACAAGGGTTCTTCAATGAGCCAAAGTTGATCGAGAGTTGCTGACTAATATTAAAATCCGAAGTGTCCTATTTGGCTCATGTACATAGAAGAAAAGTACAAATTACTGCACCTGATCATCCAAGGCAAAATAGAGGGTCGAAGAGGTGTTGGCAGGAGGCCAATCTCCTGGCTCCGCAATATACGTGATTGGACTGGTATAAGGAGTGTTAGGGATCTTTTTCGGGCTGCCGGGGAAATAGATGCTTACTCTCAGGTGATAGTCAACATTGGGGGGACCTGACATGACACCAGGAAGAATTTCAGTTTCCATTGAAATGCCGATATTGTTTTTACAGCCGCCAGAGTGTGTCTTGATCAGAGTAAGTCCTTCTCAGTGAAACATCAGCATTTTATTAATCGTCGCGGGGATATGTTTAGTTTTGACACATGCTTCTATGATTTTATAAACTTTTAAATTTATTCACCCTTAACAGCTTACAGCCGGGCGATAATTTCAATAGATATTTGCCTAGGACGGGCAATTTTCGTGCAAAAACGCATATTTTCCAAAATTTATTAAAATCGTCGAAAATATTTTATTGGTGAATTGATTTTAATAAAATTTTCAAATAGTGCACAATAGGATGCATTTGAAGTGTATAACACGTTTTGCTTCACGTTCAAGGTTGATTTTACAAAAACAAAATGTTTTGAAATATGTACTGCAGCACTACGCGCAAAATGCATACAAAAAAAAAAGGGTCACCTATTCATTCGTCTTGGGCCATAAATCGTATAAGTCGTCGCCTATGGGTCGTAAATATAAAACATATTATTAAAAATATCTTTGGATTTCGACTGTCCATATAAATATATATTTTCACCTGATTACTTTTGCTGTCTTTCCTTTATTTTCTTGCACTAATATTCAACCGGATTTGATTATTTTATCGCACTAAGAACTTTTATTGCCAAAATTCAGATGTTGCGATCGACTGCTCATCAAATCTAGCCCTTCGGTGGCACTCGTTGATTCGTTATGTCTCGCACACATGTGGCAAATGGGCCTGGTTCCAGACACCACTAACCAAAGACAAACACCACGGCGGATCGACTCTGAATATTGAAAATACTTCGACCACATTGAATTTATTTTCAAATTTAACCGAAAGACGGTGTAGAGTTTGATGAAAAATAAATCCTTTCCAAAAAAATCAATTTGAAAATAAAAATCGCACAAATGCAAAAGATATGATTTGAAAAAAAGCTAAATCTGGTCAAATTTCAAAGTCGTAAAAACCTTAGAAATGGAGTTCAAATGGACCGGGACCCGTCCTAGCGGTACAAACAAAATTTCCGCGCTAGCGCGGGACCCGTCTTTAAGGTGTTAAAATGGATAAAGGTAGCGGAAAACAACGACGATCGTGAAAGAAAGAAAAAGAAATTGTGGGTAAAGTAACACAGGGCAGAAGAAAAATATTGTTGCGACCCAATAAAGTACAGATTTTATTACTATTACTAAACTGAAGAGTATCAAAATTAGCGGAAATAATCCACAAGTGTTTTAGTACCAATGTTGATGTACGAGAGTGAAATGTGGATGTGGAATAAGTCTAAAAAGACCTGAATAAATGCTATACAGATGCATGCACTTAGAATACATGGTGTGACAATGTACCAGGTCTGTAAATATGAAACCGGAATATGCTCATAGATGGTTCTAGTTGTCAATGTAGTGACTGTCAAACCACGTCATTGGCGCCTTTTTCTTGAGTTTACATTTGCCAAAGACTTTAAACTCAACAATACAAGTTTAAAGCAACTACATATGTTTTCGTAGCATTGAACATGTCTGTTTTTGTGCCTGAAAACTAAGATTTGCGGACCGCATTGATTTTCTGTTACCAGTTGAAGGAAAATGCTGCAGAATCGCATCGAATGGTTGTCGAAGCTTACAGTGAGCATGTTCCTGGTAAATCACAGTGCTTTGAGTGGTTTAAAAAATTCAAAAGTGGCGATTTCAACGTGAGAAATGAAGAATGTGGAAGACCACCGAGAAAGTTTGAAGACGCCGAATTGCAACCATTGTTGGATGAGGATGACGCTCAAACGCAACAACTTGCGGATCAATTAAATGTGACACGAGAAGCCGTCTCCATACGTTTGAAAGCCATGGGAAAGATCCAGAAGGTGGGAAAATGGGTTCCACATGAACTGAATGAAAAACATCAGGAAAACCGAAAAACCACTTGCGAAATGCTGCTCGCCAGGTACAAAAGAAATTCATTTATCCATCGAATTGTGACTGGCGATGAAAAATGGATATGTTTCAAGAATCCTAAGCGTAAAAGATCATGGGTAACTCCAAGCAAACCAGCGACATCGACTGCAAGGCCAAATCGCTAGGGACGGAAGACAATGCTCTATGTTTAGTGGGATCAGAAAGGTGTTATCTAATATGAGCTACTAAAATCTGGAGAAACCGTTAATACTGAACGCTACCGACAACAAATGATAGATTTGAACCAAGCATTGCATGAAACATGACCAAAATATCAAAAGAGAGAACACAACGTGATTTTGCTTCATAATAATGCACCATCGCACACAGCAAAACTGGTCAAGGAAACGATTGAGGCGTTTAGTTGGCAAATACTTTCGCAACCGGCTTACTCACCAGACTTGGCTCCATCCGATTACTACTTATTTGCATCGATGGGACACACACTTGCTGAGCAGCGCATCACTTCTTACAAAAATGGTTCGATCATTGGTTTGTCTAAAAGAGCAACAGTTTTTTTGGCGTGGCATCCACAAATTGTCAGAGAGATGGGGAAAATGTATATCTAGTGATGGGCAATACTTTGAATAAAATATTTTTTATCATTTTCATACAATAAATGTGTATTTTCTATAAAAAAAAAATCCGGTTTCATATTTGCAGACCTGATATGACAGAATATGGAATAAAGAGATTAAGGATGAGTATGAATTTTAGGCTGATGTGTTGAATAAGATGAAGAGCACTCTGAGATAGCTTGTGGAATGATGAATGAAGAAAAACTAATAAAATACACAGTGAAATTTTAAGTAAAAGGCATGGTGCAGGAAGACCAAGGAAAATAGGGTTGAATCAAGTGTATATTTTGAAAGGAAATGTAAACTCTCGCTCATTATAACCAGGTTTCACTGTATAATAATCATAGTTTAATTGATTTACTTACCATTTCCTTTGCCAATACGCAATCCTTCCTTAGAAACTGCCAAAGAACCAAGAACCAGCAGGTCCAGAGTGAAGACGTCATTCATGTCTGCAAATTAAAATAATTGATATATTTCAGAATCAAATTATAGATCAACTATGAAATAATTGACATTTTATTTGAATTCCATTTAATAAGACTGTTGGACAACATTTCTGCTAATTTTTATCCATTCTAACTTGAAGATTAAAAAAGGAACAATTGGTTTAAATAAAAACAGAAGCAGATTGTAAAATAATTTATTGAGCATCCAAATATGTGAGAGGCTTTCTCAGTTCTTCCTATCGGTTATATAAGGTATTTCAGAATATTGCACTTTTCGAGAGGAAGGGAAGATGCACTCAGCAGAGCACATGACACGCATGGCAACTAATGAAATGTTCACCATCCCTAGAGTTAAAACCTCTTTTGCCCAAAGGCAATATGCTTATTTGGCTTCCATGACATACAGTGGCGTGCCGAATTCAATAAAGGGAGGAAAACCATTGAGACAGTCGATCAGAGCGTGGTTGTTATTGCGACAGGAATTTGAGTACTTGGGCTTTCAGGATGAATGACGTGTGGAAAAGATTTGTGTGGGCTCTTGAGTGTGGGTTTCCTTTTGTTGTTTTATATTTGTATTTCTGTATATTTTTGTTTTTATTTTTACGATTGAGCGGTATATTATGGGATGAACATTTTTGGTCTTTCTGGAGTGATGATGTGCGAGGAGTTTGATTTCACATGATGTTTCCAGTTGTAATTGAGTGTCACTGTTTGTCAGGTTGATGAGAATGTGCAACAGGGTTTTGTTTTTGTGTAATCGAAAATCGGAAAGTATCGATTTATTTTTTCATGCTAAATATCCTCAGTGAGATACAGGCAAAAGCCTAGTTTACTGGGGACACGACAAATGAAAGGCAACAAACCCAGATCCATTAAAATTGTATGACCAAATTAAATTACCTGCTGTTTTTTTGCAAATAATGTACGAGGCGTATCCAGAAAGTAAGTGTACTGAGGCTCTCACGACCGGGTGGATTTTATTTTTGACATGTTGGCTACACTTCCGTGTAGCCTGACCCTTCCCCTCCACAACGAGACCGGTTCGAGGTCAGTACGTTGAGAAGTGTCGACGCGACAACACGTTTCGTGAAAAATGTCAATCCAATCTCCCGCCAAGTGCAAAATACGCGGCGTCATCCGTTATCTCGTTTGGAAGGGAAACCTCCGGTTGAGGTTTATAATGAGGTGAAAACTGCATATGGTGATAAAGCTATGAATCGTACGAGTGTGTACAAGTGGTGTCGCAAGTTTAAAAACGGTCGTACGTCTAAGCATGATGATCAGAGGAGCGGAAGACCTTCAATTGTGACTGACGAAATTGTGGAAAAAATCGAAAATGCGTTCAGTGACGATCGCAGATTGACTGTGGATGAACTTTCTGCGATGTTTCCGCAAATATCCAGATCTCTACTACACGAAACCATCACAGAAACCCTCGGATATCGGAAACTGTCCGCGAGGTGGGTCCCAAAACAGCTGACAGACCAACACAAGTTGAATCGAGTGGAGGCCGGGCAAGAGTTTTTGAGGCGCTGCAAACTCCATGGAGATGAATTTCTCCGCTCCATCGTTACTGGAGATGAAACTTGGGTTGCACACTACACGCCTGAAACCAAAAGGCAGTCTCAACAGTGGCGTCACACCTCTTCACCCTCCGCCAAAAAGTTCAAAACCACAATTTCAGCCAAGAAAATTGTGGCATCCGTGTTTTGGGACTGTCAAGGCATAATTTTAATTGAATATATACCTCAAGGGGAGACCATCAACTCTGCAAGATACTGTGAGACCCTAAAAAAATTGCGGAGGGCGATTCAGAACAAGAGGAGAGGCATGCTGACAAAGGGAGTCTGCCTGCTGCACGACAATGCCAGACCACACACGGTCAACGCCACGAAGGAACTGCTCGCCTCGTTTAAATGGGATGTCCTGAACCATCCCGCGCATTCCCCTGACCTTCAGATTACTATCTCTTTACCTCCCTGAAGCTGCACATGGGTGGAAAAAGGTTTTCAACCGACGAGGAGGTAAAGGAGGAGGTGGAGAAGTGGACGGAGGGGTTGGCGGGAAACTACTTCGAGGAAGGCATCAAAAAGTTGATACCCCGCTTCACCACCTGCATTGAGAGGAATGGTGACTATGTCGAAAAATAGCTTACATATGTACTACGGTAACCACGTAATATTTTTGTTTAAATAAAAAAAATTGTAACCTACAAAAATTCAGTACACTTACTTTCTGGATATTCCTCGTATATTTCTTGTAATTTGTAATAAATAAATAAATGGTTTGCCTTATGATGCTGAAGTTTCAGTTTTCAGCTTCATGTTTTTTATTGTCAATTAACCCTCGTTTAAATGATTTAGTAATAAGCATTCTTAATCGCAATGAAAATAGCTTTACTTCTACAGTAGAACACTATTTATTTCGCCTAGGGTACTATAATAATAGATATTGTTAAACACTCGCCCAACTTAGTGCCATACTGCTCCAATCCCTGACGAGTCACAACATCCTTCAACTCCGGTTTGTCTTCCCCTTCCGGCAGGTCCACACGAATGACAAACTCCTTCACTATCCTTGGTAACAGCACAAACAGCTTCTTTCCGTCTTCCAAGCAGGCCAACCTACAAATGGATTAAAATATTAATATTGACAATTGTAAAAATTTTAAATTTACTATCTGGATCTAATGACAACTTTCGTTGGTTAGCATTTTTTGCCTTCAGTTAGCTTACAAAAGAGAATGTTAATGTGAGGATTTAAAAAAAACTCTGTATTGAAGTAATCTTGTTCAGATAAAATGTATTTGACGAGCATGTATTGTAGTTATGCATGGGCAACATGTTAATATATGATGGTCAAGTTGAAAGGGACATTGAAAGAAGAGTAGTGACAGGGAATAAGGCGAAAGAAGCACTTAATGTAATACACAACCACGATATATCAATAGCAAAAACAATAAATAATAGTGTGTCAGTGCCTAACCTTGACGTACAGAAATGAAATTTGGACTTGGCAAACGAAGAATAACAGTAAAATGTCAATGTGTGAAAGAAAGCAGAATGAAGGCATCAGAAATTAATGCATGGAGGATGTTTTAAGATGAAGAAAGGAGCTTTAAGGTGGTTTGGACACATGGAGAAAATGAATGACTAAGCGAGAATAAAAGTCAGAAGTGCAAAGTATGCATCGAAGAGGTAGACCGAGGAAAACATAACTGGATCTTATGGACCAGATTTAATAACAAGGTAAAGTAAGTAGTATGAATAATAGATTGTGCATGTATGAATGTGGAGGAGGCGAAACTTGTGCCTGGATTGAAAAGTTTGAAGATCTTTTCTCTCTGCCTGTCCTACAAGAGACACAGCATAATGATGTGTGCAAGTATCGTAGTTTTGCGATATGAATCACAGAATGCTACTTGCAAGCATCATTCAAGTTAAATTATTCGTATCTAGGAACTCGACATACAAGTCACGGAATTCCATGTCTTTTGAGTAGTTTACATATGTGTAATTAGAGAAATCCATCAAGTACCTGATGGCCTCATGGGTCTTGTCAGTGTTGACCATGACGCTGGTGGCCTTCTGGTAGAGTTCGTGCTGCCTGAGCACCTGAGCCGCATCCTCCGCCCCCTTGAAACCAGGAATCCTATTGTAGGGGTTGCGAGGAGTGGTTACCACATGGTTCTTTTGGAGTAGCTGCCACGCCTTGTTGCGGTATGAATGCTTAGTCACTGTACCTAAAATAAATTCCAATAAAAAATTATATTGGGAGTGCAAATTAGTTCAGTCCGTTTCCAAAAGATGGTTCTGGCTGTTATGAATGGTTCATAGTGACAGCCGATTTTGGCGGTTTCAGAGATGTTAGACATCTGCCAATAATATTCAGTTTATATCGCTTTGTTTCATGCAAAAACCTTGTTTTGTACATTGTTGAGAATGTCGAATTTTGTATTAACCAAGCAGCATTTGCGGGAGGTTTTAATTTTCTGCTTTAATTGGAAGAAAAGTGCAGCTGAAGCCCATCGAATGCTTGTCAAAGTTTATGGTGACGCTGCTCCAACTGATAAATCATGTAGGGAATGGTTTGGACGTTTCAAGGATGGAGATTTCAGCGTCGAAAACAAGCCTCGCTCTGGACAGCCAAAAAAATTCGAGGACAAAGAATTAGAGGCATTACTCGAAGAAGATCAGAATCAAACGCAAGAGGAGCTTGCAGAATCATTGGGAGTGACTCAACAAGCCGTTTCTGTACGATTGAGAGCCATGGGAATTATTCAAAAACAAGGAAATTGGGTGCCTTATGAACTGAAACCGAGAGACGTTGAAAGGCGATTTTTCACTTAGGAGCAGCTGATTCAAAGGCAACAAAGAAAAGGTTTTATGCATCAGATTATAACTGGAGATTAGAAGTGGATATTCTACGACAACCCCAAGAAAGAAAAATACTACGCTAAGCCCGGTCAATCATTGCCATCGACCTCAACATCAACACCAAAACCGAACATACATGGTTCGAAGATCATGCTCTATCTGGTGGGACCAAAGGGGTGTTGTTTACTATGAGGTGCTGAAACCTGGAGATTCCATTACGGGCGATCGGTATATCATTATCGGTATCGTTTGAGCCGTGACATTGCTCCTTCTGATTACTGGTTGTTCCGAAGATTACTGGTTGCTCCTTTTGATTACTGGATCACCGGTTCACTTCTTTCGTAGAAACCGAAAATTGGCTCCAAACTTGGATCGCCTCAAAAGAAGTAATTTTTTCGAGATGGAATTGGAAAATTGCCTGAGATGGGAGAAAGTAGTAGCCAGCGATGGACAATACTTTATTTGATCTGTTCATTCATTTTGTTTAGAAATAAATGCATTTTTGAACACAAAAAACGGACCGAACTAATTTGTACACCCAATATGATCGGTGATATCAAATAAAATGTTTTTTGTAATAGATATTTGTAACAATTATGTTTATTTTTCTCTGCATCAGCTGGTGCTAGGATATTTACCAGGTCTGTAAATATGAAACAGGAATTTGCTCATAGATGGCTCTAGTTGTCAATGTAGTGACTGTCAAACCGCGTCATTGGCGCCTTTTTGTGTTTACATTTGTCAAAGATATGTTTTCATAGCATTGTTTTCATAGCATTGAACATGTCTGTTTTTGTGCCATTTGAAGAAAACTGCTGCAGATTCGCATCAAATGCTTGTCGAAGCTTACGGTGAGCATGCTCTTGGTAAATCACAGTGCTTCGAGTGGTTTAAAAATGCAAAAGTGGCGATTTTGACGTGAGAAACAAAGAATGTGGAAGACCACCGAGAAAGTTTGAAGACGCCGAATTGCAACCATTGTTGGATGAGGATGACGCCCAATCACAACAACTCGCGGATCAATTAAATGTGACACGAGAAGCCATCTCCATACGTTTGAAAGCCATGGGAAAGATCCAGAAGGTGGGAAAATGGGTTCCACATGAACTGAATGAAAAACATAAGAAAAACCGAAAAATCACTTGCGAAATGTTGCTCGCCAGGTACAAAAGAAAATCATTTCTCCATCGAATTGTGACTGGTGATGAAAAATGGATATATGTCGAGAATCCTAAGCGTAAACGATCATGGGTAACTCCAAGCAAACCAGCGACATCGACTGTAGTAATCGGATGGAGCCAAGTCTGGTGAGTAAGCCGCATGCGAAAGTATTTGCCAACTAAACGCCTGAATCGTTTCCTTGACCGGTTTTGCTGTGTGCAATGGTGCATTACCATGAAGCAAAATCCCTTTTGATATTCTGGTTGTTTTTCACGCAATGCTTGGTTCAAATTCATCATTTGTTGTCGGTAGTGTTCAGTAACGGTTTTTCCAGGTTTTAGCAGCTCATAATAGAAACCCTTCTGATCCCATCAAACACAGAGCATTGTCCTCCATCCATAACAGGAATCGAACCCGCATTTTTACCAACTAGGCCATGGAGGTCACCATTCACTAGACCAAATCATACTCTTTGGTATTCCTCTACCATGTATTGTACTCACATTTGCACATGCGACAGTGTGAACCCGAGAGAAAGAAGGTTTTACATCAGTGGGTTCAGCAGGTATTTACCATTGGCGGTCAGAGCCGACAAGGCTTTGTTAAATTTTTTTCCGAATGTGACTTAAATATATGTTATATATTTATGACTCTCTAGGGGGTTTGAAAATTATTTTGAATTACTAATTACTAGAGTTTTCGAATAAACAGGGTTAGTTAACTATAAAATTTGGAATTTTTTTGGAAAGTATTTTAATTTTTATTTAATTATGTCGAGAATTAATATATTTCTGTACCCTAGAGGATAAACCACGAAAGTCGCATTTTACCCTAGAGGATAAACGACGTTGCATTGTTTTGAAGTATTTTAATTTTTATTTAATAATGTCGAGAATTAATATATTTCTGTACCCTCGAGGATAAACCACGGGAGTCACATTTTACCCTAAGGATAAACGACGTTGCATCATACAATTCATGTATGACGCATATGACATTTATGTTCTAGGGTGCAGAGTGACTTCCGTGGTTTATCTTCTAGGGTATAGATTTTATTGTACTATATTTGATTATCCGTACCATCATCGTTAGTGGTGTTCCTGCGATAGCGATAATATCTTCGGTAGAAAGTCCTTTGCTTTCGTACTGGTATCTTTTCTCCGTCAGCACCCTGCAACAAATACATTTAAAAAAAAATACATTAAACAATATAACAATATTTATTATACTATACTTCTGTTACGTACAGAAAAACCTGGATGGTTTATTACCAAACGGTTCATTCGATTATTTATATGGTACTCGTACCCCTCAACAGATTCTAACTAACATTAGACATATTGAAAATGTGGCCGGTAGACATCTTTGATTCCATAATCGAGCCTTCGTACTTTTAGAACCACTGGAGTAAGCAAAGAACTTGCATTCGAAGTCCACCATCGCACATATTGGCAATACTACCACACATGAAGAAGTAACAACACACATCTAGCCCACGAGTATTATTTCCAAACTATTTTCTAGACTGGTCTTTTTCTTTTATTTTTTTAGTATTGGGAATCAAGGTACTAGAATCAAACTTGAAACCCCAATCAAATAGTAATTTATGCAATCAAAACAGAAAATTTTAAAAGACCATAATAAAATACCAGAGGGAGCTTATTTTTGGGTTCATCTGGAATCAAATTTAGTCAATTAATCATTCTGCCGACAAAGCAGCCAGGGGGAACAGTGTCTATCTATATTATACAACTAAATTAAAAAGATAACTGAACAGGTTATTGGTTTATACTCCTGACTTTGCCAAAGATTTCCGAAATTAAAATCTGGCAAAGGTAAACAAAAATGGTACCGTGGAACAAAACCTGGAAAAATACAGGAAGCTTTAAACACAAAGAAAATAGATTACAACAGGAAATGTTTCCAGAAACTGTGATAAACGTACGGCATCTCAAGAAGAGTACTATGAAGGTAATTCAATGAGATTTGCTGTAAATTATACAATGATAGTTTTTTTAATAATTTTGGGAGTTAGTATACAATGAAAATATACCTCGACATGTTCGCTCTCGCTGTGTGTGGCCCCATTCTGCTGCATCCTGCGACCCCTAGGTGCGCCGCGCCCCTTGAAGAACCTCCTGCGCCGGGCGTTGATACCCTCGTTCTCACTCTCTGCCTCTGATTCGGTCTCCTTCAGGACGCAAGGCTTTCCATTTCTATAATGAACATACGACATTTTCTTTATGAACATATGACAGTTAAACTTGATATAGATATTAACACTATATATGCTACCTGTCTATAATGATAATGAGAAATTTGTGTGCACACACATATATACACACACATATATATACACACACATATATACACACATATGCTCAGAGTGCTTCAAAGTGCTGCTCAGACAGGCCATGCGTCATTGATCGAAACAAGTGGAAATCAGAAGGAGCAATGTCTGGTGAATACGGTGGGTGGGGTAAAACTTCCCAATTGAGTGTTTCCAAATAGGTTTAGACCGGCGCCGCAACATGTGGACGAGCATTATCATGCAGGAGAATAATTTTGTCATGTCTGGAGTAGTAGTGGGCGCGCTTTTCGGCGAGTGGTCGACTCAATCTCATCAATTGTGTTCGGTAGACAGCCCCAGCAATGGTTTCGTTCGGTTTGAGCAACTCATAATACACGACACCAAGCTGATCCCACCAAATACACAACAAGAGTTTTTTCCCATGAATATTTGGCTTAACCGTAGATGTTGAAGCATGGCCAGGGGGTCCCCATGATTTCTTCCTTTTTGGATTATCATAGTGGATCCATTTTTTATCACCAGTAACTATACGGTGCAGAAAACCCTTTAGTTTATGCCTGGCAAGCAGCATTTCACATGTGGAAAATCGTCATTCAACGTTTCTCGGTGTCAGTTCATATGGAACCCAATTTCCTTGTTTTTGAATCATTCGCAATGATTTCAACCGATGTGAAATTGCTTGTTGAGTCACTCCTAATGTAAGTGCAAGTTCTTCTTGCGTTTGGCACGAATCTTGATCCAATAATACTTCCAATTCCGCGTCTTCGTACACTTTCGGCCTTCCGCTATGTTCTTTGTCTTCGATGTCAAATTTACAGTTCTTAAATTTTTGAAACCACTCACGACAACTTCTCTCACTTAAAGCAGCCTCACTATATGCTTCTACAAGCAATCGATGTGCCTCAGCTGCAGATTTCTTCAAATTGAAGATGTAAATCAAAAGTTCCCGCAAATGACACTTATTCGGCTCAAAACTTGACATTTTCGCACACAAAATATATTATACTGATAAAACCTCACTAATATTTCAAGGTTATGTTGACAGATGTCCAACCTTACGACAATGATGTTTTACATCTGACAATTTTAACCATAACTTACTGGTGGCGCCAACTTTTGTCAAACGGCGGCGGCTTATTTGTACACCTGATAATATAAAAAATTAACTGTCTATACAAAGTCAGTTACTCACCCTACTTCCTTCTCCCTCAACTCACTCAGAAGAGGAATCTGCTTGAGTCTGCGCTCAGATATGAGACTCCAAAGCACTCCAGATGGTCTGTTCTTAGCTGCATTGGTGCGAATCACTTGTGTGGGGGTCACTATTATGTCTACGGGGAAATCGTGGTCAACGAGGATGTTCGAGGGAATAGAGTCCAAAACCTGTGAATACAAATTTCAATTAATGATTTATAAAGACAGGTTTAAAAATTAATATACAAACATACATGCAGTCTTTCTATTGGAGTAGGTAGAAAGGAGAGTGCCAGACTTTCCTATCTCGACATACATCTTTTACCTCTTCTACATTCGTACACCTAGTTTCTTACATTTTAAATTTGCTTCTTTCAAAATATTGTATTATATTCCACTTTCGTTGTATACAGTACAACCTGGCAGGCTTATTATCTTTCAACTAATCAGAAAGATGTCAAAGAGGCCGTAAGTGAAAACGGGAATTAAGCCAGGAGCCTCCGAATTGGGAGAAGTGTCTTATCAACTAGGCCATGAAGGTTGTTATATCATACCCTTGATCCAAACATACTTTCTTTCGTCTTCCTCTACGGCTCACATATGCGCTGTATATTTGTTTTTCCATGTCCGTGTTTCACTCCCATACATCAAAGGCACCAAAATAACATCTTGGACTATCTTAGCAGATTTTGATTCTGTTTGATTTCCGTATATATATATATACTACCTTGATCAAAAAGTTTTAGGACTTTATTCATAAAATGGAAATACAAGTTTATTCATCAAAATCGATATGGTCCCCTTCAAAATACTCCCCATCGACTGCAACGCACTTACGTCAGCGCTTGATCCAATCCTCGAAACACCGCTGGTACTCAATTTTTGGTATGTCCATCATCCTCTCTGGTGCTGTAACGCGTTCGGCGAAGCGGTTTTTTAAGTCGGTTGAAAAGGAAAAAGTCACAGGGAGCCAGATCAGGTGAATTCAAAGGCTGCTGGATAGTAGTCGTGTTGTTTTTGATCAAAAACTTTTTGGTTAATACTACTCAAATAGCAGAATTTCTCATCTCACTTCATTCTTTCATTATTTATCCATATATCGCAATTACTTTTGCTTTCACTCTTTTCTATCACTATTATTTTGGATTTCACAACATACATTTTCAGATCTTTCTATTTGAATCTGTACAATATATCAAAAAATTTAACAGATTACATCCTTAAGAGATATAAAAAAAGAATACCTGAGAGTCATGAATGGTGGTGACTATTAGGGTCTCTGGTTTGATGAAGTTAATCTGTCGTAGGATTCCCAAACATAAGTCGACACAACCTTAAAAAAATAAATACACATTTTATTTATACATAATTACTATTTATTTCGCCTTCACTGATCTTCTTTATCTTCCTCTATAGAACTGAAACATGGGACTAAAAAGTCAGTAAATAAAGAGAAACAAGACAATCGAGACGTCGTGTTGGAAGAGAATGCTCCGCATATCGAGGAGACAGCAGAGAACTGATGAGTCAATATTGCAGGAGCTACATGTCAACACATCTCTCTACATCGTGCCAAACAACGTATACTGCATTTCTTTAAGCACTAGTAAAGCGTCAAGAAACCAGCTCAGAAATAACTCTGATGCTAAGAAGTGTGCATGGCTCAAGATCACGAGGCAGTTCACTGTTGCTCTAGAGCGAATAAATTAGAGCAGCAATTAGTTCCACTCTGTACGAGGCAGCGCACCTGGCCATGGATAGGGAGTCATAGAGAAGACTGGTGCACACAACCAATGAGAATCGCAACACTCGGACGTGAGAACAAAAGCAGAGAGAAAAGGAAATGGGAAGGCCACAAAAACTATCAAAAATTGTTTTTAATCCCATCATTTTGTGGACAGAAAGATCAATAGGTTTGTAAGGTGTGTTATTTTTGTATTCATAAAATTTCAGCAAATGAAACATTCACTACAGTTATAATGGAGGAAAACAGTTTAGGCAGTCGATCGGAACGTGGTTGTCATTGTGAAAGGAGTTTGAATGATTGGGCTTGCAAGAGGAATGACTTGTGGAAGACGTTTGTGTGAGCTCTTGAGTCTGTGGTGTTTTTTGTTGTTTTATATTTTTGTACAAACATATTTTTTTTTTGCTTTATGATTGTGTGCGGTATATTATGAGATGAATGTTTTTGATCTGTCTGGAGTGATGAAGAGTGAGGAGTTTGAGTTCGCGTGATGTATACATACGTAATTGAGTGTCACTGTTTGTCAGGTTGATGAGAATGTGCAACGGGGGTTTACATAATCCAAAATCAGAAAGAAGTATCGATTTATTTTTTCATGCTACATGTCCTCAGTGAGATACAGGCAAAAGCCTAGTTTACTGGGGAAACGACAAATGAAAGTCAACAAACCCAGATCCATTAAAATTGTGTCTGAATTAAATTACCTGTTGTTTTTATCGCAAATTATGTATATTTCTTGTCGTGTGTAAAATAAATAAAATAAATGCCCACAAGACATGATGTTATATTTTATACAATTTATATTTTTTACAGTTTCAATTTCATTGGTTGATTACAAAAAAAAAACAGGATATTATTTTGAGGGTTACATCAACCATGGAGCTAATAAATAATTATAAATGTGTGCTCTTCTAAAATGTACATCTGGAAAATTGTATGCGGTTTTTGGATCATGTCTGATAGAAAAAGGAATGAGGAGCTTAAGAAAGAAGGTAGATTGAAAGATGTAGTGCTACAGATGAAAAAAAAGAGTATTGATATACGAGGCGTATCCAGAAAGTAAGTGTACTGAGGCTCTCGAGACCAGATGGATTTTATTTTCGACATGTTGGCTACACTTCCGTGTAGCCTGACTCTTCCCCTCCGCCACGAGACCGGTTCGAGGTCAGTACGTTGAGAAGTGTCGACGCGACAACACGTTTCGTGAAAAATGTCAACCCCATCTCCCGCCAAGTTGAATCGAGTGGAGGCCGGGCAAGAGTTTTTGAGGCGCTGCAAACTCCATGGAGATGAATTTCTCCGCTCCATCGTTACTGGAGATGAAACTTGGGTTGCACACTACACGCCTGAAACCAAAAGGCAGTCTCAACAGTGGCGTTACACCTCTTCACCCTCCGCCAAAAAGTTCAAAACCACAATTTCAGCCAAGAAAATCATGGCATCCGTGTTTTGGGACTGTCAAGGCATAATTTTAATTGAATATGTGCCTCAAGGGGAGACCATCAACTCTGCAAGATACTGTGAGACCCTAAAAAAATTGTGGAGGGCGATTCAGAACAAGAGGAGAGGCATGCTGACAAAGGGAGTCTGCCTGTTGCACGACAATGCCAGACGGAACTGCTCGCCTCGTTTAAATGGGATGTCCTGAACCATCTCGCGCATTCCCCTGACCTAGCACCTTCAGATTACTATCTCTTTACTTCCCTGAAGCTGCACATAGGTGGAAAAAGGTTTTCAACCGACGAGGAGGTAAAGGAGGAGGTGGAGAAGTGGACGGAGGGGTTGGCGGGAAAATACTTCGAGGAAGGCATCAAAACGTTGATGCCCCGCTTCACCACCTGCATTGAGAGGAATGGCGACTATGTCGAAAAATAGCTTACATATGTACTACGGTAACCACGTAATTTTTTTGTTTAAATAAAAAAAATTGTAACCTACAAAAATTCAGTACACTTACTTTCTGGATATGCCTCGTAGTTTGGTCATGTAGAAAGAATAAATTTTGCAAGATCTTCAAAAAAAAATTTTACTAGTGTAAAAGATGTGACAACGCCATCGATTCAAGATTTGCACTCGGTCTGGACATGCGAGGAGATGGAGTGACAGACTGTGGACCAACCTGGTGGAAGGTATTTTATAGCGTCCCAGTGTTCCCGATGGCATGTGTAGGGTGATGATGATGATAATAAAAGATACAAAACATTTCGAGATATCTAGAAAACGTGACTAAATCTATCAAATTCTGAAACGAGATAGAGCGAAGTCTTTAAAATAGGCGAGTGCGTATGGCGAGGTGAATGGGAGTGGCAGAAGAGATAGAAGTATGGCAGGGTAAAATGAAGTGGAAATTTGTTCTCTCTTCCTAAAAGGTTTCGTGGTGATGGTGATAACTCAATAAACCAAATAAATGGTTATACTTACTATGGCCTCGCCCAATGCGGTGACCATCCTTCGACACTGCAACAGATCCAACAACTACCAAATCCAATGGGATGTTCTCGCTTAAACCTAGAATAAGAAAAAGAATTTTTTTTAAAACATTAAAAATAAGATATGTTGTCCGAAGTGTAAGGATAGGAAGGTGGTGGCTGGGCATATGCTTAGATAAACACTTTTGATAAGAAAACCACAGAAAACTTACCAAAGGAAGATGATCTTCCGATATATGGTAACACATTCTGGTTTAGGTGAAGTGTAATGTATGTATAAAACCATCTTACTTCTTAGTTCAGAAACAATTTTATGTAAAATTTATTATTAAATTATGAAAAAGACGAACTACAAAGAAACCCTTTGCAGATTTTTTGATAATTGATAGTAACAGATTCGGCTTTAAGTGTAGTGTAATTTATATGTACAGTACCCGGGCCACTGATTGCAGACCGCTGCTGTATACAATAAAAGTGTAATACAATACAATGTAACGGGAAGAGTGGTCTTATGATATAAAAAGGTTAAGAGCCACTGATCTAGTCCAAGACTCAAGTCTATATTTTACCTTTAAAAAAAAAAGGTAAAACATATTTTTATAAATCGATGAAGTTGCAACTGCCTATATAAGAAAGTGGAGGAGGGCATGATGAGACTAGGACTATTCCCAAGTTTGGCGAAATCAAGAGAGATGGAGGAAAATAATCAAAGTAGCCGACCCCAGATGGATGGGATACTCTAAGAGAAAAGGAGAAGAATGTAGTTGCAACTGTGTAAATAATATCTGTGCATAAAAAATTAAATATGGATCCCAGGTAGGTGAAGGTGTTTACACGTTCTATTGTATGAGAACTTATGTTAATCGTGGTAGGTGTCTGGTTATTACGGGGTGCTTTAGTGGCATATCATATATTTGGTCTTATCGGAGTTGATGTGAAGTCCCATTCTGTTTGCGGCCCTCTCCAACTGAACAAATGTCTCCATCATTGCTTGTGGGGATCTACCAATAATGTCAATATCATCCGCGTAGCCCAGTATTTGGCTTGATTTGTAGAAAATTGACCCATTTGTCTGTACTCCGGATTCTCTTACACACTTCTCTAGAGCCATATTAAAAAGTAGACAAGCTAGTGCGTCTCCTTGACGCAGTCCATTCATTGTGTAAAATGGTTCTGAGATATCATTCTGAATCCGGACTCTACATTGTGATTGGTTCATAGTGAGTCTAACCATCCTTATGAGCTTGTTAGGAATACCCAAGTCCTTCATGGCCGCATAGAGTTGAGAGCGGTTAATGCTGTCATATGCAGCTTTGAAATCGATAAAGAGGTGGTGTGTATCGACATTATACTCTAGGGTTTTTTCCAATATTTGACGGAGAGTGAACATCTGATCTATAGTGGATCTCCCCGGACGAAATCCGCTTTGATATTGGCCTACCAGGTCTTCAGCGTGCGGCAGCAATCTGGAGAACAGGACACCGGCAAAGACCTTATATGATGCATTCAGTAGGGTAATTCCTCGATAGTTGGCACATTGCATTGTATCACCTTTTTTGTGGAGTGGGCATATGATTCCAGTCCTCCAATCGTCTGGTACAGTTTCTGAGTCCCATGTTTTCTCCACGATGGTATGGATCATAGCGGTTAGTTCAGTTCCTCCGTACTTAAGTAACTCACCAGGGATATCGTCATGTCCTGGAGACTTATTATTTTTGAGGTTTTTTATGGCTGTTTTTACTTCCATTAGACATGGTGGTGGTATGTTTTCTTCGTCCTCAGCATAGGGATTCTCTGTATCAATGTCATCGGAATGGTTGTTATTAAGAAGTTCCTCAAAGTGTTCGGCCCAACGTTTCAAGATATCCACTGTATCGTTAAGAATTTCGCCATGTCTGTTTTTACAGGCAGTTACCCTTGGTTTATACTCTTTGCGCTGCTGATTAATCCTCCGGTAGAACTGTCTACATAATCCCCGTGAGTTGAGGTTTTCCAGCTCACTAATCTGGGACTGTTCCCACTCTTTCTTTTTCATCTTGTGGATTTTCTTTTCATCCCTTCTTCTCCGTTTGTATTCCTCAGCATTGCCTCTGGTATTCCGCTGTTGTAATCTGAGATATGCCTCATTCTTCTTCTGTGTTACCTCTGAGCACTCGTTATCGAACCAGTTAACCGGCCTTCCAGATTCAACACATCCAAGTATTTCAGCACCAGTTCTCTTGACGATAGTCTGGCACTTCTCCCATACACTATTGGGTTCTTGGGTTCCATCCACTTCAGCGAGTTCTCCATTAAGTTTTTCCACATATTGGGTACGCTTCTCACGGTCTTTCAATGCTTCTGTATTAAATTTAGTGGATCTTGTTGATTTGTGCAGTTTAGCCATTGATATTCTGGCTCTAATTTTGTTAATTACGAGATAGTGGTCAGAATCAACATTTGCCCCACGGTATGTCCTAGAGTCTAGGAGGTTTGATATGTGTCTGCCATCCATTAATATATGGTCTATCTGGTTACAGGTGGTCCCATCTGGTGACTTCCAGGTAGCTTTATGCATTGACCTATGTGGGAAAATTGTACCTCCAATGACCATGTTGTGGGAGGCAGCAAGTCCACAACTCTGTTGCCATTATCATTGTTATCATGGTGTAGGCTATGGGCACCAATAGTTGGCTTGAATGTGTCATCATTTCCCACTTTAGCATTTAGATCACCAATGATGATCTTACCACCTACCACGATTAACATAAGTTCTCATACACCTACCACGATTAACATAAGTTCTCATACAATAGAACGTGTAAACACCTTCACCTACCTGGGATCCATAGTGACAAGTGTTAATGATGCATCTATCGAGATTAAACGTCGAATATTCATGGCAAATAGATGCTTCTTTGGTCTGAGAAAACACCTTATATCTCGGTTGTTGTCCAGAAGGACAAAACTTACCATTTACAAGACACTGCTACGACCTGTCCTCACATATGGGTCTGAATGCTGGGTATTGAGTAAGAAGAACGAATCTTCCCTTCTAATATTTGAAAGAAAAATACTCAGAAAAATATTCGGACCCATACAGGAAAATGGATCTTGGAGAGTGAGATATAATGAGGAGTTATACAGCATATACAAAGAGCCCAACATCATAAAATACATCAAAATTGGGAGGCTACGTTGGGCGGGGCATGTAGCAAGAATGGGAGAAGAGGAAATGCCTAACAAAGTACACTTTTGCAAGCCCCAAGGAAGACGTAGCGTGGGTAGACCGAGGCTTAGGTGGATGGATGGGGTGCAGAATGATGCAAACGTGATTGGCATCAGGGGCTGGAGGAGTGCATCCCAGGATAGGGGGGAATGGCAACGACTGCTGGAGGAGGCCGGGGCCCACAATGGGCTGTAGCGCCATTGATGATGATGATGATGATAAAAAATTAAACACTAAATATCGTTATGTTAGACATTGTGAAGATTTAATATCGCTACCCTAATTTGTAAATTTGCTAACTCCTTAAATACAAACTTTACAGGGCGACAATAAAACTGCATAACTATTCTAAATTAAATCTTATTAGTATTTTTTTTGTACTTAAATATCAAGACGACCAAGAGATACACTCCGAGTAAAAAAAGGTTAAATATCATTATTGCATCATTATTTTATGGATTATTATTGGAGTTAGCAATTTTGCGATGGTGAATATTTAAAAAATATCGTAGGAGTTAGCAAAATTGCATCTTAATATGAATTTTTACTGTGGTCTCCTAATATTGAAAAACCAATAACTTGAAGTATTTTATTTGGATATAAATAATGCAAGAGTGATGATAAAATACACAAATCAAACAATATAAAACAAGTTATAAAAATATAAATTATAAAAACAAAGGTTATGTGTGCACAATTTTGTTTTATAATATAATGTTGAAACATTAGATTTTGGGGCCAGGACAGCTTATTATTATAGATCCATGGTGAACACATAATTTTGTTCTTCTTTGTCTTTGTTTTTTTTTTCATTTCTTCTTCTTTCTTCCGTTAGTGTACTTCGTACTCAGTGGCGGAAAAATGATTTTGTTCATAAGTAGTACATTTGTCCATGCATCTTTTTTAGGTTGGAAACCCCCTAAATTAGCCCTTTCAAAATGTTTGTGAAATGAAGTAGACGAGAGAGATGTTGTAATATCTCTTGTTGTGCACCATTCGGTTTTATAAAAATTATAAAGTTCTGATTTGGACCTCCATTTGGGCAACAAGTAATTTTTGGAAGTACTTTTTCGGCAGAAATGGGAATCCATTTTAGGTAACTCATTAAAAAAGTTTCTAAGATTTTCATAATCTTCCACAAATCGATTCTTGTAGCATTTTTTAACAATAATTGCCATTTGTAATTCTTAACTACCGCTTTTGTTCTTCCAGTTTAATACTGTCATCCTATTTAAATCTAATGTATGCAAAAACATCGTTTTGCACATCCGTATATCAGAATCATTCTTTCTTGGAAAATATGTTGTAGACGACACTTTACTGGATTTTTCCGGATCTGTTCTACCCCTCGATTTTTTTACCAGTAAAACTTTAATTAGCCCATCTACATAAATTCGTTGTTCTTTCCAATTCAAGTTCCGAAATTGGTTAAAAATGTTCATTCTGTCCTTATCCGATATAGAATAACACTTCAAGACACCTTTTTCAGAAACATGACATTTACGCCTTTTTTAAAGTTTTTTATCATTCTTCGGTATTTTATTATTCCATGATTCATTGTTTTTCTTTTTTCTGCCTAAATATCTTTTTCCTTTCTCTCTGTTTGCCTTATTCTTAGTAGAGAACCAAGAAGAACTATCTACGTCACACATTTTCTTTCTTACTTTTTTAGTAGGTTGAAGTGGTCCATTACAATAATTTGAATCTGAATTATCTGAATACGGCACTAATGAAATTTTGACTCCTTGGCTTTCATCATCACTTATGTCATCAATGGTGTTAAATACCATCTCGGATTGTTTTATAAGTTCAGTCGAATTTTGTACAATATCCGTATTATCAGCACTTTCCATAATTATAATATTGTTGTAAACCGTGTCAGGTTGTGTTTCTATAATTCCTTTTGATAAATCTTCTGAGTAGTATCCGTATTTACATAATATTGTGATTTCTGCATTATCACTATCAACGACTTAAATTGGAAATTCCATGAATAAATTTGGACTTTCTTGAAAACCATCACTCATACGATTTTTTTCATCACTTTTACGATTTTCTTGATTACTCCTACAATTTTCTGTCACTAATCCAACCATAATTTTTCCTCCGATATTCATCTTTAAAAATAGACAATACTTATAAAAGTATTTTAATGGTTCAAATATTCATATTAATTTAAATAAACATAATTTTGTTTTAGCCCACCCAGTAATAATTAAAATGCAAAGTTGATTTAATAATGCAACACGACGTTTTACATGTGTTGAAAAATTGTTAACTCCCTTAGTTGAATAAAATGAGATATTGAGTCATAAGTAAGGGGAAAAAACTTCAAATTATCTTAACAAAATAGTGCTTATACTTATATTCATAGGAAATAATGCTTTTTTTTTTTCAAAATAGTGTAACCGAACTCACCTTTTAAATTAAATATTTTGACCACTACCACAATGCTACTTGATTCTAATGGATTCACATACAAAATGGTGGAGTTACACATTTTGCAGTGTTGGAATTGGTAGCATTGGAGTTATCAATTTTTCTTGAGGCGTTTTTTAAGGCACTTTCAATAATTATAGACATGTCAAATTTTTATAGCATGTGTATTTGAATGTCGAGAACAAAATGCAATTGTTAAGTCATTTTTCGACAAAAGTGGAGTTAGCAAATTTACAAATTAGGGTAGCGATATGCTATAAGAGTATGGGATATGGAAATGTATGAGTCAGCATGGGATATCTGGGTCGTAATACAAACATAACCGAAACCTTGGTGCACAATACAATCAGTAACTTGGCAGGAGATAAAGAAGTTATCTGATGAAATTTAAACAAGATTAAATTACTATATAGTGCAAATATACTGCCATACTATAAAAGAACTTACTTATGGGTTATCTGATGAAATTTAAACAAGATTAAATTACTATATAGTGTAAATATACTGCCCATACGATAAAACAACTTACTTAATGGGTGAAATTAAGAGAACTTTCCTTATTCTTTATTATGGTACATTTCCATATATGCCCCAACCAGTTGAAAGCGATCTGCCAGTCGATAGCGGTAAGTTTTTGATGACATCCATGGCCTAGTTGATAAGACGCCCGTCTTCTGACCCGGAAGTAGTGCGTTTGATTCCCACTAGAGCCCAGATTTTTTTAAAAAAGGTTTTCAGTCTGGGTTTTACTTAAAGCCTCATGAACATCTTTCCGATTCGTTGGAAGAGATTGCCACATGGCAATAATTCCACAAGGTTGTATTGTACAAAAAAATGTGTTATATGTGACTTGCTCATGTGCTGCTATAGCTGCCAGACATGACGTTTAACCGCCCTATGCCTACGCACGTCCGCAATGCGTGGGCCAACTACGTGTCAAATAATGCTAAGCTAAATACCGTGCACGGCAGCAAGCAATATCGGTCTTAAAAATATCAACTCTTATTTCATCAGCCACAGGTATAAACGCCCTCTAAATTTTTTTTTATATCAGTTCATACCTAGACTGTATTGTGTTTGTTTTTTAAAAATTTCCAAATTTATCATATTTTAATATCGCTAGCTACTTGCTATATTTCTAGTAAAATAATCTAAATTATTAAGTTATATTTATAAAAATATTTGTTTATTTAGCGTTTGTAGTACAAATTTTATTTTTCTTTAGTATTGTTTTGTATGGTTAGATTTGTTTTTATTAGGTATTGTTTGGTTATAGGTATTTTATAGTGTTTTTATTGGGCTTTTTTGGAGTAGAATCTCTCATATGGACACAAAAAAGTTAGGCAAGACATGAGGTATTATTTTCCAGATTTTCAAATAGGTCTTCGTTAGCCATGCTTTAAAATTTATCATAAAAAACTATGTTTTGAAAATGAAATTAAGAAACACAGTGCTTTTGTATAAACCAGTGAGGTTTAAATCATACATTGATTATTAAAAATTAATCATTTGTATCTTAAGATTTCAGTTCAGACCAGTCCGAACATAATTCAGTCTTGATTGTGCTCCCTGATGAGGTGAAAACTTTGAAACCAGTAGGGTTATACCTTTATTATATAAAGTGGAATAAACAGTGTTTGATTAAACAAATTACAATGTCTTGAAATCTCTACAGTGTTAATGCCTTAACTACAAATAATATATTGCATCTTAGATTTTATCATAAAAGTATTTAAGTTTGGCTTCCGAAAATTATGTATATAACTCATTTTATAAAGAATAAAGATACGAGGTGTGAACTTACGGCTATCACTAAGTCACCTTTGAAGAAAATTTGATATAGATATATTTTATCAGCATTCACGGTGTCTGTCGATAATAATAAATGTTAATTTAACTCAATCAACTATACTTTGAATAAACCAGATATTTCAATATTTTAACTCTAGGTCTATTTTTGTATGTCATTTTCAGTCGTTTTTTCGAAAATGATGAAAATTAATCAATATATTAATAGAGTTAAGACTCCAAGATACCAAACATGTTTAAGTCATATTTATAATTGATTTTATGCTACAGCATTCTGTGCCAAAAATAGTGATAAAACAATATATATTTTTTTCTGTATAAAACTGTATAACCCAAAGTGGATTTGTCAATGAGGTTAGAATATTTTTTTAGGAGCAAAAATTTCATAAGCACACTACAACATGCCCGTAGAGATGCTACCTATATATATTATAGTTCATACAAAACTTAATACTCTATCCATAAAAACCAGAGAAAAAATACTGTATCTGATTAAAACTCTGGTTTCCCTTTTGTTCCTTATCATCATGAATGCGTTATCTCTTTATCAAAGTGTACATGTCGGTTATTTTAGTTTTTTTAAATACAAATGTATGGCGATTTGGGTAATCCGGAGCGTGTAATTAGGCTAATTATTGTCATTTTATGTGAAGCAATTAAATTTCGGTTGGCTCAACGGTTGATGTTAGAACAAATAAAGTGTTAGTATTCTTTGATCAATTCAATTTCAGTCGTTTTTCATATAGTAAATAAAAAGTATAAAATGCAAAAAAAACTAAAGCGGGAAGACTCGATTGCTCAGAACTTTTAACTAAAACATACATTAAGGACAACAGTTAAAACTTTCCAAAACTAAATTCCACAATAATCCACAAGGAAACATTGTTTTTTAACAGAGTTGTGAAGTCTTGGAGCAAACTACCCAATAGTGTAGCAAACAGCTGTAACACTGAATCAATTTAAAAAGTATCTGGACAAATTCCTACACACAAACTTAAGACCTGTTTTGTTTTCTTTGCTTTTTTTTTCCTTATGAACATAAGCCAGTTTATCTTGATATTAACAGCATACTTCGAATATGCTGCCTATTTATAACAGTAAAATTAGAAAAACAATATGGATTTGACACATTTCATAATTTTGCATCCTTTACACAATTGTGCATTAACTAGCAACTTGAGTTGTATCTCAAAATGATGATCTTTGACCAAAATATTCGAGGGAAATAAATATACATCAGCAGCAGTTGTGTAGTATCACAAAGTATTCGAGGGAAATAAATATACATCAGCAGCAGTTGTGTAGTATCACAAAGAAAGTGTACATATACTGATAACATTGCAAAACTTGGCAGTAATGGGCGATACATACACGTACGCACGTGGTATTACATAACAAACTACTCGAGACTGTTTCTCAATATTTTATTGTACCATTGTGACACTTATCAAGAAACGGATTTTTGATTCTACAATATATGTTTATTCTTTTGTTTGTATCTGTGTATACCTGGTCATTATGCTATGACAGATCTCCATACTTTTCTATCTGTACAAACAGCTCTCGCATTATCCATATCCATATATACGTGATCACACATGGTCTTCGGTTTCTCATACTCGTACTTCTTATCTTTTACTCAGTAAAAACTTTCACTCTTTCCTCGGTCTACCTCTTCCTCGCTCTGCATTATTTCAGGCATATATTTGTTTAGTAACTTTTAACTGGTTGCAACCCGTGAAATATTCACGGAAGTAAAACAAATTCTACATTTATGAAAATATATATTCATAAATGTAAAATTTGTTTATATATATATATATATATATATATATATATATCATTTATACATCGTCCCCTTTTACACCGGTTCAAAAATTGTTAGCTAGGTATTTAAAATTCGTTCAGTATCACGGACTCGAGATTCAAATTTCAAATTACTTTCGGAAAGAATCCACGTATTCCTCTCTCGCTCTCTTGTATTCAAAATTCAATTCTCGTATTCTTTCTTTGGCGACAACCGTCGTACGGGCTTTGGTCTATTTATACTTTAATAACTCATTCCCTCAATGTAGCCACCCGTCCACGGTTTTTCATACTTCTTACCTTTCACTTCCACTCTCCTCGATATCCTAATCCACACTTTCTTCGATAACAGTAATTTTTACTTTTAGTAGAAAAAAGCATTCTCAGAAGATGAATCTGGTCAGTACATACTCTTCCCTCCAAAACATTCCTTATGCGTCACATACTATATTTTCTATTCTCTTATGCACGCATTCAATCAACTCTTCTATAGATTTCCTATCGCACTCAAAATGCTTATGGTGCGATAATTATCACATTCCATCTAGAACCCCTTCCCTTTATATAGAGGAATCGGTCAATACAATGTAAAATAACATATTTCTCTCTCCATGCCCTTATCTTTGCAGAATAATGAGGAAAGGTCTATTGGACCAAAACTGTTTACATAATGCTGTTCTGCGCTATCCATTTGTATTTGGTAACCCATTGCATGCTCTTAACTGAAGATGGACAACATTTGGCCCACAAACTAACTCTAGCAAAGTTCTGCCTGCAATCTGGCACGCAATGATTTTAAATCATATACATTTAACCGGTTCACTGCCACGAGCGCGTTGACACGTTCTCCGATTCAGTGCTCGCCAGGCCGGCCATACAAAATGAAAGTGTAAACGCGCTCTCCTTTGAGCTTGTCACAAGCCAATATCAAATCCAATTGTTATAATTTATAAATTATAACACATAGGGACATCTATTGGGATGGTCAAGAAATACTTAAATATTACAGTTTACCGATATTATCAAAGTTACAGTCATCTTTCTAAAAGCTTTCACTGACAGTCAATACGTGTCTCCGATACAGGGTTACCAACTACAGTTTTTTTGCGTCGTAATTGCGATGATTTATAATGACTTCGTTTGTAGTTTTGTTCAATGGTTGATTTTTAACTTTTGTGCATTATTTTTGTTAATTTTTCAAAGTATTTACATATTTACAAAGTGTGTTTTCATGTATTCTTTGGTTATTGGTGGTAGTTTTGCGGCATAATACGTTTATATAGACTTTTTACGGTTTTATTTGATAGTTTATTTACCTTTTGTGCTTTATTATGCATCATACAGATAATTTGTTGATTTTAGTTTACAAAGTATATTATATTCCACTATATTTATAAGTAAATGTGTTTTCAGTGTCAAGTTGTGAAAACCCTGACATTTTGTGAATATTTAAACTGTGTTTTTCTGAGTGAACGGCAGCTCAAACACCCCACGGTGTATATATTTAGTAAGTTTTCATAATATCGTTTATATCTGTATACAAAAAATATAAGTTTTTTAGGTTTTATTTTTGTTGAAAAAATCCCGGCCGGCTGGGTACGGCCATACTTACAACTTCCGGCACTTAAAGGGTTAAACAGTCTTTTAAAACGTGTATTTCGATATTTTTTTAGAATAACGTAAGTTTTTTTTTAAATATTCGTTCTTAGTATACAAGCATTCATTAAAATGCTGAATACATAACGTGTCTTATGTATTCTAATAGGTGCCATACAAAATTAATTAACATGAACGATTACATTTGAATGCTTCCTGTGTCGGATTCATGTTGGAAAATTTTCGGACGATCTATTTACTTTATGTAGTAGGTATCAGTGCGTGAAATATTTGCTATCTCTTGATATAAGTATTATAACTCTTGTTACTAGTTAACGCACAATTGTGAAATATTTGCTATCTCTTGATATAAGTATTATAATTCTTGTTACTAGTTAAAGCACACTTGTGAAATATTTGCTATCTTTTGATATAAGTATTATAACTCTTGTTACTAGTTAAAGCACAATTATGAAATATTTGCTATCTCTTGATATAAGTATTATAACTCTTGTTACTAGTTAACACACAATTGTGAAATATTTGGTACCTCTTGATTTAGGTATTATCTTGATATTGATATTATCGATATCAAATAGACAGCCACCCAACTATAATACCCAATCAAACAAATTACCACTAAGGTTCAAAAAAATTTGGTCTGAATAAGTTAGACTATGTACGTTCAGAAACTATACCGGCTACACCCACTGTAGGGCAGGCTATGTTACAAGTTAGACTATGTACGTTCAGAAACCATACTGGCTACCCTCACTGTAGGGCAGGCTATGTTACAAGTTAGACTATGTACGTTCAGAAACCATACCGGCTACACCCACTGTAGGGCAGGCTATGTTACAAGTTAAACTATGTATGTTCAGAAACTATACCGGCTACACCCACTGTAGGGCAGGCTATGTTACGAGTTAGACTATGTACGTTCAGAAACCATACCGGCTACACCCACTGTACGGCAGGCTATGTTAAAATTAAAATTAGAACCTCTACCCCTAGAAGTATGTGAAATATAATCTATAAATGTGTTTTTACATTATATTCTGAAATGTTAAAAATTTAATATCGCACAGTTATCAAGTTTCTTTCAAAAGACGGGAAAAGCCAGAAAGAAATTAAATGGTATTTCGATGTTATCTACAGATAATTTTTATCTGAACGTTTAAATTCTTAATTTCGTCCACGCTTTTCCCTTCTGAAAGAAACTTGATAACTACACTATATTAAATTTTTAACATTTCAGAATATAACGATACAACAGGTCTTCTATCAGCTCTAGTTGACTACCAAATGTAGATGTATCAAATTTGAACTATATCATATGATGGAAGAGTAGTCTCTGTCTATAAATGCTTTAACTTGTTCAGACTGACAAGTTTTGGGTCTTTCATGATATTTTCTTATTGCTATAGGTATTTTAGACGTATTTTTGTCATTCTGACTAAATCATTGGCCTGCAGAAATTAAACGAGCAATATTTAAGCTGACCCCCTGCTCTAGAATATTCCTCAAAGAAGCATTTTTACTTTTAATATAATTGCAGCACTGCTGGTGCTGATGTATTATTGATTATGGCCAGTTATTCATTATTAATACTCTGATTTTCATAAATAATTATACTTAATCCACCTAAATTTATTTAGTGGCATTTATAAGCTGCCTTTTATTAATCAGAAAATTTAAAATAAACACCCACTTTAACACAGGTCCACCCAGTTAAGCCATAGGTATAAAAAAAAAAATAACTACAAATCGAAAAAACCTCATATACCTGAACCAATTATGATACATACTTCATACAACAAAATAACACATTGTATCAACACACATCACCTTATTTGAGAAGCATAGCTTAGCGCCGTTGTCGATATTGTTGACATATCAAGAACGGCCAATACGATTGTAAATATTTGTTTCTACAAAATGATACAATCTACTTATAATCGCACTTAATATTTCATAACCAAGCCAGATAGTATTTTAACAACTTGATGCTGAGCTAATGAAATTCAGGAATATGCGCCAACTTATATTCATTGGAATTTTTATATTATTTGGTGTCCAATTGACAGATGATATACAACATATTTTTTATTTGGTGTCCATTGACAGATGATATACAACATTTTTTATTTGGTGTCCATTGACAGATGATATACAACATATTTTTTATTTGGTGTCCATTAACAGACGATATACAACATATTTTTTATTTGGTGTCCATTTGGTGTCCATTGACAGATGATATACAACATATTTTTTATTCATATATCTTATTTCCTTCATACGATACCATGAGACGAAAAATTATAAAAGCCGATTTGAATAAATCCAGTTGAAAATACATACATCACACCATTTCAGGTAAACAGAAAGGAGAGAACGCTAGACTTTCCTATTATGACACGCATCATATTTGTACATCCATACAATTCCTATGATTACTCTGATTTGATACATTTCTCTCTTTCAAAATATCAAACATTGACCCAACCATGTTTTCCTTGGTCTTCCTCTACAATGCCTTCCACTCACATTTGCACTGTATATTTGTTTTGTTAGTCTTTCTTCATTCATTCAATTTAAATGTCCAAACCATCTCAGAATACTTATCTTGATCTTAACCAATCAGTTTGCTAGATCTACTTAAAACAAAATGATCAATACTTGGACTGTCAGATAATTTATCTGTATTACTCAAGTCCCAGAGGGCATGTTGTATGATTCAAGTCATGCAAAGCAGACCTAGACCATGATATTATATTGTATAATATTTTCATTTTACACAGTTCAACCTGGCGGGTGTATTTCCATGTGACAATCTCTTTCAACCAACCAGAAAGATATTCAAGGAGCTGTAAGTGAAAACAATACTGGAGCTCTATTTAAAATAAATTGGGTTCCAACGGAAATTGAACCCGTAACCCCCAGGATGGAAAACGGGCATCTATCAACTGGGCCACGGAGGTCATGGCCTAATTGGAAAGACGCCTAACAGGGAAGTAGCTCAGTACAGTGGTTATTCAGCAGAATTTGTAGATACATACAGCTCATCACCAGTTCACTTTTGGAGTAGGCAGAAAGGATAATCTCTTTTATATCCATGTACACAACCTTTGCCTCGTTCACAACTATAGATGTTCTTCTGTTTCTAGGTTATATATTGTCATACATGCACTTCTGTTTCTCATTTTTACCATTTTCTCAGTTAAAATTCTTCTATCTCTCCTTGATTACCTCCCTCCTTAGTTTTCATTCTATAACGAGACTTTCCAAAACATTGTGGTAATAACCCATATTTGCCCTACACTGAGACAATCCAGTTTACGCTTTTCGCATGACAATATGCTCATAAATAAAACAGGAATATTGTAAACTTCAAGTACCGTATACCTTCAATTGTAAAAAAACAGTTATTCCCTAATCACAAAAAACCGAACGCATCTCAGTATCAATGTGTCTTGTAATGGCAGTTTTTTTCTTAGAAATTTCCAACACTGCACACAGCACCACAGATATTTTTAAGTGGAAACCTATTACCTAATTTGATCAAACCAAAGAATGAAATTTTACCCAATATATGCTTCTTCTTCTTCTTAGACTTTCTATAGACTCAAGAGTCTGTTACTGCAGGATTGTCCTCCTGTGATGCTGAGCTCCAGCTATCTCTCCGTCGTTTCGAGGGTCTCCCTGGCGGACGCCGTCCATCCGGGACCCCATGCAGAGCTATGTATGGAATTCTTGTGGAATTCATTCTCTGTACATGTTGGTAACAGTATCGTCGATGCTGTCGTCCCCATCTGACCACATTTTGGACCTCACAAACCTCTCGGAATGTGGTGTTCCTTACACGATCACGCAAAGTCTTCCCAGCAATAGCATGTAGAGTTCTCATTTCCATTGTCCTTAGCATACTTTTTGTCCCGACAGTGTCCGTCCTCGCTTCGATGCCATATGTGAGGATAGGTCGCACACAGGTCTTATAAATGCATACCTTGCTATCCGTTCTCATATCTTTATTCCTCCATATGACATCTCTCAGGCAGCCCGCCACAACTGCAGCTTTATCTATCTGAGGCCTTACTTCTCTGGGGAGGTCATGAGAGCTGAGCAGTTCACTGCCAAGATATCTGAACTGGGTTGCTTGTTCAATTGGCTCATCACGTACTGAAATTCTGCACTCTAGTGGGTCTTTGGAGAATGTCATACACTTGGTTTTTTCTATGGAGATAATCATATTGTACTTTGAGCAGGATTAATCGAACTTTGTGAGCATTCTCTGTATTTTTATTTTCAGCTGAGTGTATGCGTACACAAAAAAATTTATGCGTACACCGATATATGCGTACACAAAAAATTTACTTACAGAAGACTGGCCAAATAATACGTGCAATCGACATTCTGGAAGTCTTTATAACCCACCGAACATGCTAGTACTTGATGCATTTTATGGATATTTGTCATGAACAGGTTAAAAATAAAACTGAGCAAAGATGTCGATGACTTGGTTGTAATACCTGGTTGCATGGCTAGCCAACTACAGCCACTCGACGTTTCAATCAACAAACCAGTTAAAGATTACTTGAAAAAGGAATATAAATCCTAGCTATCGACTGACAACCTTCGGTCACACCTTCGAAATTGGCAAAATGAGAATTTGGAAGCTAATACCAGAAAAAATAGTGCAGAACTCGTTTAAAAATGTCATTAACGAGCTTTAAGCGCGTTAGTGATGTTGATGACATGGTGATAGGTAGAAAACAAAACAAGCAAATAAAATTATTTTTTTTTCCTTTCTGTTAATGTTTAAACAAATATACTTTACATTTAGTAAAATAATATAGGAACGATTTATAATAATCAGTAGAAAAACTTATAAAATAGAGAAAAACTAGAAACTGGGGAACTGGAATGTTAACCTAAAGTAAAAATTATAGTATGTGTCATAATAGTTTGTGACTATTATATGAAACGTATTTTATTTTCATTGATAAAACCTGACTAACAGTTAAGTTGATTTTAGACATTACAAAATTAGTGTAACCCGGAGAAATTATAAAGAACCCGGAGCCCGGAGAGACAGTGTTGAAACCCTGAAATCTGGTCACCCTAGGTCAAATAGATTATGATGCCTTCATAATTCTTAAGCTCAGCATGTTAAAATGTTAGGAAACTCGAGGAAATCTTAATAAAATGCGCTGATGCATGGTCACAATGATAAGAAGCAACATCTAACCGACACATTGTGAATCACTCTATCGATGTATCATAGTATTGAACTTCTTGATGGCGAAGATATATTAAGTGATATTGGAGACAAGGAAGGCTCAGAGAATAAGCAGACTGTTATTGACTGTCGAAATAAAATTGCTTGTTATTGATTCAGATGCAAATATCGACGGCTCAGAACAATCAGTGATATTGATTCAAAAGAAAGAGATGAATAAAGACATACCAACTGAAAAATACTATTGCTGTAAATAAATTATATTTTTGAGATATAATATAGCGTTTTATTGTATTATACTGTATCCTATAAAACCTTGCGAGTTTTATGCTATATGGTAATCTCTTCCAACTAACCAGATAGATTTAAGAGGCACAAGTAAAAAACAGACTAAAACTTTTTTTTAAATGGGAATCAAATTGCAGACCCTGGATCAGAAGACAGGCATCTTACCAACTAGGTGGTTATGTAGGGACTGCACTTGTATAAATAGTCTAATATTATAGGTAGCAGGCCAGAAGTCAGGCGAGTTACACGCTCATTTGCCTAATGATTGCCAAACCACTGTACTACTTTGATCAAAAAGTTTTAGGACCGGCCACCGTGTGGCGCTGTCAGTCATCCGATTTTTTTTTTTTTCTTAGGTTACCACATCTATCATTGACACTTCCCTCTAAATTTCAGCATCATAGCTTGACATTTGTAAAAGTTACGCTGTACTGAGTACATCTACCTTTGTGCGTGTTTTCGGTTTTTTACAAGTTTGAAAATGGCATCAACGAGTTTGCATTAAATTTTGTGTGAAAAACGGATTTAACGGTCCGCAGACCTTGGAAATGTTGGAGAAGTGTTTTTCGGTGGCATGAACGCTTCAGAAGTGGTCGTGAGTCGGTCGAGGATGACGAACGCAGTGGCAGTCGAAAACCGATTAAAAAAATCGATTAAACCAAAGAAATGTTGGCCGAAAACCGCAAATTGACCATCAGAGAGCTGGCAGAGGACTTGAACATCGCTTATGGATCCGCTCAAGACATTTTGGTTAGTGATTTGGGTCCCAGACATGCCGCTTCAAAACTGGTGCCGAAAGATCTTAATTTCATGCAAAAAAAGGACCGCTTGAAATCGCGAAAGACATGATTTCCATGAGTTTTTGACCAAAAACAACACGGCTACTATCCAGCAGCCTTTGAATTCACCTGATCTGGCTCCCTGCGACTTTTTCCTGTTCAACCGACTTAAAAAACCGCTTCGCGGAACGCGCTACAGCACCCGAGAGGATGTCATAAAAAAATCGAAGACGGCTCTGATGGACATACCGAAAATTGAGTACCAGCGGTGTTTCGAGGATTGGATCAAGCGCTGGCGTAAGTGCGTTGCAGTCGATGGGGAGTACTTGAAGGGGACCATATCGATTTTGATGAAAAAACTTGTATTTTCGGTTTTATGAATAAAGTCCTAAAACTTTTTGATCAAGGTAGTATACCCAACTTAGGCAGAAATTGGATGATCACTTACCTAGCTGAGAGCCAGTCTCCTCGAGCTCCTTGACGGTGAGCGCTTTGAGCAGATCCTCCTCCGTGGCATCCTCCTTAACATTGAGTCGAGTCATCAGGTAGTACCGGATGCGCGGTGGCTGCACGTACAGGATCTTCCCAGATTGCAAGCAAACCATTCTGTGTAACACAAATACACTATTTAAACTTCCATAATGCAATTAAGGAAAGTACATTTCATATATGTAGGTTGTATGTACTTAAGGCGATGTAAGAATTACAAGGGATATTGAATGGCATACAGTGATGGAAAATTAAGTCCATGGGGCACTAAAACTTACATACTCGAATCAGACAGTATCAAAATCTGCTAAGTTCACAACAGTATCCTTGAAGAATTTTCTTTTCTCAAGTTCTATCATTATTGACATTTATTTTTTTATAACTTATATTTTTTTTTGTAAAATCTGTGATGGATGAACACATTGACTGCTGAATAATTTCATTTATAATTAATATGCTGTCAAAAAAAAAAAAAAAAACAAGTATAATTCATAGCCATATAACCCTTACGAACCCCGCCAGTACGGCAAGCCTACCCTGGGCAGACTTGTTTTTTAATTCACCCAAAGAAATTGGGAATAGAACGACGATAAGCATTTTGAGCACCAAGTAAAAATTATATGAACGCATATAGGCTTTTTCAGCACTGAACGTGTTAAAACGGTTTAATGTAACCAAGACGAACTGGTTTGTTGGTAGAAATTACTGTATAGCAATAAGCTCGCCAGATATACCATGTTTAATTATGTACACAAAAAATTAAAATAAACGAAAAAAGACAAATTCGCCAAAAAGATCATCCTGGATTATTGTATTACATCTTCGTAATACAATAATCCAGGATGATCTTATTACATCATCAACATGCATGCTTTATCTCAAATATTCCTTATCCTTAATTCCCATTCTCATTCCTATTTTCTTTGAGATTAATTAATTTTTATTTGTAACCAATATAATAAATGTAACTTCCGATAAATTATCTTTAATATTTACAAATTTCTTAACTCGTATGTTTTTAACCCTTCCCTTACGGTGATAAAAATAATACGCGTGCTCCGGTGTTGGGTAGTGAGTACGCAATAAAAAATTAGCGATTTTAAATCGGAAAAATAAGAACATTCATAGATAATCCCCTTAATTTATTATAATTGAAGTTAAAAATTATAATAATTGAGATTTATTTGCTGAAAACATTAAAAAATCATCTGGCAACGCTCACGGAATGGGCGTACGTCTAACCTATTTGCAAGCTTAGAAGCCACTAGTGGCGCGGAACGTCAGTCGCATACCCCGGCGCTTACGCTTAATGCTTGCGACGTTGAGACAATTCAGCTCCTCGCAATTCAGTCTAGTATGCAAGAGTGAGATGCGAATATAGTGTCGCGCTTCCCGCATACTATTCACCTATCGTCAAGACGAGGCACTCGCAGCGTTTAAATGCGAATTTGTTTACGATCTTTACAAAACACCTCGATGTAGTTGATAAATTCTGATTATTATTAATATTATTTTTTAAATCAATGCGTAAATATATTATGGAGGAATACCTAAAATCTTAACCTTGTATTTATTATATTTATAGAGATATTGATGGTTATTAGAAGCAACGTGTAGAAGATACCCAACACAGGGAAGGAAAGGTTAATGCAGCAGCTAAGCTGATATAAGGCAGTCATAAATATTGCCATATTGGTCCACTTCTAAACAATCAAATGTCACGAACGGATTGATTTCAAAATTTGTCTCTTTGTATTCAAGTCCCTTCATGGGATGTCTCCATTGTATCTTTCGAATCTGTGTCTGAGAGATGTTCCTTCGGAGAGAACTTAAACTTTGAGGTCGATTTCTTTTACATTTAATATATTGGTTGTTCCAAATCAATCTAATAGAGCGGGGTATTATGATAAAGCTTTTGCTATTGCTGGTCCTATGGTGTGGAATGGTTTGCCTCCTAGTGTTGGAGGTATGGGTGACGTGTGCAGCTTTAGGAAGCAATTTTTTGGGATGTCTTGTCAAAATTTATGAGTGAGTTCAAATCCTGAATTAGCTCTCTAAATAGCACTATATAATTTATCCTTTTATATTACTGATTGCAACACATTTAACAATGCAAACTTGGTTCTTTTGCTTTGATGGATTAAGATTTACTAGGACATCACCAAATGATGTCTCTGACGATGAAAAGCTATGTATTCAATAGTTCAGCCCATCGAAAAAAATGGCCTGCCATGTATTTTAATGTTACCTACAAGCCAGCCATGCCATGACTAATTAGTAGATAAAAGATAAAATATATATACATATATATATATATACACATAAACACATACACATATACACATACACATATACACATATACATATAAACATACACATATACATATTCATATACACATATACACTCAACTTATCAAAATTGTAGTCTTTCTTTTGTTGAATACGTATTTCTTAAAACCCGAGACCACAATGTGTAAAAAAAAATATTTAATGTCTTTATTTATACTAAACTCGAACAAAAAAAGTCTAGACTCTGAAGGATGTTCAAGATCACAGTACGAAAAATGATGAATAAAAAACAATGTAAACAACAATTCTGCGGTACATGAATGAGTTTTTTTTTTACAAACTCATCTACAGGTGAATGACAAAAGACTTTTCTTGGCACACATCCAAATTTTAGTCGAGAGGTTAGCGACCATCAATTTCCTAAATTAACTTCCCAGTTTTTTTTTGACAGTTAACAAGAATTTAATTTTAGGGAAATTTTTTTAGATGACATAAAATAAGCTAGTTTATGTTTGTTTTGATTAGATGCTTACAATATAAATTAACACATCGGATATAAAGATTTTAGTGAAATTTGTTTAAATAGAATATTTTTTCAACATATGCAATCAAAAATATAAAATAATTCTCAATCAACGAATTACACATTTTCTACTTAATGAATAACACATTTTAATGTTTAGAGATCAATTAATCAAATATAATACAAAAAATAAGATAAATGCGGTAGAAATGAAAGTATTGCATAGAATGTATGATAAAAAAGTGTATGATGGAATAAGAAAGGAAACCACTTGGAAAGAATGCAGATTGAAAAAATATGCAGTACTTAAGATGAAGAAAGACGCATTGAAATGGTTTCACTATGTAGAAAGAATGAATGAGGAAAGATTTACAAAAACAATCTACAAGAATAGAATAGAAGGTGCGAGAAGGTTGAGATTACCTAGAAAATAATAGTAATAAAAGGACAACTTATATAGCTTTGTTTAGAGAGCAAACTCTACTCAAGGGCGCTCTAACTAAGGATTCCAACCCACTCATAATTTTTATAAAGACCTTCCAAAAAGGGTCATCTTTAAGTGCTTCCTAAAGCTACATGCCCATATATCTGACACTAGAAAGCAGACCATTCCACTCCACGAAACCAACAATGGCAAAAGCCCTGTCTTTATAATATGCGAGTATGTATCAGATATATGAATGTGGCAGAAGCGAAAAATGTGTGCCAGGATAGAATGAAGTGGAAATCTGTGCTCTGTGAGACATGGTGTGATGGGCGACGATAATACAGATTATTTTGAATGAAAGATACTTGAATATGATGAGAATATTTAAACAAGATTATATGTGTGATTATGTTATAAGATTATATGAGTAAATGTTTTGCGATAAAAATCAAATTTAAATTTTAAACATAATTGGTGTATGGCAGTTTTATAATGCAATTAACTATATTTGTGGTGTCGGTAAAAATCAATATAGAATTGAATGTGATGATTGATAATAAATAGCAATGGTAATCAACTAGAGCGAACCTAGAAAATCGTCTTAAACATAAAAATTTTAATATTAAAATGAACCACCAAATAAAAAAATTATCACAAAAAGGAAAATTATATAGCCAAAATAAAAATGTGCACGGACGTTACGGGTGGTAATGTATTGGTGAGCAAAATGCAAAGCCGCATGGTAACGCACTGGACTCCCGTGCGGAAGGTCGCCGGTTCAAACTCCCCCGGGCTGTGCAACTCCCCTCGAATGGACAAAAGCATTTTTCCACCTAGTATTCGGAGATATAAGTATACTTATAATTTCGGTCACACCTTTTTTTTTCTTCAAAAAAAAACAAGCTGGTTTGCTCCGATTGTCTCAATTCAGGTGAACAATCAGATCCTATACAGCTGTGAGTTTGCTGGTGTGCAATAGCTCACTCATTTAAAGAGAAAAAATAAGAAACGAAAACTCCACAGCACAGTTTAGCTTTCCAACTGAATTGATGTTGGAATGACAAGGGGATCCTCAACTTCAAGGCCCTCAGGACTAAAAAAAATGCATTTTTTCAACTAAAAATATACGTAAGTAACTAAAAAATTATATCATATGGTGTCCAGAAAGTACATTTGTATATTTCAGATCGATGTCTTTAGGAAAAATATTTCATTGCTAACTTAATTCTAAATATACTGAATTATGAAACGTTGAGTACGTTTTCTCAGTTAGTATTTACCCAAATAGTTTGTTTTTTTTTGGGTCATTTTAAAGATGGAACCAAATAAGTAATTTTTTATTCAGTTCTCAATTTGTTTATACAACCGCAAAGAAAAAAGAAAACAATGCAAATTAAGAAAATCAGGGTACCATCCCACACACGTGTCAATTTAATCTTCATCTTGAAGGGACAATACTCTTTCTCTGGACAAACTCCCTCCGTCTCGAGGGATAATCAATTTACATGTATCAAATGGAATTCTTACCGTACGACATCCTGAGCTCGATCCGGGTTGACCATGATATGCTTAGCATTCTTGAACTCTGGCAGTTCCTTGAGGGCATTGGCAGCCTCCTCGGAGCCGATGAACCTGGGGATCCGGTTGAAAGAGTAATTGGGCTTGGTGCAGAGCTGGTTCTTGTGGAGGTGTCGCCACACATCATTGCGAACAGACTTCTTTGATACTTCCACTTCCACTGCTGAGGAAGAAAGAAGAATTATTAATCAGATTTGTTACTTTTTTATTCACTTTCAAAAAATCCAAACCCAGGGAGATGCAAACACAAAGAGAATGCACACCCAGAGAATGAATACCCAAGGAGGATGCTTGCCCAAGGATGATGCTTACCCAAGGAGGATGCTCATTCAAGAATGATGCTTATTCAAGGAGGATGCTTATTCAAGGAGGATGCATACACAAGGAAGATGCATTCTCAAGGAGGATGCATACCCAACGAGAAGGCATACTCAAGGACGATGCTTCTTTTGAGACGGTTAATAACATCACAGAGGAATTCGTTAAAGATTATTTAGATCAGCTGAGCAATTTAAAGAGACAGGATTTTATTGCCAAACAGCAATCTACTTTATTTCCTGAAAAAATATGTACACTGGTGCCCTGATACAACTGTAATGACAAGTGATTTTACTGAGAATTACTAATTTATTTTGAAGATGAAGCAAAAGGGTTCCACCGAAACAGCTAGATGGCAACAGTTCATCCATTTTTGGTTTACACCAAGGACACATAAAAAAGTTTTGTTTTTGAGGAAAATTTAAAAATTCAAGTACTCTCGATTATTCCGTGTCAGTTTTTTATTTTTGAGATATTGAGTTTTTTGTTGAATAAATCATTATTATGTGTATCAAATTAACTTTATTTCTTCGAAAATGTGTTATAAAATATTTTTTTTTTGAAATGAGGCGGTCACATATGAGACCTGTGCCCATTTCAAGTGGTCGCAAAAGTGACCAATGAATGTTTAGGTAATAATATCTAAGTTAAGATTGTATTAGGAAATAAGATTCTTATATGAGATATAATGAATGGTGATTTACTTATAACACCTATTTACATTTTTGACAATGAATTGACCGGATGTTCAGGTCATTGCTATTGAACATGCAGCTAACTTCACGACGATCCGTCTTAAATAAGTCCTCTGCCCGTCCACTACATTTGCCAATTTGACGTTTGTGTTACTTAAAAATGTTTCATTAAGAAAATGAATCCTTATAAGTATAACCATAAGGGTAGTCGCATATGCGACCCATTTCTGCTTATGCCCGTTAAAGGGTTAAAGCATGCCAAGGACGGAGCAAGTTTAACATTGGTTTGCAACTGATTTCAGAGTCTCAATGCATGGACAGTAAAGGACGATGTAAAAAAATCTATTCTTACAAATCAAAACTATTTTAATTATTATCAGCAAAATGTGCTATTTGGGTAACATCTGTTTCCAGATTTTACATTATTTTTTCACTTCAGTTGAACTTCAAAAGCATTCTGGATAAATTTGGGTAATTTTTTGGTTAATGTTACTATGAAACTACTATCTGAACAACATGTCATGGGGGCTATATATGTATATTACCTCTGGGCTAAAAAGGTTTTAACCTGGGGATTTTGAAAAATAGGTAAAGTTATGTATCCATGAGAGTCATTATAAAACATGAATATAACAAAGGATTATATTTAGCAGGATAATTTTTTTTAATACATATAGTCAATCTACCCACATTAGAATGAATTGCCATCATTTTTTAAGCTAAAAATATAATAAATGCAATTAAAAAAAACTGAAGCGGATTAAATTCAAAAATTTTTACAATCTTTCTACAAGTGGAATAGTTCTTCATAGAAAAAAAAAAACAACAATCAATGAAGGTGGCAATGATATGACATTTGATAAATTAAATGTCAGGTAAAGAATACATCATCTATAGACTATACGGACAATACATCATCTATAGACTGCGGAGACCTAAAATTCACATTAATACAAAGTGAAATAAATTTTGAACTTGACACTGCATTCCCAAATTTATCTTAATCATACAAAATATAAATGACTACCTACATTTAGAAATTGATAAGGAACTCTTATTTTCAAATGACCCAAATATTTAACTGTTACACAGATAATTGAGGGGGAAATTTATTTAAATATTGATAAATCTTATCTCTTGTCGAGTACTGGAAATAAGTCAAATTTATTTATGTTAAAATTCACGATCAATGATATAATGTAACATTTGGAATACACACTGAATAGCCTACCTACATATCAATTACAACAAATATTGTAATATACAGAAACAATTGTTCAAACAAATTTGTTTCACAATCTGCATGGCGATACACGTATATTGTTTTATAAAAATTATATTAGAAAGAAAATATTCTCACTAAATTACGTTTGAATACTAAAGAACACATGATCAACAAAAAAAAATATTTTAACAGATTCAAAATTAATAGCAGCTTGTCTGGAAAGAAATTTCAGATTTTAATAAGTTAAATTCAAATGCAAAATTACACCAAATGCTTGCGGACGGTGGTTTCAGATAGTATATCAGTAATCTCCCAAGTCGTACAATGCCGATTGTTATCGATCAAAGCCTTGATTTGTTCGTTATCAGTGATAATCCGACTTTCAGAGCAGACAACATATTCGAGTGTCATCACCATTACATAATCTTATAATATAGTAACCAAAATAACGACAGGAGTGCCCTGCCCAGTTCAATACATTATCTCTGAAATAGTGTGAACTTAAGAATCCTCGCAAATTCTTCTATGCCATCAGCCTACCTATCTATACTGCCCTCATAAGCGAAAACGCAGCTAATGGCAAAAGTTAAGTTTTGAGAAAACTGTACTTTCATGTTTTCATTGCTGCTTAAAAATAACGTGATTCATAAACAAAAAAAGCAGTAAAATGTGTTTTATAAGCAAAAACGCAGCAAACGCATAGGCACTTGCTGTCTTTTTGCTTATGAATCACATTTTACTGCTTTTTGCTTAGAAAAACTTAGCATTTTGTAAAATTAAAGAAAACATTATGTCGATTTTTGTATTGAAATAAATGGTTTTCTGTATTTTTTTTATGGATCATGGTTCAGAATTTGATATGGGATATGAGACCTCACATTTAGTTAAATTTCCGATTTTTTTCCGTTAGCTGCGTTTTTGCTTATGAGGGCAGTATACTCAAGCGGGAATATAATTCTTTGGTCTCTCTTAAATTTGTTTTGTCATCTCTATTATGCCATGTCCTCTATTTGGATAAGGAGAGATAACAGATCTCTACTTATTTTTTTCCTGGCATAGATCTTTCACTAGCGTCATATTCATACAATCGCCATGTACACTATTTTAATATAAGGGCATTTCATTCACTCTTTCATCTTTCAGAAATTAATTATTTGTCCTGTCAATAATTTTCTAGGTCTTTCTAAACTTCTCGTACCTTCTATACTGATTAGATTTTTGTAAATATTTCATAATTCGTTCTTTTCTTTTTTTTTTTTTATTAAACAAAATAATATATTGTACAAATATTTGTCAACGCTATACCTATATACAAATTTATTACTTAACTAATCTTATTAATATGTTATAATTTATGAACTTACTTAATCTTATTTTCCTACATGTCATCTTATTTTTATTTTTTTCAATCTTAATATATGATTTCTTAGAAATAATTAACATCTACTAACTAGACAACAATTCTTACTATTTAGCAAGAACAAGTCCACTCGTTCAGGCTACTTGTATTCCATCACATTCACTCAGACCTTGGTCGTCCCAGCAAACATAATAATGTAGGTGGACCAGTCAGGCAACAGATAATGCTTCGGGAGCCTGTGCTTATAACGGAAGGGTAGGTCGGATTTACTCTCGTAAGCCCCCAGGGCAACGAATAAGGAATTGCTGTGATTTTGTTGACTTTTATAGAACTTCCCGGTCCAAGCGAGGATGTGGTGTAGTAGCGTTTCTTCTCGCTATTCGGCGTGAAGTCGGGTAAGGTTTGTTCTGGGATGGGTGTTAAAAGATATCTTGAATGCCTTGTTCTGCACTCTCTGGAGTTTCAGGTGATCCGTGTTGCTCACACTACCCCAAACGGGTGCAATTTCATTCTTTCTGTGTGATCAAACCATCTGAATTCTCATTTTTTCATCTTTGATAGTAATTAAAAATTTAGAAATGAACAAATAAGAAACAAAGTGATCCAATTCAATAATTTAAAATTATAAATTATTGAAAATATAATTTATCCATAAAAAGCCGGTTATGACAAAAACAACTACAACACACAGCTAAATCAACAGTCAATAAGATTTTAAAGATAAATATTTTGATGAACAAGTCTGATTTCCATTAAACATAATCAACAATATTCGATGATCAAGAGAAGGCAACATTCTCAAGATTCAGAAGAGACTTCAATCACAATGTCATATCTGTCCTTGTAAGTAAACAGAAAGTATTGTACATAAGAAATTAAGGAAGGAAGGAAGATAAGCTTATTTGTTTCAGTTGTCATTATCTACTATTATTTTATGTGAAATCGCAGCCAATCAACATTTCCATTCTATATAATAGAAATTTACCCCGGTTATACATAGAAACAGTGGAGCCCCGATTATTTGGCATTCCAGATTATTCGACCATAGTGGAAATGTAAAACAAACGTATAACATAAATTTAATATAACGTAAATTTTAACATGTTCTTTAATAATATTTCGCTTTTTTTTTATAGTACTGTTCTGTATCTCTTTGTATTATGTACAAGAAAATTTTTAGGTTAACATTCTTTAAACTTTAAAATTTTTATTTCAACATTCTTTAAATTTTTTTTATTATTTTGGACGTAAGGTACACGTCTGAAAATATATTTATGTTAGATAGACACGTGTTCTAAAGTAATAAAACAGCATATTTTCAGTTTAATAAATTGTTTCCGGCAGTTCCGAGTTTCTGTCATTCTTGGTTGTCTGACCCCCTGACAATCGTGTTTAGGTCGGATAATCGAGATTCTACTATACTTGACAAAGAAAGTTATTGTAAATCAACGCAAATAATTTATGCATTTCAACATTTGTTTACTTTTCCATCGCCTTAGAACATATTTCCTATATAGAAGGATTCTTTGACTCGTTCTTATCTTTCAATGTTCACCCAAATATCGCATTTACTTTCCCTTAAAACACAATCTAAAAAAAAGGCAAGGAAGAATAAAGAAGGTTAATTTTTATTTATCGCATTTGAAATGATTGTAAAATCTTCTTTAAATTATAAAAAGAGCTATATAGAATTTTACATGTGCCGCTAGATGTGCGATGATGGCGTTATGGATCATAGTAATTGAAAAGTGTTATAAGAGTAAATGCGATATTTGGGTGAAACAATGAAATATTAATAGTGAGAGAATACTTCTATACAGGAAATACGTTCTTAGACAATGGAAAGGTGAAAACAGATATTGAACGGTTTAAATTATCGTTAAGAGTGATAATTATGAAAGATTAGAGCAAACAGAAAAATTCTGCCATTGAGAAATATGTTATCTGATAAAGGAAAATTGGAAATAAATATCACGAATTGCAGAAAAAAATATTTACACAAACCAAACAATATAAAGATCCACCAAAATTATGGTTCATATGACTGTAATTGGTGCCAACATTGATGTTATGAGATTGAAATTTGACTTGACATTTTGACACATGCAGTTACTGCTTTATTGCTTATAAAGGTCAAGCTACAGTAAAATACGACGTATTTTGTAATGGAAAGGACGGGAATTACAAAATAAAGTGAGTAAGGTAGTTCTTAAGGCACAAACCCGCTATCTAACCTATTTAAAATTATTTATTTTTAATATTGTTTCCCATGATAATCATAGTTATTTCATAATCATGAAAGATCTTAATAGAAATTAAACTAACAATCCTAAGTCCTGTTCTAATAACGTTTCCGTTAAGCTTTAAAAATTATCATTTTATTCCAGCCAGCATGTGGAATGGTGCAATGCAACACAAAATATTATTTTATAAGAGACCAAAATACATACATACCATCATGACACTTCATTGTCGCAGAAGGCAGAGAGGACAGCGTCAGACTTTCTTAAGACACATCCTTCGCCTCTTCTACATCCGTACACTTTCTCTGACTTTTTACATTTCCTTCTTTCAAAATAACATTCACTTGTTACAACCATACTTGGTCTTCCACCACTCACATTTGCACTTACATCTTTGTTTTGATAGTCTTTCTTTTTCATTCATTCTCCATGCCCAAACATCTGAGTGTTCTTCATCTTCAACACATCAGCCTTAAGTTCATATACATTCCGTATTCTGTCATACATTATCACCACACGTATTTTCAGTGCACGCACTTTTACAGATTTATTTGGCACCTTTCAGTATATTTCCGTGTTAACGTTTCAATCTCATGCATCAAAGTCGGTAACAAAAAACTGTTGTGGCCTTGGACTACCATCTTAGTAGATTTTGATACTATCCAGTTTAAATATATGAATATGTTTTAATTGATGGTACGCAACTCTTTGTATATCAGATGGTGCAATTCAAAAACAATTTGCAAACCCATGCTCTAAAATAAGTATTAAGATGAAGAACAGTCTGAAATTATATAGGCATGTAGGACGAATGAATGAAGATTAACAAAACAAATATACAGTGTAACTGTGAGTGCAAGGCATGGTAGAAGTCCAAGAAAAATATTGTTGGATCAAGTGAATTATATTTTGAAAACAGGAAATATAAAGTCAGGGCAATTGTAGAACCTTTATGAAAAGGTGAAGTACGAATGTAGAGGCAAAAGATATGTGTCATGATAGGAAAGTCTGACGCTGTCCTCTTTGCTTACAATGACAGAGAAACAGCGAGATGGTATATATGTTCAATGACGGTCAACTGTAAAGCTAGTAAAATGAGCAATTGACAAGTCCTGAAGGCAATAAAGGCACGAAGAAAATTATTTTGACTGTCCTTTTTTAAATATTAGCCAGAGTGTTATTAAAATATATTTGAAGCAGCTACAGACATCTCTGAATAGTTTCATGAACACATTCGGTGGTGAGGACACCCCTAACATGTCAATACAAACATACACGTGTCCTATTGATATGTTTGACACAGCATGTATTCATGCCTTTGATGTTCTTGACTGGTGCGCTTGTTCTCAGTATATAAATGTCTGGAGCGAGATAAGTGGTAGGTATTGCTTAACAGTAGAAATTCAGATGAAAAATAGTATTTAAAACTACTAAAGTTTTACGAGGACTTGTCAAAAAGCTGATGGTTCCCAACAAGTCTAGATAGTCAACTTACACCATAGATCGTAAAATATTTTGCTATATAAGATTGATAAGCATGTCCTCGGTGAGATACAGGCAAAAGCCTAGTTTACTGGGGACACGACAAATGAAATGCAACAAACTCAAATCCATTCAAATTGTGTGTCCGAATTAAATTACCTGTTGTTTTTTCGCAAATTATGTATATTCCTTGTCATGTGTAAAATAAATTTAAAAAAATTAACTAAAAAATATATTGAGTACAGTTTAACAACACTTTTGTAAAGCAAAATATTGGGTGTTAACATAAGTTACCTTGTAATTTATTTTTAACAAACACTGTTTATTCCACTTTTTTATGACGGTATAACCCTACCGGTTTCAAGGCTTTCACCTCATCTTCAGGGGAGCGCAAACAAGACAAGGTCTTGTTTGCGCTCCCCTGAAGATGAGGTGAAAGCCTTGAAACCGGTAGGGTTATACCGTCATAAAAAAGTGGAATAAACAGTGTTTGTTAAAAATAAATTACAATGTCTTTAAACCTCCACAACGTTAATGCCTTAACTATAAACAACATAAGTTACCTTGGTATTAATAATTAAAACGTCAATATTAAACCGTAACTATAACAAACTCCCATTCTTAAATACGGGCGTAAGAACAACTGATTTTTATACGATATATTGGGTGTTAACATAAGTTGTGTCCGTTTTTTTTTTTCAATTTAAAAATGAGCACCAAAAGTAAAACAAAATGGTAAAGGTTATACGCCATTCGAAAGAAAATTGTCTGCTCTATAAGATATTATGTTTGCTTTTACGTTATATATATTATTTTATTTGATTACAAGCCTTCAAAATGGAATGTCAAGTAGACGAAAGTGAGCATTTTCGACACCTTCTGTTCGCGTTCAATCAAGGGAATAAAGTGGCTCGCGATATTTGCCAAGTGTATGGTGAAGATGCTATGAATGAAAGGACAGCTTGTCGATGATTTTTGAGTTTCAAAGATGGTAATTTTGACCTGAAAGACATGGAGCTTTCTGGACGACCAGTGCACTTTGATGAAGACCGCTTAAACCATATTATTCATGAAGATCCCCTTCAAACCACCGTAGAATTGGCTGAGCAGATGAATTATAGTCACATGACTGTATACCGCCATCTTAAATTCATGGGAAAAGTCCAAAAGTTCGGCGCTTGGGTTCCACATGTTTTGAGTGAAAACAAAAATCAACATTCGACAATTTCTGCTGGTTTGCTCGTGCGTCATCCAGCTCCACATGGCCACAAGCAAAGGTTCCTTTACCGCATCATTACTGGTGATGAAAAATGGTTTGAAAATGGTAATGAAAAATGTTTGAAGGGGATCTTCATGAATAATATGGTTTAAGCGGGCTTCATCGAAGCCTACTGGTCGTCCGGAACGCTTCATGTCTTTCAGGTCGAAATTATCGTCTTTGAAATGCAAAAACCATCGAAGAGCCGACCTTTTATTCATAGCATCTTCACCGTACACTTCACAAATATTGCGAGCAGCTTTGGCAGCTTTATTCCCTCGATTGAACGCGAACAGGAGGTGTCGAAAATGCTCACTTTCGTCTACTTGACATTCCATTTTGAAGGCTTGTAATCAAATAAAATAATATACGTAACGTAAAAGCAAACAATATCTTGTAGAACAGAAAATTTTCTTTCGAATGACGTATAACCTTTACCATTTTGTTTTCCTTTTGGTGCTAATATTTTAATTGAAAAAAAACTGACACAACTTATGTTAACACCTAATAGATCTATCACTTCAATTTTCTTTTTTTTAAGTTTCTAATAAATCTGTAATAAAATGCAAGTTCTACAATATAAATACCAAATCAATAATTTATTCATTTAAAAATATTTGAAGACTAGAAAACATCGAAAATTGTCCATATTTGACAATATATATTTACGGTCGATTTCGAGCATTAACAATTTTACAAAATACAATTAAAATTCTGAGTAGTGCAGAAATAAAAGGTGTTACAAGAAAAACTTGAATATTGAAACACTAACATATTTAATGTAATTTCCACAAAAAAAATGCATGTGTAATACTGCAAACAGACCAGGGGTCGTAAGACAGGGTCATGATGTTCATTTCATTGTATTACATATTTACATACAAAATTACAGTAATGGACATTGAAAGAAGGGTAGTGACGGGGAACAAGGTAAACAGAGCACAAAAATATATGATCACCGCGCTATATCAAAAGAAGCCAAATTGACAAAATCTAATAATGTGCTAAGATGGCAATATTTAAGAGCCAACTTTACATGGGGGTGAAACGAAGAGATAGCAAAAGACAGAGCCGAATAAATGCTGTAAAAATATACGCTTTGAGATGAATACATGGAATGACAATGTATGACAGAATACGGAATGGAGTGATTAGGGATGAATGTGAAACATAAGGTATTGAGTAAGATGAAGATGATCATGTTGAGATGATTTGAACAAATGAAAACTAACAAAACAGATATATAGTGCTAATGCGAGTGGAAGACCAAAGAAAGTATGGTTGGATCAAGTGAACGACATTCTGAAGGCAGGAAACATAGTCAGAAAAATCAAAGAAGTTATATGAGATGTATGGATGTAGAACAGGCCAAGGATATGTGTTGAGATAGGAAAGTATGGCACTATGTTCTCTCTGTCTACGCCTACAGGGAATGGTGTGATGGTATACATGCATAATAGTGTGTTGGTGCAGTTGAAGTATGGAAGCGAAGCATGGACTTGGCAAAAGGATAAAAGTTTAATGCTGTGGAGATGAGTGAACTAAGAAAAAAATGTGGGGTATCAATGTATGAACGAGGGAGAAATTGTTACATCAGAAATTGATGCATGGATTAAATGTATGTTTTAAGTAATATTAAGAAAAGAACGTTGATTGTTTGGGCATGTGAAGAGAATGAATGACTAAGCAAGTATACAAGGAAAATATACAACGAGGAAAACATTTCTGGATCAAATTAACCAAATTTTGAAAGGCAAAATGAGAAGTATGAACAATAGAAAATTGTATGAATGTGGAGACTTAAGTTGTGTACTTGGATCGAAAAGTATAGTTGTTGTCTCTGTCTACCCCGCAAGGAACACAGAGCATAATATATATGTAAAATTAGTATTTTCAATTTCAAATCTGAATGAGTACAAACTTTACAAGGTATGCTTAAAACATAACTTAACTTAGAATCAGTAATGTTTGATTTCACACAAAATTGCTATGAATAAAAAAACTTGTAACAATATTGAAGGTTTTTTATAACTTATTCCTATAAATTATTAATTAAATGTTGAAATTTGTTCAAATTCTTATGGATGGTGCTTTTTAAAATGTTCAGTAAATTTTTAATAACAATTTTTCTCGTATTGATAGAAATCACTTTATTTGTAACAATATTATTTCGTTATAACATTATTATAAAGTCCTAAAAACATATGTAAATAGAAAAATCGAGCTATATAAACCTATTTCAAAAGCTAAAATAGTTGATATATATGATGTAAGAAACATTTTTTGCATGAATCATAAAATTTGCATTAGTAATGTCAACTATATATATATTGGTAACAAGGCGTTAGGAACTGTGTTGTAAATTCAAAAAACATATATATATATATATATATATATATATATATATATATATATATATTCAGAAACATCTGAAAATATAAAGAAGCATTGGTTAAAAATATAAGATTTTATATATTCTTAATGAAAAACGATAAATGCTCCGTATAAATTTGCACGGCCTAGTTAGATGCACAAAAAAAAAAACAAATTCCCAACCTTCAAACAAATGTATGATTTCTTGCAGTAATTAATGCACGCAAAGGAAATACAAAATCGAATTCATTATGTTAAGACACGTAAGTAAGACATTTAAAAAAACTACTGGAGTAGTAATACTGAAGAATATTTGCATTTGATAAGAATGTTTCAAATTTGTCGTGTAACCAAATGAACCTAACAATTCGAGATAGCCGGTTGTTTGGAACCGGCTAAAAAAGTCTCGATACATATTTATGAAACGTACAAATTAATGAAAATTAGTGACACAAAGTTAGTTTGCGGATTGCTCATCTAATTTGTAATAAAATACAGTCGCATTTACAAGTCGCTCGACTGTAAAATGTATTCTAAAAAATAAATTATTGACAACGGCGTAAAAAAAACAAATTTTCACGTGGAATCATATAAAACCATTTCAAATGTGTAAAATTCCTTTGAACTAAGAACTAGATGACCGAAAACGAATATGAATTCTCCGTCACTATTGCAAATTGAATGTACAGCCCACATGAAGTATATTGTCAATATCAAAAATTCACCGCATCGTTGTTAAAATGAAAATTAGTTTAAAGATATAGATATTCAAATAACTTACGGGTTGCTTCAGACGCCTGCGAGCTGTCTCCGTTCAACATGGTTGATACTTTCCGTACGATGTTAGTTATTATTTACGAACAAATGTGCAGTCGCATTTGACAACGACGATTTGCCGACCAACGCCGAATTTATTATGGATGCAGGTATTGCACAACTCGTCATAGGTAAAAATAGCTGCGAAATATATATGTTGTTAACTTCAAGTAAGAAAAATTGAACATGTTTTCAAAACAAAATGGTCGAAATCATTAGCCACGGAAGATAGCAGTGGATATGAAATGAATACTATTTAATTATTTATTCAGATGTGAACGTTTTGAAAAAAAATGTTTTCATAATTTTGCAATCCTATATTTATTTTTGTTAGGAAAAATGTCTTCCATTTTTTATGTCATATTTTTAAAACACTGTTTTTCACATTTTAAATAGAAAGATGAAGAGATGAGTGAAAATGTATTGTTATTTATTCAAAACTATTTTCACACAAGCCACATTATCAATTGATAGAGCCACTTGTCTAAACATAACAAATTGTGGACTAATTTACATATTTAAAAAATGTTATCCCTATTTAATGATTGATTAATATCATACTTTTTCTATCAATGATGCCAAATTCTTACATATTAGCGACAACGGAAATAGATTGGACAGATTGGAGGCCCTAGAAATTTCTAAGTCAATATACAGATCAGAGCATCTGTTGAATAGTTATTTCCCCAAAATCTCCCCGCTCTTGGCCGAAATAATACCTAGCCTTCCCCTCACCCCTCCCGCCTCCAACCGTTGAAGTGTCTATATCGGTACCAGTCCGAACAGCATTTAGTCTTGTTTGCGCTCCCCTGAAGATGAGGTGAAAGCCTTGAAACCGGTAGGGTTATACCGTCATAAAAAAGTGGAATAAACAGTGTTTGTTAAAAATAAATTACAATGATTAATATCTTTTACACATGTTGTTCACGCCAAAACGACGTGACGTAAAATCAGCTAACATCCACGTGGACAGAGCGTGACCGTCAGGTGGGGGTAGACGAAGAGTCGCCATCCACGCGTGTCGGGAGTGAGTCATCGACCCGGACGAGTGTACAGTGCAAGGAAAAGGTGACGAATTCTCACGTAACTCAAGGGTGTATATTATAAGAACTCATTTAAACCCGTTAAACATTATAATAAATGAAGTGTGCAGTATAATAAGTTAAGTGTGGTGTACATGCGTCAACCCTTTTAGCTCGAATCGACTTCCGCGCAAACCCGCAACTAAACCTGTAAGTACCATTTCCTTTCCCATCGTGTATTGGGTTTGGCGTAAGCCAAACCATTTTGGTCCTACGATCCGTAACCAACCCATGAATACAGTCCACTAAATCTATCACAAACCGTTATCAAATACAGCCGCTTTAAAAAATTTTTCGATTCAAAAACATTTCACAAAAAATTCTCCAATCAAAACTTTCACATCTACACAGCCCATGTAAAATCGTAGATAATCCGAATCAAATACAGCCGCTTCATAATTTTTAAATCAAAAACATTTCTCCTTTCAAAAAGATAAATTCCTCAAAGTTTGTATTATCACAGAGCGAACAAAAATATTTCAAAAAAAAAAAATAATATATAATTCTCAAGAGCAGTTTCTAATATTAACATATACAAATAACATGATAACACTTGCAAATAGCGATTTGTTCTAAATGTCTTTGGGGGGAAGTTCACAGTGTTTGAACAAGGAATTATTTATAATTATAAATTATAAAATAAATGTAAAATAATTTTAAGAATTGGTTGTAATATAATTTTTAAAATAAGGTTTCCCTTTCGATTAGTATTTTTTTCAAATTGCTATTAATTTTAAATCTCAAACTCTAACCACATGCTTTCTCATCTTGCTCATAATTCTGTCTGCCTTTTCTTCTTCTTCTTCTTAGATTTTTATCTTTGCTAGTTTTCTTCTTTATTACAAAAATTTATTTTTTTCAAATTCAAATTTTAAAATCTCAAACTCTAACCACGTTCTTTCTCATCTTGCCCATAATATTATCTGCCTTTTCTTCTTCTTCTACTTAGGTTTGTCCCATTTGCGTTTGCGTCGCCTTTTGCTCAGCTCTAATGTTCTTGGCCGGGTTTTGGAAAGTGGTAGGGTCTCTTTGGGGCCCGGCAGGCCTATAGCCTCCGGCACGGTCTGGTGACTTTGCGTTGCTCAAACCTGCAATGCAGCTCAGCTCAAATCAGCTCATACGCCACTCAACCCATACCCTCAGCCCTCTCGGCTGAGATCAGCTCATACCCTCAGCCCCCTCGGCTGGGATCAGCCCATAAGCTCAGCTCAAATGTAGCTCAGCTCAAATCAGCTCATACACTCAACTCATACCCTCAGCCCTCTCGGCTGGGATCAGCTCATACCCTCAGCCCCCTCGGCTGGGATCAGCCCATAATCTCAGCTCAAATGCAGCTCAGCTCAAATCAGCTCATACACTCAACTCATACCCTCAGCCCTCTCGGCTGGGATCAGCTCATACCCTCCGCCCCCTCGGCTGGGATCAGCCCATAAGCTCAGCTCAAATGCAGCTCAGCTCAAATCAGCTCATACACTCAACCCACACCCTCAGCCCTCTCGGCTGGGATCAGCTCATACCCTCAGCCCCCTCGGCTGGGATCAGCCGATAAGCTTAGCTCAAATGCAGCTCAGCTCAAACTCAGCTCATACTCTTAGCCCTCTCAGCTCATGCGGTTCAGCTCAAACTCATGCTTCAGCTCAAACTCAACTCAGCCCAAACTCGGCTAATACCCTCAGCCCTATCAGAGGATATCAGTCAAACTCAACTCAGCTCAAATGATAATGCCCAAGAATGATAGAGCCCAGGAATGATAGAGCTCAGGAATGATAGAGCCCAAGAATGATAGAGCTCAGGAATGATAGAGCCCAAGAATGATAGAGCTCAGGAATGATAGAGCCCAAGAATGATAGAGCCCAAGAATGATAGAGCTCAGGAATGATAGAGCCCAAGAATGATAGAGCTCAGGAATGATAGAGCCCAAGAATGATAGAGCCCAAGAATGATAGAGCCCAAGAATGATAGAGCCCAGGAATGATAGAGCTCAGGAATGATAGAGCCCAAGAATGATAGAGCCCAGGAATGATAGAGCCCAAGAATGATAGAGCCCAGGAATGATAGAACCCAAGAATGATAGAGCCCAAGAATGATAGAGCCCAAGAATGATAGAGCCCAAGAATGATAGACGCCACTCAAACTCAACTCAGCCCAAGCTCGGCGCATATCCTCAGCCCTATCAGAGGGTATCGGCGCCACTGTGGCTCAACTCAGCCCAAACTCGGCTCATACGCCACTCAAGCTCAACTCAGCCCAAACTCGGCTCATACGCCACTCAAACTCAACTCAGCCCAAGCTCGGCGCATACCTTCAGCCCTATCAGAGGGTATCGGCGCCACTGGGGCCAAACTCAGCCCAAACTCGGCTCATACGCCACTCAAACTCAACTCAGCCCAAGCTCGGCGCATACCCTCAGCCATATCAGAGGGTATCGGCGCCACTGGGGCCAGACTCAGCCCAAACTCGGCTCATACGCCACTCAAACTCAAACTCAGCCCAAACTCAACCCACTCAAACCCGGCCCAGCGCAAACTCGGTTCATATCTTCGGCCCTCTCAGCATATGCTTCAACTCAAACTCAGCTCAGCCAAACACAACTCATTTGTCTCTCAAATGCAATTCATTTGTCTCTCAGACGCAGCTCATTTATATCTCAAACAAAACTCATTTATCTCTCAAAATACAATTCATTTGTCTCTCAAACGCAGTCCATTTGTCTCTCAGCCCGCAACCCATTTGTCACTCAGCCCACAATCCATTTGTCACTCAGCCCACACTTCATTTATTTCTCAGCGCTCAATCCTATCTCCACACCCTTCAAACCCGCTCTAAATGGCTTTCACCATCCTCCCCTCCTCAAATCGGAGAGCTCGTCCTAATAAAGGAGGACAACTTGCCGGCACTGAAATGGCGACTTGGACGCATCACCCGCACCATACCCGGCAAAGATGGAGTGCCACGTGTTGTGGATCTGGATACAACCAGTGGACAATTGAGAGGGCCGGTTTCAAAGCTAGCCCGGTTCCCGTTGGAGGTCCTCCCGGCCCCCCAGGATGTTCACGCCAAAACGACGTGACGTAAAATCAGCTAACATCCACGTGGACAGAGCGTGACCGTCAGGTGGGGGTAGACGAAGAGTCGCCATCCACGCGTGTCGGGAGTGAGTCATCGACCCGGACGAGTGTACAGTGCAAGGAAAAGGTGACGAATTCTCACGTAACTCAAGGGTGTATATTATAAGAACTCATTTAAACCCGTTAAACATTATAATAAATGAAGTGTGCAGTATAATAAGTTAAGTGTGGTGTACATGCGTCAACCCTTTTAGCTCGAATCGACTTCCGCGCAAACCCGCAACTAAACCTGTAAGTACCATTCCATTTGTTCCTTTATTTCTATCTAAGGTTTGGCTTTCGCCAAACCACATGTGTATACAAATTTGACACCATCATAAACATGTTTTTTCTAAGTTAATAGACGTAAAATAATTTATTATTTGTATATGTTGTGAGCTGTGATAAAACCATATTATTATTACAATTGAAAACAAATCTAGGATCGGTAAAAGGTAATGGATTTCCACTTATTCATAATGTTGATGCTTTCATAGGCGTCACATATCATCATTCGTGATGAGATTCGCCATTCCAAAGAAAGGAAGAAATATCGAAAATAAAAAAAAATCAATTCATTCAGCACGCCGATAAAAAATTGGCAGCGCATTTAGTCCCGATGAATGGGCTGCAAAGGTCCTTAGCCACAAAAAAATCAGAGGCCGATTCAAGTCGCGACCGTAACGAAAAATGGATGTTAAAAATGACCGTAAGGAAAATTCTCTACACGATAAGCGGACTACTTACGCTGTCCAAAAATACATCGTGGTCATTATAAAAAGTTGGGCTAAAGTCGCGTCGCCATCCCGCCCGGACCAGCATTACAACTGCCTAGAGCCATCTTGCCGTCCCCCCGAACCAGCGTTGCCACCTCGCCATCCCGTCCGGACCAGCATTGCCACTTGCTGGAGTCACCTTGCAGTCCTGCCCAGACCAGCAATGCCACCCTGCCATCCGGATTGGACCAGCATTGCCACCTACCTCGATCCATCCTAGCTCCATTCTCGAGCCAACGCGGCTAACCTTTCTGAACCACTACCCCTGCTGTATCGCCTCTATAACATGCTATTTAAATAAAATTGCAAAATTATTTTGTTGAGTTGTCATTGTCGCCCTGAGCCCCTTGAACATATTCTTCTAGTTGCGGATGAAGTACCATAAAGACATTTTTACTACCGGGAGATGGTATCAATGTTAAAATAGAACAAATTTGGTAATCGAACAACAGTTTTGGTATTTATTTCTGAAAAAAGCATACAGTAGTTTTGATGACATTAGAAAAAATAAAACAATTATATAAGCATTCCTTTTTAATACCTGGTACCTCAAAAGTGCTACAAAACTTTGTAAAGAAGCTATTAAGTGTCTCAAAACAGTTCAGATGAAAATGCCGCTCAACGAAAAATCAATTAGAAATAACTTTATTATCAAACTGGGTGATAAATAACTATGGTTTTCATTTAGTTACAGAGCTCATTATTTTTCATGTCTTATTAACTGAATACTAAAAGAATGCTGCTTCGAAAAAGTTTGACGAACAGTTGAATGATCCTATGTTTTTTAAGACCACGTTTAAAAAAAATGTGTTCATCAGGTACTATACAACTGGTTTCATTGGGACAATAGACGTTTTTTTACGTCGAGTCCATGTCAAAACTTCGTGCAATTTTTAATTTATAAAAACAACCAGCATACTTTAACAGTATACTATTAAAACAATATATAAATAAAATGATATTAGCAAAAAATACTTTGAAAAGAAAGGGAAAGGAATGAAATCAAGAATAACATTCGAAAGGTTGTCATTTTTATTTATAAAAGAACAAATAGTTCACACATTCTCTAGAAATATTGTTCATAAAAATAATAACAGCAGTCTTAATAAAAAAATTGAGCACTTTTTATAAATAATGATTTATTATAGTTGTCCTAATAATTTCTACATAACTAATTTAATGTGATCACTTATCCTTTTAATTCATCCATGTCGTGCTAAATGATAAGTCAGCCATCTTGTTTTTAACATATGTACATACTTATTCTGATTATTATTATCATTATGGCAGCACTGACAGAAACATGTTTTTATAAATTAATAATTTAATTTAGAATACATTATAAAATCTTTTGACAAAGACACATAAGAATCAATTTATACGAAAATATCACATTTAACATTTATCGAACAGTTTGAGACATATGTAAAGGAGTTAACATCAGTTCAAAAGTAGCATCCTTCAAATTTGCGCCTCTGAGGTTGGCCTCTTGTAAATCACTGCCGGAAAGGTTGCAATTCTGTAACAATACGAAAAATGGAGGTCAAATTAAATTTTGAAAAATTAAGTTCTAACCCTTGATTAACGAAATAAAATTTTAACCTTTTATTAGCCGACGTGTTGAGTAAGATGAAGAAAAGCACTCATATGTTTTTGGGCACGTGGAACGAATGCATAAAGAAACACTAACGAAACAAATACAGTGCAGATGTGAGTGCAAGGCGTGGTAGAGGAAGATCGAGGAAAGTATGGTTGGATCAAGTGGATGATATTTTGAAAGGAAAAGTAAGTAGGAGCTATATGAGATGGTGTATGGATGTGAAAGAGGCGAAATAGATATGTCGAGATAGGAAAGTTTGGAGCTTTGACGTCTCTGCCTACCCTAGCAAGTAAACTATGTGATGGTATGTATGTATTAGTTATTAATGTAAACAAATATTTTCTTAAGAAGCCTTTTAATTTTGCAATGTATTTATTGAAAACACAGTACTTACTGTACAATGGACCTTGTTTGTTGTTTCAACATGCCTTTCAATATTTTTCTCTGTATATTTAAAAACATGCTTCGAAGATACCATAATTCCACAATAAGCTCCTAATTTTTTATTGTTTACCCATAATTTCAAATATTCAAAGAATCATCCTTTTCGACCACCAGCACTTTTGACTTATTTAATTATTCTGAATAGTTGCTATTATTCAAAGCCTTTCAACAAACCTTCAAATAATCATACATTTTTTTATTTCCTTACTAAGTATACTTTAAGAATGAGAAAGGTCGAAGCACTCGGTGCTAAGACCAAACACTAGATGGAATTCCACAAGCTAACACAGTGTGCAAGTACTTGCACTGTAAAAGTGGAAATCATTAAGAGAAGCCTTGACGTAATGTTAAAAGGATGAGCCATTTGTTTGGCCAAAAGAATCATAGCTCCTAGGGTATATAACATATTGCTAGCACAGTGGAAGTCATTCACTTAAACATTTATTTTAAAGCTTTAATGACTCCTTTCACAGGACATTGCTGAATCTGAGTTTTCAGTGTGGTCATTTTATGTTTTCACCACTTAAACTAACAAGTGTAAATCTCATCTAGTTCTAGAGATGGTTTTCTAGTATTCTTTTCAGTAACAAGAGTAAACAATTGACACATGTGATAAGCCAATTGACTTTAAACAGGAATTTCTAGTCATCTAACAAACCTGCCGCAAAAGCAAAATTGAACAAGATGGGGAAAGCAGAATATACTTTTACTTGCTGTAACCCATGAAAAATAATGGGACGTAAATTTCTTTTCCGTAACAAGAGTATATATTACACATGTGAAATGGTTGACTTTAAACAGAAATTTCTATTTAGTCATTCAACAAATCTACAGTATAAGTATAAAGATTTAACAATATGGGGAAAGCCGAATATACTTTTACTAGCTTTAATGAAAAATAATGGGATCTAAATGGACTCGTTAAGCTGAAAGATTAAAACTACTTCATAATATAGCTTTCCCTAGGCGATACTTATTGACTTCCTCTCCAGTCACTTGCTGTTATTGTGCTTGTTGAAAATTTCCCAATTGCTGAGCATATGCAGCGCAAAGCTCATTGGCTTCCTTTGCATACGCAGCATGATGCTCATTGATGAATGGCTCAGTAAGTGAGTGAGAAGTACAAGAATGATCAAGATAGTGATTAAATAAACTTTTAAACGTTAATTACCTCTAAATCTGCTCCAGCCAATATGGCAGCTCTAAGTACACAATTTTGTAAATTTGCATTCTTAAGAGTGGCAACTCTGAGGATGATTCCAGCCATATTACTTCCTTCCATATTTGCACCTAAACGAAAAAATAAAACAAATGTAGATAGTAAAATGAAACATTTATGTCGTACTTCAGAAATTTTAATTTAAATACAATCTATTATCAGCCATCTGCTGACATTTTTAACAACTAAGTCATCATTTTCCACTTAAAAATGCACTCTTGAGCATCCCACACTTTCTTTTCAATCATTCTTCATCTATCAGAATTGAGGGTCTCAATTAATCTTTTTTTTTTTAAGTGGCATTGTGATGTCAAAAACACAATGGAAAAAGTGTGTTAAAGTCAGGGAAGAATATGTTGAAAAATAAACATAAAAAAGATTTATATTTTATCTCTTGATCAGATTGTCAACTCTTCAATTGATAGCAATACTAAAAATATGATTATATCTGCCAGAGTCTGTGAAGTAGCTTGGCCTATAATTGGTTATCTTAATCCTGATTCATGTTTCTAATAAGGATACCCCCCTGGACATTCATGATACCCTTTACAAAAAAGTATTTGAGCTCTATGGTTACTGGGGATGGAGGCTCAGGGCTACCTGTTAAGATAGGTGCTGGCTGTGGTGGTTTATATATGAAGTTTATATGGGACATTTTAACCGTTATTATCTATATTTAGTGCTTGCATCATAATAATTTTTCTATACAGCTTTGAATTTTGACTATACATTATATATACTATATATCTTGAGAAGTTATTATTCTTCACAGCTGGGCCAATAATTTTCTTTCATTAAAACACACATTAATGATATCAGTTAAAACTCTCCAAAACTTAATTCCACAGTAACCTAATAATACATTGTTTTGCTAACCGAGTTGTGGAATCTTAGAACAAAACTGGCCAATAGTGTAGTGAGGGTTGTGACATTGAACCAGTTTAAAGACTGCTTGAACAAGTTCCTACGCACAAACACAGAAGTGAACTTTTACTGGTGTTTTGTTTCATTTGCTTTCCTTTTTATGACCTTTTTCTTTTCCCTTTGTTTTTTTCTTTATGAACATTAACAGCGTTCATGTTGCCTTGTAATACTAAAATTAAAAAATAAATACCTTTTAAGTTGACCCCTTCCAATACAGCTTTTGTTCCTTGCGGGTCCTCAAAATTACAACCTTGTAAATTAGTTCCTAGAACGAAGTTAGTAAAATTAATAACACTTTCTTATAGAAAACTGATGAATTTTTTAAGTTAAATAAAATTTTCATAAATAACTTTTTAAGAAATTCCCTAAATATGAAAGAAACATAAACATCACGTTTTAAATCAAAGTGTAAACCCACAGAGTTTTTGACATTTATAAGAAGGAACTGCCCAAAAGAACTCCTCCGGTGGTGACATACCTGAGTGAAAATAATATTACTGATGACGGACTTAAGGTCCGACATCGTGGGAAAAAGAAAATGAAACACAACGTAGTATATTTTTTCATATAAAAGGCTTCAAATAGCCCAGCAAGTTGCCAGTACTTTCACAGAAAATTTCGAATGCAACAAAACTATCCTTTGACGCCACTAGATCGGAGTAGCCAATCGGTCCGAAGATGAATCGATGTAAGGCTAAGTGGAGTTCCCTTCGGAAATTACTGACTGCCTTATCATCGCAGTGTTACAGAATGTGCTTTGCGGACTAATCCTGATGGCCGTAAAAATTGCAACAGGGCGAACAGGAAAAAAAACATTGTATACTTGTATATAATTAATTTTTCCTATTGTCATTTATGCAGTAAAGCCACTGTGCGTTGCGGTGTGGTGGATGAGGTAAGTCACACAATGAACTTATTTAGAAGATTTAATGATTGGGATTTACATAATGGCGAAGTGCTTGAACAATCACAAAAGGCCGCAGCTATTTCCAGATGTCTAAAGAACACTATCTGGAAAAACAAACATATGAACATCCAAAGCAAGGTGAGGATATACAAGACCTGTGTCCGCCCCATAATGACATACAGCATAGAGTCCAGAGCCGACACTGTCAGAACCAAAAATCTCTTTCGAACCAGCGAAATGAAGGTACTCAGGAGTATCGCTGGCAAAACCCTTCGTGATAGAGTATGTAACACAGAAATCCGAAGGACGTGCGAAGTTGAAGATATTGTCAGATGGGGACGACAGAGAAGAAGGTTCTGGAACGAACATGTATCCAGAATGGCGGAACCAAGAGCCATAATAATGGCTAGGGACAGTATCCCCCAAGCAAGCAGACCTCCAGGACGACCTCCCAAAAGATGGAAAGACAGCTGGCAGTCGACGTCGCAGGAGGCAAACAATGATGCAGGACCATAACAGGCCAACAGGCCTAAAATAAGATGAAGAAGAAAAAGAAGATATACATAATAAAAGGTTAGAGTGTTTACCCGTAATGACCGGTGTACACTGTACCCATACAGCCTCAACACGGAGGACGCATTCTTAATTTGTGATGCGTTTCGTAAATGCCATTACGTGTGGTTATTCTCGCATTCGACATCACACGGGGGCAGTGTGAACAGTCAGAGGTATATCGCTGCGGGATATATTCACGGTTATTCCAGAAGTGTGAACAAGCATTCTGGAATAACCATAAAATTTCGTTTTGATTAAGGGGCAAATGACGTCGTGCGAAGCGCAAACTATATTATCTCAAGTGAGGTGCATGGCCACACTATAGCGTACTGGATTTCCATGAGGAAGGTTCGAACCCTGCACTGTGCTATTTATTTTATCTCTTTCAACCAACCCGAAAAAACAAATAAAGCAAGTTACATGGTCGGAAAAAAATATTCAAATAATTATTCATCTTCATGAACATATACATAACAAAAGTAAAATTGAGATAACATCAATCAAAGGAAAAGGAAGGGATGGCAGAGAAGAAAGAAAAATCAGGAATGAAACATGTTAGGGTGGCCACTGAGACTGAAGGGTTTGAAAAAGTCATAGCTTGTTCATTTTCAATCTTTTTTATTTTCTTTTTTTACAGGTTATCGAGTTTTACTACCCCAAGATACTCAGCAGCACCTGCAGTACGCCATTTGATTACAACAAAAACAACTTGATAATGAGTGATGAGGCCCATTGTCATTTAAACGGGTACATCAACAAACAAAACTGCAGATTTTGGGGTACTGAGAATCCCAGGGAATTAAATCAGCATCCATTGCATCTCCAAAAATGCACTGTTTGGTGCGGTATTATGGCTGAAAGAGTTATCGGCCCCTATTTCTTTGAAAATGAGAAAGGTCAGCCAGAAAGAATCAAAGGAGCCCTAGAAGACCTTCATCCAGCTGTGGATCGACCCTGGTTGACAATGATGATGATATAAAAAATATAAATATAAAATTAATTAAAACAATTTCTTTGTAATTACAACTGCTATTTGTATCTACGAGTACATGTTAGTTTAAGATAAAGTTTTGTAATTTTGTCAATCGTTTTAAGTATTTGATGAACTTGTCTTATGTCCATTTGTTTGTAAAAGACACTGTTGTGTTGTAAATTTATTAAATAAATAAATAAACAGTTAATTTTGGCTGCACAGAATATTCATGAGGCACATAATGCCTTATGGAACACAATAAAAGAACAAATACTTTTAAAATATAGGCTATGTTTCACAGCCAAAAAATTATGAATGTTCGAGTGATAACCAGAATAACTCTTAAGGGATTAAATAAGAAATACTGCTATAGACTTGGATGAATAAATACATAATTTAATTATTTTTAAAATTACATTTTCATAAGATTAACAATGAGATTGTTTAAAAAAATGTAATTTTTTACTGATTGTGATGATAACAGACTCTTTTTTGTTACTAATTATTTTGACATTTTGCACGGGAAAGAAAGGAATCACATTTTTCCATATAAAGTTTACTTTGAACTGCATGGATTTGTATTGCACTATGTTTTTTTGTAAACTGAGGAATATGTAAATTGAAGAAATATGGGAAATGAGATTGTCTCCCGTATCAAACAATGGGCATAGTTACATAAGGCCTTGAGTTATTTTATTTTATTTTCTTATTTATTTATTTATTTAACACTTCTATTGCAAATACAATCTGGCGGGCTTATTGCCAAGCAGCAATCTCTTCCAACCAACCAGACAAAAGTAAATGAAGCAAGTTACGTGGTCACATAAATCATTCAAATGACTATCCATCCCCACGAAATCCATAAACATATACGTGAGCACATGCCCACGAACCCCACAAAGACGGACAGTCACCCGAACATTATTTTTCATATAAAGTGAGATAGGGATGGTGGAGAGGAAAGGAAAAGAAAAATCAGGAATGAAACACGTTATTTTACTGACTAGAAATTAAGAGGTTTTTCAGTCATTTCTTAAAGCATGCCAAGGACGGAACGAGTCTTATATTGGTTTGTAACTGATTCCAGAGTCTCATTACATGGACAGTAAAGAACGACGTAAAGAAAGAGGAGCGGTGAACTGGAAAGGCCAATAAACAATCTCTGTTTGAGCGTAGCACTAATCCATGATTGGAAAGACGCTGAAAATAATCGGCGAGAGAGGGGGCGGCGGGAAATTAAGCTTACACTGCATGGTCAATTTCAACCAATTAAAAATGCATATTATAATTTTGGTCAATAAAAACACAAGATGTTATAAAGCATAAATATTAAAAAATTCACTTAATGTATACAAAATTAATATCAAAAGAAGCACACACATACCATCACTTAGACAAGCACACAACAGGCCAAGGCTAGGGCTGTATCTTACGCATAGAACGCCTTTCAAAAAATAATATACACATAAAAATCCATTTAGAAAAAACATAAACAAAAATTTACTCACACAATTCATCCATTCAATACATATAGAAAAATTCAATAATCCTCACAACAATATGAATCAAAACTTTTATAACAAATCAAATATCAAAACCCTAACAAAAAAATTAGACATCACATGACACTGGCGTATACTCCTTTATATATAGTTCACGGTCATTATTCAAGAAAAATAACAATTTAGGAAAAATGAAAGAACAAAGTCCTACATAATAAACAATTATAAAAAGCAACATTTTAAAATTGCCAAATAGATACACCAAAAAAGAAAAAAACAACAATTAAGTTGTGTTGCAACAAACAATTACCGTATTTTACGGACTATAAGACGCACTTTTTTCTTCAAAAAATTACCTCCAAAATTCAGGTGTGTCTAATACTCGAAATTAATATAAAAATGTCCAGTGTTTGATTTAAAATTCCCGCCAGTCTTAAAAATGATGCGACGAACATGAGTTGCGGGGATTCACAAGCTTGCTAACACTGTCTCCTTCCCGCCCCGCCATCACAAACCCAGAACATTGTCTAGCCTATGATGCGACATTGCAGTCTACGATGCCGGTGAACTTGAATTGAAAGTGATTTTTGTTATCGGTAACAGTACAATATTTTTGTTAGTAGCTAGTTTCGCAATGGGAAAAAATAAAAGGTATTGGGCTATAAATTGAAAGTAATAGCATATGCAGAAGAACATGGAAACAGAGCAGCTGAGTGGCATTTCGACCCTACACCAACAGAAAAAACCATTCGCGATTGGCGGGCTAGTAAAGAACTGAAAAAAATGAGGAAGACTAAATGTGCAAATAGAGGACTGAATGCAAAATGGCCAAAACTAGAAGATGACATATTGAAATGGATTCAAGGACACCGTCAAAATGGCATTGGAATTAATACAAAAATGATTCAAATACACGCTCGTAAGCTAGCACTACAGTGGAACTTAACCGACTTTAAGGGTGGAGTTGGTTGGTGCTACAGGTTTATGAAGCGTCATGGACTTAGCATGTGAACCAAAACAGATTTTTTTAGCCTGGCTTTGCAATCTAATAGTAAAAATGTAATTTTTTTTTTAAATTGCCTAAAAATTAATGTGCGTCTTATAGTCCGTAGCGTCTTATGGTCCGTAAAATACGGTTAGTTGTGTTGTAGGAACACTATTTTATCCATTGACCCATTTGATAAGCTTCAGTGTCTTCTTTAGTTGATAAAGCTGTAAGTTAGCTGTTTTTACTACTCATTCTAAACATCTAAAAAAAAATCTCACTTGATTAGGAGTCAACATGTATACATGGACTGAGTGGAGTATTTGACATTATCTCAAACAGCATCAACATGATAAAAAAAATATTCTACTCTGAGGATAAAGCAAGATTAGAGATATCAAAATTAAAATATGAAACCCACCTTCCATATTAGCACACAGAGCTTTGACACTTAATAATTGAGCACCTTCTAAATTGGCATATGATAAGTCTGCTCTCTCCAAACAGCATTGCGAAAGATTTGCACCGATCAAATTGCATTTCGACAGACAGGCATACTGAAATAATTAATGGTATCAATTAGTTTGAAAAATGCTAAACTTGGTCAAGATTTTGATCACATTATTTTTAAATTCCTTTTCTACATGACAAATGTTACATAAAATTCTTGAACCTGATTGAAGCAGATTTGATGATAATTTGTTCTTAGTGATATTTATTGCCCGAATTATGACTGGATGAATACTCAAAAAAAAAAGACCATATAATTAAAAATTGAAACACTGTTTTATCCACTTGAAAATATATATTCAAAACGACTAGTTTCAAGTCAAAAATGACTCATCTTCAGGAGTACTCCGAACTGACTACTTATATTTGAAGAAATTTCCACAGTGTTTACGCTAAAACTTTAGAAATATTAAGTTTTTAATGATTATTTTTTAATGGTTTATAAAAAAAAAACCATGTTCTAGTTTGTTGCAATTATTTAGAAAGTTTATATCATGGATTATTTGTTTAAATGTAAAATTTAAACCATGAAAACTAGCTGAATTAGTTTAAATCACTTGAGACGATACATTAAAGGTGACAGAAAACAAACAGCAATGAGAGAATGATGAACATCACATGTTTTTCAGGATTCTTTCCTTGATGGGGTTGGTAATCATAGCTATCCAAATTCTTTATAAACTTTCCACAAATTCTTCAGCAAGGATCTTTCATTCTTCCAACATTGTGTTTACCTTGAATCTTCTTCTGTAATACGAGTATGACTTGGAGTATACCATATTTAGTCATCTCATTACTTGAATAAAATATTTCAATTTTCTTTTCTTGATAGTTATTATTATTAATATTTCTATATGTGCAAGAACAAGTGCATTATGTATATATTTTAAACCCAATTAATTACAGACAAAGCATAAGAGAAAATATACAGTATAAAACAATTAAATAAGAAATAATTGTTTTATCGAAACAACTAACTCCCATTAGTTGTATTATTAAGTAAATTATTCATGTGTATTATTATAGTATCTTGTACTTCTGTATGCACTCGGATTTTGATTATGTTTTGTAAAAATAAATTAATATTTATTATGGTATTGTATTTTTGAGTACTGAAAGAGAGTAATAGTAGTGCATAACATGTTTTCTTAGTGTATTGTGTATATTGAATATTTAATGTCAAACAATAATATAATCAGGTGGAGGTTAACATGTGTTTAGTCTTCTTGGGAATAATTTAAACAATATGTGAATAACAACAAGGTCTGTTTTTGATAATATTGAATCACTCAGTCATTTCTATTATTTCATATTCCTAAACTGAGTTGCCCTATACTACCTTGATCAAAAAGTTTTAGGACCGGCCACCGTGTGGCGCTGTCAGTCACCCGATTGGAATTCTTTTTTTTTTGTTAGGTTACCACATCTATCATTGACACTTCCCTCTAAATTTCAGTGTCATAGCTTGACATTTGTAGATATTACACTGTACTGAGTACATCTACCTTTGTGCGTGTTTTCGATTTTTTACAAGTTTGAAAATGGCATCAAAGAGTTTGCATTAAATTTAGTGTGAAAAACAGATTTAACGGTCCGTAGACCTTGGAAATGTTGGAGAAGTGTTTTTTGATGGCACGAATGCTTCAGAAGTGGTCGTGAGTCGGTCGAGGATGACGAACACAGTGGCAATCGAAAACCGATAAAAACCAAGAAATGTTGGCCAAAAACCGCAAATTGACCATCAGAGAGCTGGCAGAGGACTTGAACATCGCTTATGGATCCGCTCAAGACATTTTCGTTAGTGATTTGGGCCTCACACGTGTCCCTGCAAAACTTGTGCCAAAAGACCTCAATTTCATGCAAAAAAAGGACCGCGTTGAAATAGCGAAATACATGATTTCCATGAGTTTTTGACCAAAAACAACACGACTACTATCCAGCAGCCTTGGAATTCACCTGATCTGGCTCCCTGCGACTTTTTCCTGTTCAACCGACTTAAAAAACCGCTTCGTGGAACGCGTTACAGCACCCGAGAGGATGTCATGAAAAAATTGAAGACGGCTCTGATGGACATACCGAAAATTGAGTACCAGCGGTGTTTCAAGGATTGGATCAAGCGCTGGCATAAGTACCTTGCAGTTGATTGGAAGTACTTTGAAGGGGACCATATCGATTTTGATGAATAAACTTGTATTTTCGATTTAATGAATAAAGTCCTAAAACTTTTTGATCAAGGTAGTATGAATTCTGCATAATTTGTATTATAGTCGTCCATCACAATGCTTTAGCATCAACACTTATATTTTTTTCTTCAACATCATCCTGTTGTGTAGCTCATGACTGAGCATCGTGGCTCTTATGATATCCTCCAGCCACTGCTCTCCATCCATCCCTCCACTCTGCGGCTTAAAGGGCAGTTGTTAAGGGTAGTCCAGTTGTGTCTCTCATTTGATCAGTCCAAATCATTGGGATTTTCCCTCTTGTGCATCGTCCTTCCACGCCTCCAGTAACCACCAACTTCTTAAAATTGTCTCCATGGCCACGAGCAATATGCCCAAAGAATCGGAGGACTCGTCGAAAGCATATTGTCAACACTGTCTGTGATTCTCAGTTATTCGAGAATGGAGGCGTTACTTCACCTTGCTGTCCATGGAATTCGTAATTTTTTCATTTCAACAACATCTTTTCTACATTTCTCGCTTGTTCTCAGAGTCCAAGTCTCCACTCCACACATTAAATATTGTAAAGATGAGAAACTTAATTAGGCGAATTTTCTTAGCTAATGATACATCTTTTTAACCTGGTGATATAATTGACTGCCTCGATCTATGGACAAAATTGTCAACAAGAAGAGAAGGATACTTCTATTTGTAGATTCTGAAAAACTCTATTTTCAGTGACTTATTTATCTATAACACAACAACACAACATTACAATTGTTATAGGCAACAATATATTGGGTAGTCTGGAAAGTAGTTTCGTATTTCTTTGATAGATGTCATTAGTACAAGATCTTCGTTCCTCATTTCATTCCAAACGTAATAAATGTATATTATTAGGAAAGGTAATAGCTTAGTTCGATGTTTGTTTACCCAAATTGCTTGAGGATTTTTTACTTGTCGTAATTTTAAAGATGGAACAACATAAATAATTTTTTCGGTGTTTGATGTATTTTTTATTACTGCAAAGACAAAACTGAGAGACAACTAAAAAAAAAAAAAGTACAGTATATCATGACAATACAGTAAGCTATCGTGTTTCAAATGTGATTTTAAAAAATGCTTAATGGTAATACAACATTCAAAGATGGCATTCACTCTGGAAGGTCGATCACCATTGATGATGACCAAATCAAGGGTTTGATCGAAAATAACCAGCATTTTATTCTTCTTCTTCTCAGTGTCATGTCAGGTCCCCCCAATGTTGAATATCACTTGAGAGTAGACATCTTTGTCCCCGGCAGCCCGAAAAAGATCTCCAACGCCCTTTGTATCACGTATATTGCGGAGCCAGGAGATTTGCCTCCTGCCAACACCTCTTCGGCCTTCTATTTTGCCTTGGATGATCTGGTGCAGTAATTTGTACTTTGCTCCTCAAAATACATGACCCAAGTAGGACACCTTTCGGATTTTAATATTAGTCAGCAGCTCTCTATCAACTTTGGCTCTTTGAAGAACCCTTGTGTTGCTGACCATATCCGTCCAGGGTATCCGTAGCATTCTCCCGTGCATCCATATTTCGAATGCTTCGAGTCGGTTCATACTACTTACTTTGAGGGTCCATGATTCCACTCCATGCAATAACACTAACCAAACGTAGCATTTGACTAACCGTTGTCGAAGTTTCAAGTTTAGATTATTATCGCAGAATACGCTTCTCATTTTATTAAAAGTCGCACGAGATGATTCCATTCTGCACTTGACTTCGGTTTCTGGGTCGAGGTATTCCACTAGGATACTTCCGAGGTATTTAAATTTTTTCACTCTCTCTCTCTATATCAGCACCGTTCAATGTAAGACGTGCTCCTCCTGGCCAAACACCGTGAACTTAGTTTTACTCACGTTCATGTTCAGCCCCAGCCTCACACTGGCTTCATTAATTCTATCTATAAGCATTTGAAGGTCGTTAATATGATAAAAGAAATTACTGAAAATATACAAAACCACTATCAACAAGCATTTGCAGCAATTTTATGTTATTACCTAAAAATACTAAATTTCTTTTCGGACAACCCGATACTTAACTTGAGTGGGAATCAGAAATAAGGAAATTTTAGTAAATAAAAGTGGTCGATACCTTAAAATTAATATTCCTTAAATCAAGTCTATTAAGATTTGCTCCAGCTAAATTGACTCCTTGAAATCTCAAGTCTTCGTTAGTCTTTGTCATTATTAAAGCTCTAATAACTTCCTGTCTCGTGAGTGGAGCATTGTCTTTTGTCTTAGAAACTTCATTTTGAATATGACTCTCGAGTTGAGGTACCATAGATTCGATTCCTAGAAAAAAATATAAGAATTTAGGTAAACATTGAGATGAGCATTCAAAAAGTTAATATTCGATAATCAACAACGCAAGCACTAAAGATCAATAGCAAAATGTGAAATTCCGAATTTCAGCCAACTTAATAGCAAGTAACACAGCTCTGAAGCTGAAAAAACCTTACTATTGAACATTTAAACCCTGGGTTGTGGGCAAGTAACTATTGTATGATTCAGTAGTATAAATGATGTAGAGAGGTCCAGTTCTTTTGCACTTCACTCTTACAGCACTGTTTAATTATAACCACGAATTCACTTTGTCACTTTATTTACTGATTGTTAACATGATGCGAGACTTCTTCCAATGAATTAGTATTTGGAAGTCACTAATAGCAAGGGACAAAAATATTTTAAAACAAGCAATTTTTGTACAGTTGTAGTAGGAACATGAAATGATTGTTTAAACATGTTTTTAGGCTTTTATATGCAAAGGCTAATGAAAAAAAGGTGTGCTGTAAGTAACATTCTGAAGAATTCTGGTCCCCAAGCTGTTTTTATATGAACCATTAAAACTAAATAAATCAAAGCTTTGTATTCACAACATAATGCTTTGAGTCTCATTGTATCATAATTTAAACGAGTCGGCGGCCATGGTCTAATTAATGGTTAACATTCACGTTAAGAAAGTGGGAGCCCCTGGTTCAATTCCTGGTAGATTCATTTCTGGACTGATTTTACATCTGAATTTATGTTTTTCTGTAGCTTATATGATGTTCATCATAATTTTTTTTGTACTATTAACTAACATGAAAATAGTGTTATATAAAACTCTGACTTATGAAAGGCTGCAGCAAATTAAACTTGCCCATCGTCTAGGAACTTTGATCTCTTGCCATTAGAGCTTTGGGTTTCATTTGTCAAGTCGGCTTTACACAATAATCTAATATATGCAAAGATGTATTCTATCTACAAGATGGCTGACAATCATACTCGATCAGGAGATATAAATTAAAACTAAAATATTGCATAAACCAGGAACAGAATGGATCCAAATAAAGGAGCTTCAAATACCATTAAGGAAGACAAGTGGATGTGGAATGTGAAATAATAAATATAGAATATTGCAGCACAGACTCCAGAGGTTGATGCTTTTGAAATCAGACATTAGTTAAATATAACATCCATTGTATTACTATATCACTCTTTCGTTGTAAATAATCTGAGGCGTAGTAAAAGGTTGGCATAGGGGCAGTTGCCAAAGGTGCCAGAATGGTGCACAGGGTGGTGCTGAGGCAGGACAACCGTTACACGATATTCGATTGTTTATGTGCAAAATAAAATCTAGTGATGAGCTGTACGCAGTTGGTTGACTTTTAATACGTATTGTTTATATCGTCGTATCAGGATAGCATAGTAAATATTTTCCTTACTTCCTAAAAAATATTTTTTTGTTCTAACAGGAATGATCACCTGTACTGGGCATGCCATAAAACAGCTTGAGGGTACAATTTCAAACTATTCATATTGCTTTTACAAATCATGTAGTTACAAAATCTAATTTTGCTAGACAGGTATCTTTTTCTTTGAATGGGAACTCATAATTTGTACAGTACCCGGCGGTAAGTAATACACCTTGGGCTTAAGAAAGAGACTGTCAGCCATAATATGGTAACTTGGGCTTTGTAGAGCGTTGTCTCTGCCTGTAGAACGCTTGACAACGACTGACATATCGCGACGGAACACGTGTATGAATGACAGAGACGACGCTCTACAAAGCTGAAGTTAGCCGATTATGGCCGACAGTCTCTTTCTTAAGCCCGATATGTATTACTTACCGCCGAGTACTGTACATTCTATAAGATTATTATAAATTCGGGGATTGTTTCAATTTTTAACATAGGTTTGTTTTTCAATGTTTAGAGCGAACAATTACCAATTTGTGAAGGGCGCCATGTGATAATTTCTTCCTACCAACCAAAAAGATGTTAAAAAGTTAAGTGAAAATCAGACTGAAACCCTATTTGAAAAAAATTAGGTACGAGTGAGAATGAAACTTGTAATCCCTGGACGGTAGGTGAATTACCAACTAGGTTATGGAGGTCTTCATTGAACTCTTCCAAAGTTTAAGAAATGGAAAATAACATTTGTAAAAAATTTACCAACATTCGGAGCAAATTCTACACATCTAGAAGAAATATATGTTCGGAAATCTTCTTAGATACATATGTTAAAAATGATACATACATATCACGTTGTGTTCCTTGCAGGATAGACAGAGGGAACAGATCCACAAACTTTTCTACCCGAACACACAACTTTTGCCTCCTCTACATTTATACATATTGTCATGCACAATCTTCTTTTATTCAAACTTTTCATTTTACCTTCTTTCAAAATCTGGTCCATTTGATCCAGCCACATTTTCCTCGGTCTATCTCTTCCACGCACATCTTGCACTTCTGACTAATATACTCGCTTAGTCATTGTTTCATTATTCATTCTCTTCACATATCCAAACCATCTTATAACTCCTTTCTTAATTGTATCGGACGTGTGCGGTCACCCCTTGTGATTAGGTGGAGAAACTTGCATGTGGTATAATGAAATAGACATTGATATCTTGTTTGTGTGGATCTGTATATGAAATTGACGTAAACCCTTATATTTGTACTTAATCTATATTTGTGAATATGCAATTGATAAATTCATTGTATATGTAAATTCTAGATCTGTATGTGAAAATAAGTTATATTTGATATTGATATGCTTGTAATTTATGTTTGTTTGGCTCCGATCGTGTTCGCAACCGCAAGGAAAATAAAGAACTTGCGGCCGGGCCGTCATGAGTAGGTCTCGGGCCGGCCGGCCTAAGCAGCAGTCAGAACCCCGAAAGTTGTTGTATTTCGCGGGTAATTGGCGCTTGTGATGACCGACTGACCATTCATTAATATAGAGGGTCCTCCTGTTGCTAAATTATATTCTCAGTAACAACCTATTCTACTGTGTTTTACTTTGAGACCCGCTACTTCGACCTGCCTGAAAGGAATCTCTACACCCCGCTACCTTCTTCTTCTTCTTCTTCTGGATCTTCGCTTCGGAATTCGTTACCTCGATTCTCTGAGCGCGGCGCAGCAACCAACGTGCCTACGCTACAGTGTATTTGTAATCTTACTTGAAACATCCATTTCATCCATGTATTAATTTCTGATGTCTTCATTCCGCCTTCTTTCATACATTGACACTCCAAATTTTCCTTAGTGCACGCATCTCCGCAGCATTATTCTTACCTTTATCGTTCTTTTGCCAAGTCCATGTCCAAATGTCAAGGTGGGCACTAACACACTATTAAATATTGTTATTTTTGGTATTGTTGATACTGCGTGGTTGTTGTATATTACATTAAGTGCTCTGTTTACCTTGTCTCTATCGCTACCATTCTTTCAATGTCCCTTTCAACTCACCCATCACACGTAAACATACTGCCCAGATAACAGAACTCATCTACCTGCTTCAGTTTCTCCGAGTTAACCCATACATCACATACACTTCTTCGGAAATATTTTTGGTTTCCTAATAAAAAAAAGTAATTAATAAACCAACCATAAAATCTCGCTTCTTCGAGAATTCCCTGAGGATTTACACCACTGTCAATTATTATCTGCCCGTTTCTTAAATAATTTAAAATTGGTTCAAAATATAACGGACTTCTATCAATAAGAAAGGCGCCCGAGGCATCTTTCGAACTGGGATTCATTAAAAAATGGTTATTTTCTTCGGCGAACATTCGTGCAAGCATTGAATAAGGCTCCTTCTCGGTAATATTTGATTTCGATGTTGTGAAATGTTTCCCACCAACGTTTAATGTTATCCATCCATTGGAATATGTCGAAGCACCACCAAGAAAATTTTCTCCTGCAGAAATATACAAGACATCGTTATCTCGGATCAGTTCTGTGTCGTCTACTTCTCCGCCCGAAGATAAAAATACACGGTTCGCTGTTATTTTCAATTTCTCACTAATAGACACGAGGAATTCGTCGAAATTTTCATTAAGAGGAACGATTTTTCCGTTTGATTGTGATCCGTTACAGAAAATCGTGACTCTTTTCATTTTTCTAATCGATTTTTTGATGAAAATAAATATTGAAAAAACACTGTCGGCGGAATAAACGTCAGAACAAAACGTCAAAATCTGACGTTTTGTGTACCATAAACAAATTTTCGAAAATATATCATAGCCAAAATAGGTACCTACACAGACGAAAATTATAATGAAATTTAAAAAAAATTGTTTGAAAATATTTGATTTGAAGGATTGTTTTAAAATTATTTTGGTTTTATTTAATCTAAACATGGGAATATTAATTTGCATTGCTTTACAGAACAAGTATGGGGTAATGAAGTAGCTTTTGTAAATTTCAATATTTATTACATTTAATAAAAGAAAACATACAACAATTTCAACAAAAGAAAATATTATCCATATACCCTTGTGTATGGATAAAATTTAAAACTGGATAAGAAAAAGATCAATATATTTTCTTCCTTTTGTCTCTCTCTCATAGAATATGTCACGTGCTGTGCGTTATGATTGGAATTTATTTTCTTTGTGTAATTTGTATATTGCTGACTATTTATGTTTCACATTATCATGAATAACTTTATTGTTTACTGTTAAATATTATATTTCAAATCAGAGCCTGAACGAGATGTTTTGGAACCTGGGGTGCATTTATAAATGCACCCTCACAAAAAGGTGCCATTTTTTTCTCAACACTTTCGGTAACGGGTAAAATTATTGTAATATTTCCCGCTTATTTTAAAGGCGATTTTTTTCTTTATAAAAAAATCACTCCTAGTCTTAAAAAAGTGAAAATTGGGGACATACAAAAACCCACAATATGAACACATGAAAATTTAAATATCAAAAATTATAACCTTATATTTCATACTTTTTGTGCTGCCAAATAGATTTTGTTCGAAATCATATGTTCAATATAGAGAAAACATATATCTCACAATCAGTCTTGTACATGACTTTATCTAAAAACATATAAATTATTATTTATTCATTTGAAATTCTTTCACAAGTCACAAACGTTGGCAATGTACTTGGATATTTGAAATAATTTTAAATGGTTTTCGGACTACATTTTTTTCAATTATTTTATCCCTTTTCTTTTTTGCCGATCGATTGTAGCGCCCTTTTGATATCGCGCCTGTGACCAGCGCCCCGGTTATCCCATAATTGTCAATAATACATTTTAAAGTATCTTTAGATTCCCATACAATGTAAAATAAACAGATATTTTTTTAAACTTTATTTTTTAGTAAAGTAATTTTACTGAGTTATAAATCTGTGGCGTTATGGCAGAAGTTGATATCAGGGCTGTGGAGTCGCTAAAAAAAACACGACTCCGACTCCGATTCCTATAATTACCAACAATACGACTCCGACTCCACAACTCCGACTCAAAAAAGCTCAATTTTATCAGGTTGTTTCCTACCTTTGCATATAGCCATTTTTTCATGTTATAGGGATAAAAATAAAACAAGATCAAACTTAAATAATTATTTATTAGAATTTATTCTTAAAAACAACATTGCTTCTATTAAATCTGTATTCGTAGAGGCTCTCAAATCAGAATTGAGAATTTTAAGAGCGGAAAATAACCGCTCTACGGATACTTGGGTTGGGGGTAATGCTGTAACGATCAATGCTGAATCTTTTACGATTTCTAGATACCGCTGTATTGCCATTTCAACATTTAACTTATAAGTTCGGTCAATTTTTTCCATTATTTTCAATGCATCATAAAATTCAATTTTAAATTTTGAAATAGAGTCTCTTTCATCTATATTGGGACTGTGATTCAAACGAGGACGTTTTAGTTTATCTTGTTCATTGAGATATTTTTCAAAATCGTCTTCAGATTCAGCGGTGTCGGATGAAGATGATGATACTTCGTGTACGCTGCCTGCTGTCGTCTCTTTCTAGTCGAAGGCCTTTCATACGAACGGTTAATTCAAACACAGCATTTTCGCTCTATTTATTTGTTCTTCCGTCAATATGGATCGAACCATGGGGTTAACATAGATCCCAGCCAACAGAATTTTCTTTCGACGTGAGAAAGAAGGAGACAAACACATTTTCGTAGACTTTATGCATTAAATGGATCTCGGTGATTCACCATATCGGCGCGACTTGCGCCTGCAAGTTTAATATTCGTGCACAATACACATTCATTATAATAATAAAAAAAAATATGTTTTTTAAATTTTAACGAATAATTAGTCGTGTCGCTCGTTTTTTACGACTCCTACTCCGACTCCGACTCCGGGCCAAACACCGCGACTCCGCGACTCCGACTCCAACTCCGACTCCGACTCCACAGCCCTGGTTGATATGTCCGTTTTATTGTTATTTTGTGTTTATTATCACAATTTATAGAAAATATTTCTCAGTATGTTGTGGCAAAACTTGGTGTGTCAGTCATTATCCAAACAAAATATATATTGTTTGAAAAAACTTGAAAAATGCTTATTTGTACTGATTTTAACAGCTTATCCAAGTTAATATTGCTTCTCCTGTAAACTAAGGTAAAACGGATATATCAACTTCTGCCATAACGCCACAGAAATACTCGTATATCTATTGAAAGGAAAATTTATAGAAAGTTATTTTTACAAGATTTATTCGTATCTTTTTTGAAGCATTATAAGTTATGTTGATTGCTCAAGCGAGATATTTGTGAAATATGGTTGTTTTTAATAAAACATCATAAATCTTACTTATGTACAAACGCAATACACAAAATTCATAAATATGTTACTCTGTACTCTGCACCTGTATCTTAAATTATATTCGATATTGAAAAAGGTTTTTTTTTGTAAATAAATACTTAATTTTAGTCATCCCACGAGCTGCTCTCAAGCTGCCTTTGGGTTGATCGTAAAAGCCTGAGGTTCGACAGGGTTTGCAAATAATTTTATTGGCGGTGTGTCAACTTACATTTTTAGGTCGCATTGATTTTTGTGAAGTTCGCACAAGCAAGCTCGCGGAGTAATCGCAGTCAATTACATTACATCACACCATGTGTTTGAGTTGTGAAATGACAAGTTTTCAAGCCTTTCTATCAACTCACACAGCTAACGCCTTATCAACATCTATGCACGCTCTTCTATTCCCCATTATTCTTGCCTTTTTCTCTCAACCATCTCCTCTCATTTTTTCTTCAGTATATCTTCTCCATTCATTTGAGAAACATGTTTGTTTTGTAAGTCTCTCAAAACTTATTATATTAATGTGACCAAACCGTCTCGAGGTCCTTTTATTTATATTACTTACAAAATCCATCTCTAGCAAACATTTATATTTTACCCGAATGTTCTTCATTCTATCATAAATTGTAATACCAGATCAGGGCCAGCCTGAGGCAGATGCAATGAGTGTAGCCATACCTAGTCCCGCGCTTAACGGGGTTCCGCACTCATGACAGATAAATAAAAAAAAAACTGAGTTTAGCAAAATTTTTCGATCCCAGCGTATTACAAATAGGTAGCATCTATTTTTTGTTATTTTTATATACTTAATGTTTCTTGGGTTTTATTAAATTGTGTCTGCTTTAATATTAATACACATAATAAATAACAAGTCGCTATCGAGTGTTTATCTTAATTCAAACTTAATATGAATTTAACCAGCTTCAGGAAGAATATCTGCTACCTTTTGTATTCAGATAAGTATCTACATTACTACTTACAATTTCCACAATTGTCATGCTAGTTAGTAGTGTTGTCGATGGCAGTTTGTGTGATTTGTGGTGCAGTCGGAATGTGACGGAGCTCGTACAAATCGTAGTATATGTATAATAATATATGGTGTATGGATGTAGAATAAGCGAAATAAGTGTAATCACGATATGAAAGCTGGCGCTCTCTCCTCTCTGCCTACCCTGATAGGGAGACGGCTTGATGGTCTGTACAGGGTGTCCCGTATTGAGTGAATCATATTTAGGGTGGTTATATGATAGATTGGGTCAAGACCTACCAGAATATCAAAACTTGACCTCAGTAAAAACCTTACCGTTTTTAAGTTATTCGGACTTTTGTAAAATTTTGTAAAATCCCTACCTTGCATAAGATTTTTTGCTGCGTTGTGTACAAATCACCATTTCATTTCATGAAGCAGATTTTGCATTAATACCTTTCACTTGAACTTTGGTCGGAATCAGCCCCTTTTGAATAAAAAATAGTATTATTTCGTTTTTCGTAAAAAAATCTAATAGTGTTGCACTATTCTGAAATCTCCATTAAATGAGCAACTTTTTAAAGTAGTATTCTGGAAATGCCCAGTACAATTTTTTTACCACAGAAGGCCTAAGTTTAGCGTAAAATTTTTAATTAAGATTTTTTTTATTTTTCTAATAATTTTATTGTACACCCCTAATAATTTTAGAAATTATTTTGTATGCGATAGATAAGGCTACTAATCAAAAGTATTTCACGATTAAAAAAATACGAAAATGGTGATTTGTACACAACACAGCAAAAAATCTGATGCAAGGTAGGGATTTTACGAAATTTTACAAAAGTCCGAATAACTTAAAAACGGTAAGGTTTTTACTGAAGTCAAGTTTTGATATTCTGGTAGGTCTTGACCCAATCTATAACCCCCCTAAATATGATTCACTCAATACTGGACATCCTGTATGTATGTGTACTAACAAAACAAATATATGATATAGTGTAAATATGAGTGGAAGGCGTGGTTGAGGAAGATCAATAAGAGCATGGTTGGATCAAGTAAATTATATTTTGAAAGAAAGAAAGATTGAAAGTTAGATAAATTGTAGAAGTTGTATGAGAAGGTGTATGGATGTAGAAGATGCTAAGGATGTTTGTTGAGATAGGAAATTCTTGCGCTATGTCCTCTCTGCCTACCCATAGATAAATGGCATGGCAGTATTTAAGTATTGTATGTATATTAAGAAGTATTCCTCATGCCATAGATGCATGTGTCGGCTCCTGTAGGTGCCAACAAAGTTCCTGTAGACGCTACATGGTTCCTGTTTTTGACAACATAGCTTCTATAGATGCCAACATAATTCCTGTAGATGCTAACATAGCTCCTGTAGATGCCAACATAGCATTTATGACAAATCTATTCCATACATCTATTCATTACAATATTTTTGTAAAATAAATAATACATTTTAAGTTGGTCTTTTATAGGTTAAAATGTTTGGTCAATTCTTAGCCAGTTTTTCACCCTTACATATATGTCAATGAATAAATAACAAGACCCTACGCCCAAACTTGGCATCTGGCCTCGCAATTTTCCAGGTTAGCCCAGTACCAATATTTTGCGTTTATCTGTCTATCCAACGCCCATGCTTTGCTTCCGTACACCAAACAAAGAATAGTCGGAAGACCGCAACATCGCTAAGAGGACAAATAAAAATGTTAAGAAATATGTTTTGAATATCTAGTGAATTGGTATACCAAATTAAAGAATTACGTGGAGTTGAAAAAATAGGAAACCCAATTAATTTTTATTGGGTCATACTTGAATTCGTGTGTGATAGTTCTACTTTTCCTTACCTTTCCCAACTAAAAGACTCCAAAACGTTTGTGTTAAATTTATTTTTAATCTAAAAAAATACGATTATACGAGTACATCTGAATATCGTGTTAGACTATAATGGCTTAAAATAAACCTGCGAAGATTCAAGTTCTTTCAAAACTCTTTAGAATTGTCATGTATCTACTGCCAGCGCATGTTAATCTTATCTGCACTCTCATTCCCCCTCAATATATTATGCAACCAATGTTCCGCTTATCTAAGAACCTATAAATATTATTATCTGTAACACGATATTTTCACCAAAACCAATGTTATCTTATAGATGTTCTAATCCACATTCAAATAAATATTATAAGTTATGTAAACCCATGTCACACTTATCGCTGCTAACCATGTACTAGATCCTATAAATATTAGCGTTATTACTTTAGTGTCGACCTACTCGATGTATTATATTTAAGTTTATCATCTTGCCGGCGCTTATCTCCCCAAATTCAATAAAGATTTAATATCACCAAATGGGAGAAGCTGCGACGAGAGATAAATCACTGATATCGATTTGACCTTAAAGGGCAAACATAACATGCTCGACAGATTCCTTCTTAATCTATTGAAGGGTCGTGGTATAGCTATCTTTGATTTAAATAGGACGCCATATTTGAGGCGACATCACTATTCTAAAAGCCACTAAGATATTAACATCATCCTTATTATAATACTGTTAATATTATACTTCAAATGTAATTTAACCTTCATACAAATAAAACTACACGTTGAAATTCTAAAAGTGTTTTCGTTGCAAAAGGCCATAACAGAATGTTGAACAATCCAAGCTGTCCTCAGCATCTGCATGATATATTCAATTTTCTTTCTGAGCGTGGCTGACTGTCCCTCCCATCTAGTGATGACAGAACTATTTGTATATTAATGCTTCATATATCTTTCTACACATCATGTTCTACACAGCGGTTCACTCATCTCAACTGTGGAATGATCATCTCCCTGGTTTAATCAGATATGCTACATCCTTATCAACATTTAAGGATAGAGTAAAGAAGCATTATTTTCTTTCAAAATATTCCTCGTCCTTAACTCTCATGCAATTCCTATCCTAATTCACATTTTTTAAGATTTTTTTTTTTTTTCTATTTACTCTTTTTATACATTAAGTCAAAGACACAGTAATGGATGCCAATAATATTTATGAAATAAAAGTTTGTTGATAAGAAGCAATTGCTTTAAAGCAAAAAAAACGCCTGATGTATTTTGCAAAAGAGTGTTAAATAACTATTCAAATTTTATACATAATATATAACCAACTATTATTCTTTGTTCTGGCAAAGTATAATTTTTTTTTGTTAATTAAGTTAATGTAAAATTCGTCATTATTAGCTAATTAATTATATTCGAGTTACGCCTAGTTTCATAACACCAATAAACAGTAAATTTTTATGAGGTAAATAACGCGTGAGTGAAGTGCTACGCAAGTTATTGAAATGGTAAAAATAGCAAAGTAACCGGTTTTTAACATGAAGGGAACCGTTATGAAGAAAAAAAAATAAACATTTTTAACGAAATCGGTCACTCTTATGTTAATTTCTTATCCTTTCGTTTGATTTGCAAATCAAATCATTGACCTTTCGTTTGATTTCCAAATAAAATCAGTCTGCAATAAAGCTAATAAGATGCTTGGGTTTGTAATTCGTACCACCAAACTATTCACAGATACCTACATACGTACTCAGAATATTATTTAATTCTTTGCTCAGAAGCCATTTGGAATATTGCTCTGTAATATGGGTGCCAGCAAGGATTACGTATTCACTCATGCTAGAAAGGATTCAGAAAAGATTTCTCTGGTGCCTCTACATGAGAGAGTATGGATATTATCCCTGGTGTTATGGCCTTTTGCAACAAAAACACTTTTCGAATTTCAACTGTGTAATTTTATTTGTATAATCGTTGAATTACATTAAAGTATTATATAATAATAACAGTACATATTGTGGAATTAATAATAACGATAATGTAAACATCGAGGTGGCTTTAATAATAATGATGATGTTAACATCGAGATGGCTTTAATAATAATGATGCTGCCTCTGATATGACGTCCCATTTAAAGCGAAGCGCTTTCTGATAACGTACCCCCGACCCTTAGATAATTAAGAAAGAATTTGGTTGGGTATTTATCGGTGCCTTTTGTAAGGTCAAGTCGATATCAGGCAACAATTTGGAATGTCTCGTTCGCTGTTTACTTCCATTTAGTGATATCAAATCTTTATTGAATTTGGATAGTAAACAGTTCATGATAATTCTAACAAGATAATAAATTTAAACATAATACATTGAATTAAGTTTGACATACACGTGATAACACTAATATTTATTGGATGTAGATAACATAGTACATTATATGGTTAACATTGATAAGCTTAACGTTGGTATGGATACATTACATGATTACTTATAATATTTATTGGATGTGGATAACAGAGTATATGAAAAGATTAACATTGGTATGGATACATTGCACTGCTTTATTCAAGTGTCTTCTTACTGGTGATGCTTAGTTACAGATCATTAGAGTGTGGAAGGTCTTTTTGATTGGGTGTCCACTTTTTTGTTTGCTCAGGGGAAATTTAGTTAATAAATCCGTCCTAAACAGTTTTGGTGTGTATGTTCCGGATAACTATCTGAGACAATGCACCCATAGATTGTTCTATCAATCTATAAGTCAAACTATCCTGTCTTTGTAAATGCCGGTAGGTAGAAAAATAACACTTTTTAACCGTGTGTATCCCTATATGAGGACATACACCGTTAAAAGTGTGACTGCTCTACCTACCGGCATTTCTAAATGTAGGTAGATTCGACTTGTAGGTTGATAGAACAATCTATGGATGCGTAGCCTCAAATAATTATCTGGAACATATACACCAAGACTGTTCAGGACGGATGGGTTAATTAATTGACTTGAACAAACAAAAAAATGGACACCCAATCGAAGAGATCTTCCCCTCTCTAATGCTCTGTAACTAAGCATCCCCAGTAAGAAGAGACTTGGATAAAGCCAGGGATAATATCCATACTCTCTCATGTAGAGACAACGGATAAAATGTTTTCTGAACCCTTTCTAGCGTGAGTGAATATATATACCTTACTATCTAGACCACGTAGGTCGCCATATGTAATTAATAATCAGGCATTAATTTTGTTTTAGCAAAGTTTATATATTTTTAATTAACTTAATTAAATGCCAAGCACACATAAAATACAAAATCAATAGCTAATTACCTTCGAGTTACGCCTAGTTTAATAATAAAATTATAAAATCGGCAATACTTACGTCAGTATGTAACATTATGTTAGGTGTTGTTATTGTTAATGTATAATAGTTATTATTATTTCACATTGTCAATATTCGTAGTTTGAACATTTTTATTTTTAAGCAGTGGCGAGGTGCCTATCTATGAGACGGATTGACGTTTTCATTATAGCTTTGAAGATATTTTTTTTCGTGTTAGGTGGTTGAATTTTGTATTTGCTTCGTCTGTGTGCTCACTGGGTGGTGCTGTTTTTGGAGCAGAAAGAAGTCATGAGTGAAGATTTTAGAAGTTGTTTTTCCCGTCGAGAGAGCACTAACATTAACTATGTATAGTGCAAATGTGAGTGTGAGAGGAAGATCATAGAAAGTATGGTTGAATCAAGTGAATAATATTGTGAAGGAAGGAAACGTAGAAATTCAGAGAAATCGTAGAAGTTGTATGAGATTGTATATGGATGTAGAAGAGGCTAAGGATGTATGTCGATATATTACACTTAAGTTACACACCAAGTTAATGATTTTCTCGGAGTGTCGGTCCGATTGTCGGACACCTTACTCCTTCATCGGTTTTGTATGAACGGACTTTGGGTATTAAATTTGGGTTGTTTGGTGGTGGTGTTGGAAAAAAATTTGTATAGAGAGGAGGGATAGAGTTTGGTACATACATTAAGGTTATAGATACATATAGGTTACATAATAATATACTTATATTTTTATATGTCACGAGCGTTGATAAATATGAATACAAAGAAAGAAATGATAGTGATGTATACATAGACATAGATATTTCAATAATTATAAATATATTACGAAGACGGGGGTGGGGGATAACGCTGTGACTTTAAAATAGTGTACATATATAAATAAGGAGGTAAGATAGATACCTTATGAAGCGCGGGTATGTGCACCGGACACTATTCGGCGCCTACCGTTCCGAATAGGGGGTCGGGGGGTCGTTCGAAGCATTTGTTTGGGCCTGGGGTGGATTAGATTAGCGTTCACGTCGTAGTCCGTGAGTGAGCTGATTAGGGGGTTCGGGTGAGTCGAGAGAGAGCTGTAGAACCTCTCGGCCAGAGAGATCGCGTATTCTCGGATGGTGGGGAGATCTAGGTCTTCGTGAAGCCGTTTGTTGCTGACAAAGTAGGGCGCATCCATAATGATGCGCATTGCCTTGTTTTGCAACACCTGGAGTTTGCGCATATGGGTTTCGGCCGCATGGCCCCAGACCGGGATGGCGTACGTCATCTGAGGACGTATGATGGCCTTGTACAAGTTTAACTTGATACGAGGGGACATCTTACTGTGTCTGCCCAAGAGTGGTGTGAGGGCTTTCAGAGTGCCGTACGCCCTCCCGGTGATGTTGGTGGTGTGCTAGTTACACACCATATAGTACAGACTCTTCCAATAAACTTTAAAGGTACTAAATAAGTCTTAAATGAAAACCAGACTCGATTTTTTTGCAATCTGGGAAGCCGAAGAATAAAAAAATTGGATAGTATCAAAATCTGCTGAGATGGTAGTCCAGGGCCATAACAGTTTTTTCTTATCGACTTTAATGTATGGGATTGAAACGTAAATACGGAAAAATAGTGAAAGGAGAAGAATAAGTATCTAAAAGTGTGTGTACTGAGAAAAGTACACGTGATGACAATGTATGACAGAATACGGAATAAAGTGATTAGGGATGAATGTGAACTTAAGGCTGATGTATTATATAAGGTCTTTCAAATTGAGCATTTTTTCTTAATTCTAGGATAAAACACAGATGGCGTCGCGAACTTGCCTGGGTCTTGTGACATTTGAGAAGTGTAAAGTATGACATTTATAAAAATGGAGTCGAATACAATACATCAATGCGTTCAAATTGTTGAATTATTTTATGTATTGTAATCTACGGAAACGGTAATGTTAATTGACCACCAAGATCCTGTGATCTGACACCGTTGGACTATTTTCTCTGGGGTTACGTGAAAAACCAGGTCTAAAAGAATGACCCCCAATCAATTCCTGAGGGAAAAGACGAAATTATTCGCGTTATTGGTGAGTTAGAACCGCAATTATACCAAATGTCATCGAACATTGTGACAAAAGAGTGGACATCTGTGGAGCTGCAAGAGGTGGACATTTGGCGGATATTGTTTTTTGTGTTTAAATGTCATACATTATACTTCAATGACTAATAAAAAGTTTTTTGAAATCAAAGCAAATTGTGTGTTTTATTCAAGAATTAAAAAAATAGAATTAAAAAACCGCTCAATTCGAAAGACCCTTTATAAAGAACATCAAGTTGAGATGGTTTGGGCATGTGGAACGAATGAATGAAGAAATACTAATAAAATAAATCTACAGTACAAATGTGAGTGAATGGCGTGGAATGGGGAGACCAAGGAATGTGTAGTTGGAATAAGTGAATTATATTTTGAAAGAAGGAAATGTCAAGTCAGAGAAATCGTAGGAGTTCTTTGAGGTGCATGGATGTATTATAGAAGCTTCCAAATATGTGTTTCAATAAGAAAGTATGGCACTCTTTCATATCTTCCTACCCTGGCAGAGGAATGGCATAATGTATAAGGAGGCGGCCAAATATTTTTGAAGGGCGACGTCGCGATCTACCAGTGTAGAGGAAAAATTCGAAATTATAATCAGTTATAATAGTTGAATATTTATTGTCAAAATATTATATAAAAGAAAGTGTTAAAAAATATTTAGTATATGCAATGGAATTTAAGCAAAGATCTACTTAAAAGCATTTCATTAACTCAAAGGCAAATCTCCTAGCTCCGCAATATATGGTACGTGATTGGACTGGTATAAGGAGCGTTAGGGACTTTTTCGGGCTGCCGGGGACAAAGTTGGGGGGACCTGACGCGACACAAGGGAGAAGAGAAGAAAAGTCACTGTTATATAGCGCCGTTTAGAGAGCAGATTTTCCTTAAGAGAGCTTTTAATTTAGGACCCCGGACCTAATAATATTAACTTCCCCCAACCTTTAAGTTTTTTTCTATGTGTATACCTAAAATCTACATGAGTTTTTTATTATATTTTTCGAGGTGTGAATTTAGTCTAAGTTCATTTCACAAAAGCATGTAAATATGAAATGTTTTCAGTATTTTTTATGTAATCGTTTGCATCATGTTCATGTCTTTTTTGCTTATCCCAAAAGGAAAATGGCGTGATGGCAAGTATTTATGTATTATTGATGGGTTATTGCTTGTAACAGATATAAAGTTAATTTTTATAAGAGCGTATAACATGTGAGAAGAGCCGCGTTTGCCAACAGGCAAATGTACTCATAAATATAGGATATACAAATATATACAAAAACGATTTAGATAAACTCTTCATGGAATAATGTGTTTACTTCAGTTCATAATGAAAATCTAATGATAACCACGACTGGTCAATGCTATAGCTTAGGCAACTAATAATTAACATGAAAATAGTAACTGTTTATTTAAATATTTACTTAATTTTATTATGGGCGCCATTAACAAACTGTTCCGTAGAATGAAGCTTTTCATTATTGAAACGATTAAAAATATTTTTAAGATCTACTCGAGAACTAAACAGACTAAACGCAGTAGTCTTATTATCAATAGAATTTGATATAGCAGTGAATATGGACTTCAATGGCATTGTATTTGCTTAGAGGCTGTGTTTATATAAACTGTAGTTGTTTTTTGTTTGCTGCGAAATACACCATAATCCGAAACGGAAAGAATAAGTATTTTTAAATCAGGTATTTGGGGTGTTTGGGGGTGCGGAAGTTTACAAACTGCCTTGGGGCGTCGTCCATACAAATGCGACACAGCTTCAGGGTTGAGGGCTACACAAGTTATTTAAATTGATTATGTAGCAACGGAATAAGTTTTGAGTATGTAGAAATATGTTTTGTGAAGTAAACACGTAAAACAAATTTTAAGAAAGTAGGTTACCGAAATAAGAACCTCTTATCACTTCATAAATGTTGTAAAAGGAGTCAAGAAACAATTTTTGTTTCGTTTATTTGAAAAATCAAATATACGAGTATACAATTTAATTTTATGCATAAATATCAAGCTGGTAAATGAAATAAATTTATATGAATTTAGTTCATACCTTCTCCAACTATGAAAACCTCCGTGGCTTAGTTGGTAAGACGCTTAACTTCCACCCGAGGGTTTCAGGTTCGATTTTCGATTGTACCTGAAAGCAAACTAAAAAAAATAGAATACAGGGTTTGTCTGGTTACAATACTTATACGCGCTAGATGTGTATGAATGTTGTAGTCTATGATGGCAAATTTTTATAATATTTTTATAATAAGTATAAATACTGCCATCTTTGTAGAAGATTGTGTGTATTTTTATCACTTGTCAAAACGATTTCTAATCGAGATATTGTCATTTTGCTAATGCGATTCTTTTGACAATGGTTATAATGTCGCTAGGGTTGGCGCGTCAGTAGTTTTTTAAGTGGATTTCCTCAAAAAAAAAATTGTTTGCGTATTAATATTTCTTGGTATAATTTATCTCGTGTCTTAAAAGTTTATTTAAAATTACGAATGTTAACATTAATTTAATATTTTATTTGACTCTTTATATTTAAAATCTTTGTTAATACAGCATAAACACGTATTTATTTTGCAGCAGTGGTAATCTTTTGGTTATATATATGAAAAAAAAGTGTTATATAAAAATAATGAAATTAGTACGTTACGATATACTGACCATACGATATACTGACGTTACGATATACTGACTACTTAATATACTGACCACCTAGAATTAAATTTCGGGACGGTAAAATAAATTAATTTTATCAAAAAGAAGCATGAACCATCAAAGAACATTAACAAATCGCGAGTAATAAATTTTTTATTTATTGGTTTGAACGTATGAATGAAGAAAGACTTACAAAAAATTATAGTGTAAATGTGAATGGAAGGCGTGGTAGATGAAGATCAAGCAAAGTATGGTTGGATCAAGTATACGATAAACTACAGTGAAACCCCGTTTTTACGTGCCGAATTCACGTTTTCCCGCCATTTGCGTTCAATTTTTACAATCCCGTTTTATTTTAGTAAATTTAGTACCCGCTTTTACGTTTTTATTTCCCGCAATTTACGTTTGAAATATTTAAAATGCAAATCAATTTATTAACATATTTAATTAAATGCGCGACGATTTAAAACATTTGAAATGAATATTAGGAAGCAGAAATATGTTGTTTCTATTTATAGACACGTGTGCACCTGCACCTGCAGCGCTCATGGTCAAGGTTACACGAGTCGTGTAATACGATGCAATTGGTGGGAAGTTTAGCGAATCAGAGGCAGGCAGACTGTATAGGCAGGTCAATCTGTGCTTGTGTTTTAAACGTGTCGGTCGTGTATATACAATTTCAATTGTCAATTGTCGTGTATTTCGTGAGTCAATTTACATTTTTAGCATTTCTTTTAATTTTTTGTTGAATCCCTTCAAATAATGTCTCAGCAAAGAAAAACATTATCGATTCAAGAGGAAAGGAAAATTATCGAAAAAGTGAATAAACACGTTGATTCACGTGTTTCACGCGTGATTTGGGGATACCCATTACAACTTTGGCTACGATAATAAAAAATCACAAATCGATTGAAAAAAGTTTTCCGATTTGCGTGATTATCTAAATAAAAAATAATTTTAAATTTTTTTTCTAACTCCGAATATACGTTTTCCCTCCAATTACCTTTATTTTATCAGTCCCTTCAAAAACGTAAAAACGGGGTTTCGCTGTAATAGAATAAAATGTAAAAAGGAATTGTATGATAGGTGTATTAATGTACATAGAAGAGGCGAAAGCTGCATGTTATGATGGAAAAGTTTAGCGCTATCTCCTCTCGGTCTATACCGACAGGGAAACGATGTGATGGTATGCATGTATGTAACTATAAGCGGAGTAAATGGAAGAGCACATGACAGATTAGGCAATAAGTAGAACTTACCCACCATATTGTCTTCCACTGTATCACGGTCTGTCCCTTTTAAATAAAGCCACGGATATTGACATCTTCAACAACAACCGATAATGTTTTTAAATAAAGCTTTTTGAGCTTTCTTAGTAATGGAGTTGTTTCGGTCTAATATTTTTTGTTTAATAACTTTTATTTTTTTACTACTGTATTGCATGTCTTTTGAAGTTTGGTAGTGACTATACGTGCGGTCACTGAACCCACGAGACGACCTTTGCCCCACCTTTGCATCAAACTCGCATGCGAGACAAACAATGGGCAAAGTTCACACGGTCGGTCATTCAACTCACTACTAGCGGAGACCGCATTCCATGAGGAAAGGAGAGAGCAACATATCTTCCGCGCTGTCAGTCAAAACAATGAATACCTACGCATCGACAATAAACATAATGTAAGCGCAAGGACGAGACAGCGATATATCTCGTGCGCATTCTCGCACACGTTCAAAATATTATAAATACCGACGTTTATCAATAAAATTCCTCTTTGCATATTCCGATTTCGACAAATTTTTATTTATCAACAATCATCCTCATCATCTCTCCTTTAAGGAACAACCGTTCCTAAACTTTTTATGAAATTATTTTTCCTTGTTGTTATATATAATTTATCTTATGCTTTTTATGTAATTGGGTTTAACCTGTGTATGTAAGATTTAACGATTTAAATATTTTTAAAAGAAAACTAAAAAAAAAAACTAAAATAGTTTGGCCTTCTTATACACACTATATATTCCATGCCTGGCATAGAAAAGGTTAAAAGTTGTAATGAAAGAGTGAACCAGTGTAATAAGACGTTAGGAAATTAGCCTCGCAGAAATTAGTTGCATTTTGTGATGTTTTCTTGCAGAACTAATAAATAAAATTAGAGTATCCGCAGTTGAATTATTCAGCACTGTTTTATAAAACTACTGAAATTACCGTTTGTGATAGTCTCGTATAAAAACGATGAAGTCTAACCGATTATTGTATTGAAACTATCGGGTTTTTTTATTTTTTATTAATAGGCAATCCATCCAAACTAGGATGATTTGTGCCATCAAATTCAAGTTATTATGCAATTATATGAGTCGATATAATAAAACTATTTTTTCAATATAAAAATTCTAGATAATTTAAAGTTTCAGTTGATTCAGCTTCAAATATTCAACAATCGATCTATAAGTGGAAAAGTTCTACGAAGGAAGAAGAAACGCAACATTCATTGGACGCGGTAAAGATACGACATTTAATAAATCCAATGTGTTTCGCAGAGGACAACCGGAAAAAAGGGTCTATAAATTCATCATACAGACCACATTCGTAGTCGGCACTCTCCACAATACCCATTCTGTAAAGATGACTAGCCATCACGCAGTGGCCCGTCCGCAAAGGGCACATGACCACCACTTCCATCTTGTTCATTCTTATTATATTAAACCATCGTTTCAAAGGGACAGTTTGTTGGATTGATTTATATCTAGGGCAGTTATACAGGGTGTAACACCCGGTGACGATCATCGGAAGTAGGGTGATGGGGGACCTCAATACCTATCGATTTAACCTCCATGTATGTTCCGCGATATTCAGTGGTTCTCAAGTACGAGGTAAGTCCAGAAAGTAAATGTACTGAGGCTCTCACGACCGGATGGATTTTATTTTCGACATGTTGGCTTCACTTCCGTGTAGCCTGACCCTTCCCCTCCGCAACGAGACCGGTTCGAGGTCATTACGTTGAGAAGTGTCGACGCGACAACACGTTTCGTGAAAAATGTAAATCCAGTTTCCCGCCAAGTGCGAAATACGCGGCGTCATCTGTTATCTCGTTTGGAAGGGAAAACCTCCGGTTGAGGTTTATAATGAGGTAAAAACTGCATATGGTGATAAAGCTATGAATCATACGAGTGTGTACAAGTGGTGTCGCGAGTTTAAAAACGGTCGTACGTCTGTGCATGATGATCAGAGGAGCGGAAGACCTTCAATTGTGACTGACGAAATGGACGAAATTGTTTTGGGACTGTCAAGAATAATTTTAATTGAATATATGCCTCAAGGGGAGACCATCAACTCTGCAAGATACTGTGAGACCCTAAAAAAATTGCGGAGGGCGATTCAGAACAAGAGGAGAGACATGCTGACAAAGGGAGTCTGCCTGCTGCATGACAATGCCAGACCACACACGGCCAACGCCACGAAGGAACTGCTCGCCTCGTTTAAATGGGATGTCCTGAACCATCCCGCGCATTCCCCTGACCTAGCACCTTCAGATTACTATCTCTTTACCTCCCTGAAGCTGCACATGGGTAGAAAAAGGTTTTCAACCGACGAGGAGGTAAAGGAAGAGGTGGAGAAATGGACGGAGGGGTTGGCAGGAAACTACTTCGAGGAAGGCATCAAAAAGTTGATACCCCGCTTCACCACCTGCAGTGAGAGGAATGGCGACTATGTCGAAAAATAGCTTACATATGTACTACGGTAACTCGTAATTTTTTTGTTTAAATAAAAAAAATTGTAACCTACAAAAATTAAGTACACTTACTTTCTGGACTTACCTAGTAATTTGAATTTTTGTGAAATTTTAGTAAAACCCCGATTTTAGACTAAACTTCGTAAGTGTGACTAAACTATTTGCTCTGCGATCGTGATTTTTTTTGGAAGCAGTTTAATAATGGGGCCTTAGATACAACAATACCATTTACTGTCGCAACCCTCTAAATTTGGAAAGAAAAAAAAATGATCTTAAAATTTTTTGCAAGTCTAATTTATCCACTTACTTTCATGAGCTCTAAATAAAAAAATCACACCACTTTGTTTTCTACAACTTAGAGGGTTGCGACGGTAAATGGTATTGTTGAGGTCCCCCATCACCCTGCTTCCGGTGATCGTCACCGGGTTTTACACTCTGTATACACCAGTCCTATCCCAATTCAACGCACATCGGTACCAAGTACCTTGTTTAATTTTATTCGAAAGATCGGCCATTGGCTGTGAAAAAATAGATAGGGGATAACCGGCAGAACATGCTTCTCTTGCCAATGAATCAATACTTTCATTACCAGTGATCTCAATATGTGAAGGAATCCAAACCAGTGAAATATCTGTGTTTTTTAGGTAATTATAATAAAGTTTTCAACGCTTTATATAATTAAGTATTGTAATTATAAGAAACGTATTTCGCGACGTCTATACGGTGCCAGTGTGAAATCGCCTTTATTCGTCTGTGTACGGAGGGAGGGATGATTCAGACGGTACGGATTGGTATGACCATACCGGTTGTTACATTTTTTAGAGTTATTGAATGCGTTATTTAATTTAATCATAAAACCATTAGATAGAAAGAAAAGAAAAACACCGAATACACAAGAGTACGGATTATTGATGGCGAGATTTTGTTGATGGCAGAATGTATTATAATTGCTGTTAATTCCGCCAAAACTGTAAGAGGGTTTAGTACAATGAATTACATTATTCATGTTTAAAAAAAAGTATCGACTAGAAACAACATTTAATTTTATCATCATTCTATCGTGTAGCTCATGACTGAGCATCGTGTTTCCCATGATGGCCTCTGACGACTCATCTCCATCCACCCCTGCTCTCCGCGGTTCGAAGAGAGCAGTTGTTAAGGGTAGTCCAGTTACGTTTCTTACTTGGTCAGTCCAACGCATTGGAATTCTTCGTCTTGTGTGTCGTTCTTCCATACCTCCAGTAACCAGAAGTCTCTCCAAACTTTCTCATTGGCCACGAACAATGTGCCCAAAGAATCCGTGGACTCGTCGAAAACATACTGTCGACAATTTGTCAGTGATTCCCAGTTTTTCGAGAATGGAGGCGTTAGTTTGCCTTACTGTCTATGAAATTTGTTACATCTTTCTCCAGCACCACATTTCAAATGAATCTATTTTACGTCTTTCGCTTGCTCTCAGAGTCCAAGTCTCCGCACCTTCTTCATCTTCTTCTAGATCTTGCGATCTGTTTAAAAAGGATTTCAGTTTTGGTCCTGTGACAAAGATGTCCAACTTTCTCTCCATCTCTTTGGTGGACGTCCCGGTAGTCGACGACCCTCTGGAATCTCGTGCATTACAATCTTAGATATTCTCGCGGGGTCCATCCTCTCAACGTGGTCCCTCCAGAATCGTTTTCTTTGCCTACTCTATCTCATGATGTCCTCAATGTTACAGCTTCTGCGGATTTCCTCACTAGGTATCCTATCTCTAAGGGTTCTACCTACGATAGGCCGCAGTGTTTTCATTTCTGTTGTTCTGAGGAGGTGTTTCGTATCATTCATAAGCCTCCGCGCCATTCGTAAGTATTACGAAAACAAGAAACTTAACTAGGTGAATTTTCGTCTTGATGACGATGACGCAATACCACGTATTAAATTAAAAAGTTTTATCAAAAAAAATCAAAATTATTTACATATATTATGAACCTGGAAATTTTGCAACAGTTTCGTTGTAATCTGGAAGCCTCCTATCGCAGTAGTTCCAGTGTTTTGTGGAATGGGTTGCGTTTTTGCTCGGTTGCCTTCGGCAAACATCGCCGTTCTTTGCAGCTTTTCCCCTAGAGTCGACAGCCAGGCGCCATCCAGTTATAAGGGAGATTTTTCTGTAAGAGGAAAACAGATGTCGTTCTTAGTGTTAATATATGACCAATAATCATAATGTGTGTGAAATGAATGATAATTACGTTAATCGTGTTTTGTGGGTGAAGTGTTGTGATTTTCTTTTTTGTGGGGAGAAATATTTAATTTTGTGGAAATTAATATTATTTTTTTAATGCAAAAATCAACAAGTGAGAAAAAAAATTATAATTATTTGTTTACTAAGACGTTTTTAAAAATGTTTCGATAAAATAATAATTTGTTTTATAATAAAATAATCAGTTTAAATAAATTACGGAAAACTAACGTTGAGAGAACTTTATATAATACTCCCATTAGTTGAGTTTTGTCAATTTATTTTGAGACTTTTTTTAACTCGTTTTTAAGTTTTTTTTGTGTATCGTCGATTCTACGTGGAAAAATAAAATATTGATTTATATTTAAAATTATATATTTAGGTCCTCTGTTGTCTAGTAAGTAAGAGGTCTGTATTATACGTGGGTTACAGGTTCGATTTTCATTGGTATTACTTTTTTGGTCCGGATCCAGACTAGTTTTAAATTTTGACCTCTGAAATATTTCTGGATGGCTGAAAAGGTTTTTTTTTCATTTGAGCTAAATTTGTTTTTCCAACTAAATTAATATTTTTATGAAAATAAGAAAAACACTCAATTACTATGTCAATACAATATCTAATGAACTTTGCGAAAAAATAAAATTTGATTTGATGGAAAAAGTTTGAATTGTATTTGATAATTAGTTCAGGCGGTTTGGATATGTTGAACGGATGGGTGAAGAAAGATTGACTTAACAAATTTATAATGTAATCATGTTTGGGAGTCTTGGTACAGAACCTCCAAAAGTAGTATTGTTGGACCAAGTGAACGAAACATTGAACGAAAACAGGTTAGGAATACGATAAATAGAAGAAACTTTATGAGAGATGCATGGAAGATGGAAGACTTGTTCCGTTGGATATAAGGGTCCAGCGTTGCGCCGCAATCATTCTTCTCTGTAAGGTTTAGTCTACGAGTATAGGTGACGTCCGCCTTCACCCCATGCCAGGGATGATCCCTCGCGTGATTAATAAAGCTCGCCTAGAGACTCAGTTGCCAACTTGGCAACAGCGTTGGTCGTCCTCCTTCGTGGGAAAACATATATTATTTTTTTTCTTCTTGTATCAGGGCGCGTCTCGGTTCCCGTGGGTGTACTTAAGCTATCGCCCATACCCATTTTTTCTTTGACCATGGGAGCTTTAATGGCCAACTCTTTAGCTAAAATCATGTCCCTACGCCTTGCTTTAATTTTTGCGGCAATCTGGATCAATCCGCAAATCACATTTTGCACGGTGCTGCAATGATAATCGAGTCGAATATTTCCAAAGGGTACTCCACTCAGTTTTACTGTGGTTCATCTTCGAACTGATTGGCTACTCCAATTTAGTAACGTCAAAGGATAGTTTTGCCACATTCGAAATTTCTGCAAAAGTATTGACAACTTGCTAGGCTGTATGAACTCTAGGCCTTAAGCTATTTCATAAGTAACATACTATATATTTATACTACTGTGCTTCGAGTCATTTTCCTTCTTTTGTGATGTCGGACTTTAAGTCAGTCATATCACACTCAGGAGTGTCGAAAGGAGAAACAGTGATGCCAATATTATTCGGCTGATTTGTATATATTTTTAAAGTTCTTTATATACTTTTTTTAAATTCTCCAAATATGCCCTCTTATCATATACTGTTAACGCTCTGCATCTTTTAGAATTTTTTCTTTATCATATTTACCCAAATATTTATTCAACACATTCCATCTTTCAATGGAATTGCCCTTAGTATAATTGCGGATACAAACTTTCAAAACATGCTTGATTAGATAGCGATCCAGAGTTTTAATACAAACGCTCAAAATAGGCTCGTTTAGATAGCGATCGCCTTGACAAAAAGGGTGGAGACACACTTTTTATTCATTCATCTGTACCATTTATAGACATAACTATTCCTTCACCTCTTTCGATCCAAAGTAATGGCGAAAGAAAAGCGTGAACGGAAAAGTAATTGCGATATATTGATGAATAATGAAAGATTAGAGCAAAATGAGGTATTCTGCTATTTGATTACTAGTTTCTCAGATAAGGAAGATTTAAGATGTGGAAAAAGACTGAAAAGAACCTAATAAATTGTTTAAAAATGTATACACTTAGAATAATTCATGGGGTGACAATGCATGTTACATGATATGGATTTGTTATTAGAGGCGTCATCTATTGGTTAGTCTCGGGAATGGTTGATAGATGTATTATGACAGAATACGGAATAAAGTAATAAGGGATAAATGCTGATGTATTGAGTAAGAGGAAAATGAGTACGCTGAGATGGTTTGGGCATGTGGAACGAATGAATGAAGAAAGACTAACAAAAAATATATTGTGCAGATGTGAGTGGAGGGCTTGTGAGAGGAATACCAAAGAAGTGTGGTTGAATCAAGTGAATAATATTTTTGAAAAAAGTAACGTAGAAAATCAGAGAAATCGTAAAAGTTGTATGAATGTAACATAGAAGAGACTTAAATATGTACATATGTTAAGAAGGAAAGTCTGGAGCTTTGTTCTCTCTGCCCACTCTGACAGGAAAATTCGGGATGACGTGTACAAGTATGTCTTTCTATTCAAGTAGTAACCGCCCTGATCTATTATATCTTTTGTGACTGTTTGTGTCATAGTTTAGTTTTCACTAAATGTTAATTTCTTAATTTTTGTCATCTGTTATCCCCGACCATCATACCATATTTCATTGAAAGATTTTAATTTACATTCTATCTCATGGTAGTGCTGAGTTGAATTTAGCAGGAAAATTGATATGGAAATTTTTGCCTCTTAACAATTAACATATCATAAATGACGGTTTACCTACAAGGGTATATTTATTCAATCAAACTTACTACACATCTTGAATTAAATATCATAAACAATGCTCACTTAAAGGGACAATTTCCCGATTGTTGTGAAAATTTTCTCAAAAAACGATAATAAATAAAAATTCCCCAAAAAATAATTATTCTGCCAAGAAATTGTTATAAAGTAACTTATCTTCATTTTAAAATGATTTTTAAATCATCGAGTTCCTCCCGGATTTCTGAATCATGTTCACATTTTTATAATACTGTTGAATCAGCATAGAATTTATTATAAAAACTCAAATGAACAAGTTCAACCGCAAAAAAACCCTCTACGGTTAGGATGAGGAATGCAAAAAATTGACGCGTCGGAGATTCGAGACCACGAGAAGGCACAGGAGAAATATCATATTAATTTGAATAAGTAATATCTCGAAGTTAAAGCTGTGTAATAAAAAAAGGAATAAAAACGGAAAATTACTTGCAACATTTTTTTTCGAAGTGGCGTAATATTTAAGGGGATGGAAGATTTAGAAGTTGCCCTATGATAATAACGTAACCTAACCTAGCCTAACATATAATTAATAGCAATTTATATACTTTATAATAACGTATTGTATTGTCTTACACTTTTGTTGTACAACATACAGCCTGGCGGGCTTATTTCCATGTGGTAATCTCTTCCAACCAACCAGAATAATACTTTGAGAAACGACTCTTAATTTCTAGTCAGTAATATAACGTGTTTCATTCCTGATTTTATATTTCCTCTCCACTATCCCTTTTTTTTTCTTTGATTGATGATATCACTTCATATGAAACGGAGTGTTCGGGTGATTGCCCGTATTTGTGGGGTTTGTGGGCATATGCTCACGCATGTGTTCAAGGATTTCGTGAGGATGTATAGTCATTTGAATGTTTTTCGTGATCATGTAACTTGTTTAATTTACTTTTGTCTGGTTGGTTGGAAGATATTGTAGCCTGGCAATAAGCCCGCCAGATTGTATTTGCAATAAGAGTGTTATATATTGTAAATAAAATATGTTAAAGAGGCCTGAAGTGAAAACCAAACTGGAATTCTTTAATTTTTTTTAAATCTGGGTTTCAGCGGGATTTGAACCCGCAACCTCCGGATTGGGAGACAGGCGTCTTACCCACTAGGCTATGGAGGTCGAATCTAATAAATAAAAAAAATTATAAATTTCAAGGTATGCTGGAGAAACACAGACAAAAAAATCGTGCAAGAAACCTCCAGTTCGGAAGACAAGCTTTTAACCAACATATTCATTTATATGCGTTCAATATCCGTTAATAGAGCTTAAAAAATTTCCACAAAATTAAAGAAAACTTAGCTTCAAATTTGAAAAGAAGCATATGTTTAGTTGAGTTTTTGTATAAAATTGTATAATGTGTTTTCGGCAACAATCCAATTCTTCGTTCCGGTACAAACCGGGTCAAGGGTTTATTTTATAGTAGTTATATGGAATCCGCAGCAATTTATTTTGGCTGGTCGATATTGACGTCTGGAGTCTGGTGTGCGTTGCAAATTCGTTTCCAAAATATGGGGATGTAATATGTAAACTCGAGGAAGTTTGATAGCTTGCTGCCAAGACTGGCAACTACTGTGACCTGGAAAAATATCCAGGCCGGATTTCCAGTTGAACGCGAAGAACTAATAAAAAAAATTAGGTTGCCTGCCTGCGGCAGTTGACTTGACACATCGTCAGAACAAAAAAATATATTAGGTCTATCATATCGCAGGTATATTGCGATAAGCCCAAAGGCAGCATGTGAGCAGATTGTGGTATGACTATGATCAACTGAGGCGTGGTGCATGGTCACGTGGTAACGCACTGGATTTCCATGCAGAAAGTTGTCAGTTCGAACCCCGCGTTGTGCTACTATCCTTGAATGACAACCATTTTCTCCATCTAGTATTCGAGGCATAAATATACCTATGACTTCAATCATATCTGTTCTTTCAAAAAGGGGAAAAACATGTAGGTGTGCTCCGATCGTTTCCCTTCTGTTTGCCATCGGATTCAGTACAGCGGTATGGCCGATGAGTTTGCTGGTGTACAACGGCTCGTTCCCTTAAAAATAAATAAAAAATGCATAGCTTCGCTTTTCAACTGAATTGACGTATAATTGGGAAGGGATCCTCGACTACGAGGATCATCAACGATGACGACTATGGTCAAATGAAAATCTACCCTTAACCGCTTAACAGTCGGATTTTTAACATGCGACGTAACACAATGACGAACTGTGAACGAATAAATTCTATACGAAAATATATTCCGTTCGAAGAAAACAAATTGAAACAATATCTGGCCAACGACGCTCCGGAGAAACACTCCCAACAAGTCGAAACAAGATTTTCCCGAACGAGGCTCGGGCTCGTCAGTATAAAAAGAAACTTCGTGCCCGAGTCCCGCTCATGCAAAACTGTCAAGTGGTTAATATCCCGTTTTAAGGTTTGCAACTTAGTTTTCTGATGAACGTTAGTCACATATTTATATATTATTATTATAACCACTATCCTCCCTTCTCTTTTTGGGTTGGGGGTGTAGTGTACCCTTAAGTGTCTTCTTCATTCAAATCAAAACATCAGCCTAAAGTTTACATTCATCCCTAATCATTTCATTCCGTATCTTATCATACACTGTCAACCCATGTATTTTTCTCAGTGCACGCCTTTTGATGGCACGTATTCAGCTGCTTTCAGTTTTTTTCCACGTTTCCCTCACATACATTAGGTTCGTAAAAAATACTATTGAGGGTTATCATATTAGCAAATATTTATATTGTCGGGTCCAAGTAACATATACTCGTATATATTTTGGAATCTCATTGACAATACCATCTAAAAAAATATTACCCAAATAGAAAATATCTCAAATATTTCATTACGTTATTATCCCATATTTCGCATTTATTTTTCATATTTTTTTATTATGTTAAAATGACTTTGAGTTTCACATTATTTGTCACTAACTATAAATTATGTGTCACTAACTTATTAATGAATCTGAGTTCAAATTCTGTTATTTCATTGACGTACGTTCTGTATACCAAACCATAGGTAGTTACTTTGTACCTGATAATCCAGAATAATATCCGAATTCATAGTGCGGTCTAAATACTAATTTCTTACCTTAAAGTTTTGTAGTTTGTGTTCAAAGTCATACACTCCAAACTTTGAAGAGATATTAATGCAATCGGTGACTTTCTACGAAAACACAATAATTTCTATGAAATTCAATTGTACTAGATGAAAACCCACGGGTGAAAATAAAGAATGTTACCACTAGGCTACGGAGGTTGATTAGCGTCATAGAGCTGCCTTAGAATTAGGAACTCATGTCCATTGAACCGCAGGTTTGATTTGTGAAGACATAACTTCTCCACAATAAATAAGTTCATATGCAGACTTCACCCCATTCATAAGATTCTCTATAATCCAAATGTATAAGGGACATCCTATAATCCTGACTTGAAAGTCCTAGTTTCCTACTTTAAATACTCGTATATACTTAATATTCTTCAGTTAAAAATAATTGATATTCAGTATTTAGTCTAAAGTTCGGACTATAAAATCACACCTTGGTGTTTTGTGAAGAAGAATACTGAAACCCTTTAAAAAAAATCGGAAACTATCGGGAATCAAACCAACAACTTTCAGGATATATAACAGACGTCTTGCCAACTAGGCCACGGAGTTAGTCCGGATGTGTTTAGTTTTAGAACTTTATCTTCGATCGTCGATTTCGTTTTAAGTACGCCTTCACGCCTTACGTATTTTTCAAAATAATGACTGTTTTAACACATCGTAAAGTAAACATTGAGGAGTGATTGACTTCTAAATCACCTGTTAAAAGCTTCCGGTAACGTATTTAATTCTCATTTAATTATTTAACGTATTACTATGTAGCAACATCATCAGATGTCTCTCGAACCTGAAAAAACTGTTGGGAACAGGAATATGAGGTTGTCTTTCCTCCATCTGCACTGTATCTAGGTACAAATTAGGTTATTTTACAATGCGATCGTAGACCTGTAAGATGATTGGATTTAGTCATATTTGGATGAAAGAGGTGTGTCCGGGAAAGAGTCTTTCCTTTGCTAGCACCACACCGGAGTGTGGGTAGAAGGTCAGATGTCACGGTGAGATGAAATTTCAATTGAATAAAAAAATATTATTATTTATACCAACGAAGGCCATTAAAGATTAAAGATGCAAGAACTAAAATTAGATAATGCTGTAAAACCAACCACTTTAGCCACAAAAGCAGAATAGCTATTTAGACCAAAGGTAGTCCGACGTATTGATGAAAAGAGTTCCTCCCGTATTTAAAGATTTAACTTTTTTTCACGGTCCGATGAAATTTGCTCTGAAAATTTATCCTGTGGATTTTCGATACAGTGACTAGGTTGATATATGGTAATCGTGAATATTGTCATATCAAACCGCTCCTAAAAAGTCTATATTAACTCAAGTGTCGTGAACGGATTCATTTCAAACTCTCTTGTATTCAGATCCCTTAATGGGGTTTATCCACTGTATCTTTCGAGTCTGTATCTGAGATATGTTCCTACAAAAAGGAGTAGAACTTTGAGGTCAATTTCATCTTCATCGAATACATTGATTGTTCTGAATTGATCCAATAGAATAGAGTGTTATGACAAGGTTTTTGTCGTTGATAATCTTGTGAATTGGAATTGTCTGTCTCTCAGTGTTAGAGATATGCGTGGCGTGCCCAGATTTCGGAAGTACTCGAAGACAACTCTTTTTGGGAAGTTTTATCAAAATTTATGATATATGTCAGGAATGGTCAACAGGTCGATCGCCATCGATCAGAAGATCGCGAAGCAATTTTTAGTCGATCGCGGTCGTTTTTATAACTTACAATATGACGTACACGCAAGTACTTGTCAACTCAATCAATTTGTACAGCACTGTAAAAAAATACTGTAAAATAGGTGGGTGGCTGCCGCTCAATTATCAAAGACTTCGGTTAATTTCTTGCTTTTCCGGTGAAAAGTAGTAGAGTGAAGACATTACTCTTTAGCAGGTAAAGGTTTGTCGTGAAAAACACAGTAGATGTTCCAGAAACTGAGAATATATTTTGCAAATTTTTTGTTCCTTATATGCAGTCCATCACTCATATTAAACCCCTTTATTTCACGTGTATGCCGTCATGGCTTACTATATACAATGTAAACCGCGCGCTCTCTGTATGTATGGGCTGTTCGATTAATTATAGTGACTACTGTGAAAGCCACGCATAAGGAACATTTCATTACAATAGGTACAATGATTATATTTTTTCTCTGCAATATTTATTTACACAGCAATTACAAATCTTTTAGGTGACGCATACGTCTGATACACAATTTGTTATCCTTTTTTAATATGTAGATATGTCTACTCCAAATATATATGTATGAATGTTATTCAACATGTAAATATGTATAACTTTTCTTTTCTTTTATATTATTTTAGGGAAGTGAATTCCGTTCATACTTATTAATAAACTTTTAGTAATAAGCTATCCTTTTTAATATATGGGCTATGTGCTCATGTTTTAAATCTCACATATTTGATAGATAGATTGAAAATATTTTTTTACATAAAAATCGATCGCGACAGTAAACAAGTTGGCCACCCCTGATATATATGAATGAATACAACACATGTACCAAATACGCTTTTCTTAAAATATGCAGATACCGAGAATTGCCTCAAGTAACATATATTTATTTTGTAATATTTTTAATCTGTCCTCGATAAAATTTGTCCATTTATTATTATTATGGATTACATCTCTGCATGTGCTGGTTGGTTGTGTGCATGCACACAGCACTTTAGCAAGCATATCGCCCGTTCCATCACTATATTTTATTTAAGATTAAATCTAAATATTTCATGCTTGTGAAGGTCGTCAAAGGTAAAAAGAAAGAACGGAAAATATTGAAGTTTCATTAGCAAACGTGGCAAAGCTTTAATCATCATTTGGAGCATCACAAAGTGGAATAAACAGTGTTTGATAAAACAAATTACAATAAAGTTCTATCCTGTGAATGAATATTCTTATTTTTTCCGATTTTAAATCGCTCATTTTTACATGTGTATTGATGTGTATTGAATACACAGCACCGCAACGCATGGATTTTTTTAGCACAGGAAGGGAAAGGCTAAGAACTAATCTTATTTATGTATTACACCTATGAACAAACTTAATTTTCATTTCCTACGTGTAATTTTTATTGTAAACAATATCGAAAAAATGTGTTTGGAGTTAATTTAATCATAATAATATATTTAATTGTTTTTATTTTGCATGTAAAATGTCACAATCTTTTATCCAGTTTATTGCTTTGCTCAATAATCCTGCCAGAGATAATTTTCCTGTCAAACATTCCGTAAGTGTTATTTTTTTGTTTTGACACGGATTAAATTGGTACGCGGTTCTGTAAACATTTATTTTTCAAGTTGATTTTACGTAAACATTGTATTATTTGTTGGCCAGTGTATATCTGATCTGACACTCCACTATCCTACACATGTTTTTGTAACAATGAATTAACAATTATTTTTTACATCTCTAATATTGGAATCAATTGAAGAATTGCGATACGATAGGCAATCCCTCAAGATTGAATATGATTTTCAACGATCTTGTAGATGGAAGGATGCTATGCCGAAAATCACAGTTATGAATATACGAATTTTGGAGTTGAGAGGTGTAGACCGATCTTTAGACATATTTATATCGCCTGTTGAGAATCATAGTGGCGAAACTCCAAAAAATAAATTTTCGAGTTAAGTCTTCCAAATGGCATTAAAATGACTCATTTTTTACGTGCGTAAGTTGCGAAAGTATATTTCAACTCTTTGACGCTTCAAGGAGTTGAAATATACTTTCGCCACTTACGCACATAAAAAAGGAGTCATTTTAGTGCCATTTAGAAGTCTTAACTCGAAAATGTATTTTTTTGTAGTTTCGCCACTATGGTTCTCAACAGGCGATATGTTTGTCCATCACGGATTTGGCCATACCAATTCGTCTCCGTTATTTTATCAATTTTTTAACATTTATTTGACAACCTTGGTGATCTAGTTAGTAAAATGCCCGTCTTCGAACTCGGAGGTTGCGGGTTGCATAATTTCGATTCTTGCTTAAGCCCAGACTTTAAAAAAAAGGGAAAAATTTAAATCTGGTTTTACTTGAGGCCTCATAAACATCTTACTGGTTGGCTGGAAGAGATTGCCACATGGTAAAAATTCTACAAGGCTGTAATTTATATAAAGAAAGTGTACGTTATACATGATTCGCTCGGGGCTGTTATAGCTGCTAGACGTGATTTGTTTAATAATAGTGAGTTCGAGTGGGTCCCAAGCTAGAGTGCCCCTAAGGAGATTTTGTTTTCCAAACGGCACTATATAAAATTGTTCATTAAATTTTACTTTGATCACATATTTATAATACTGTTCTGGTTGAGCCAAATCATCAGAAATAAAAAAAACTTTTTTCTTCTCAAAAATACATTGAATTATAAAATAAAGAATGAAATGTAAATCAAAGCAAACATTCCAACGACGGAAAGTAATAAAAAATGAACACATGATCATATGAAAGTTCAACATCAGTTGCAAATCAATGTCATATCAAAAATAAAATTAAAGCTCCGACGCTTATGAAAAAAAAAAAAGATTAGAGCTTATGAGAATCTGCGAAATATTTCCCGCGAATTCGCATTAATTTATTTGGCAAATGTGTGTGGTTCTTGATTTGGAACAACATAATTACAGCGTTCAGACGTAAAATAAGAATTCAAATTTATTGCATAATTTCATATGTTGATTGCGCAATCGGTATAGTTTGAAACATGCTTTTTGCGCTTGTTGATAATACGTAACATGATTGCAAACATGTTGTCGAGAAGAACACTTGATTTTTGTATTGTAATATACTGAATTGTATCACACGTTCGTTGTAAATAGTATAACAATAAACCTGGCGTATTGCATTATTTTCATATTATATTGATTTTTGGTCACTAAACGACGCCAGAAAATAAATGAATTCAATGAATTGTGATCCTAATTGTTGTTTTAATTTATATTGTATTATATTAAACTTTTGTTGTATATTCGTACACTACATCCTGGGGGGGTTGTTACCATGTGGGGTTGTTACAATGTATTTTAATCAACTGGAATCCTTTAGGAGATTAAATGACACTCCGCGATTATCATTCTCGATAAGGGTGAGCTCGCGAATATAGTTAACGTTCACCTTCACCCCTTACCAGGAAAGACACCTCTCGCGATTTTTAATGCCTGTGTTGAGGCCCAGTTGTCAACTTGGGAATATCGTTGGTCGTCCTCTTTCGTGAAAAGACAGACATTTAAATTCTTTACTTGCATCAGGGTGTGCCTTGGCTTCCCGTGGATACATCCAAACGATTAGACTACTTAATTTCTCTCCAGCCATGGAAGCTTTAATGACAAACTCTTTAGCTTCGACAATGTCCCTTCACCCTGTTGCAATTTTGCGGCCAGCTGGATCAATCTAAAGAGCACATTCTGTGGTATTGTGATGAAAATCGAGTCAGTAATTACCAAAGGGAACTCCACATAGCCTTATATCGGTTCATCTTCGGACCGATTGGCCACTCCGATTTAGTGGCGTCAAAGGATAGCTTTGTTGGAATGGTCCGTCATGTGTCATTTGGGCCACTGCGTGGTAGCTAGTTGCCTTTACAGAATGGGTATTGTGGATGAATCCGGCAGTGAGTGTGGTCTAGATGATAAAAATGTAGATCATGTGTTTTTCGGTTGTCCTTGACGGGACAGATTTGTTTTACTAAACGCTACATCTTTGTCGCGACCAATGAAAGCATTTCTTCGAGGAACTTATCCACTTATAAATCGACTGTTAAATTTTTGAAGCTTAGTCAGCTGAAATTTTAAATTGTTTAAAATTGTAATTTAAAAAAATTATTTTACTATATTGACTCGTATAATTGCTTAGTGACTTTGATGCGGTGGCTGAAATTATCCTATTGAGAATCAATTGCCTTAAAAAACTATCAATTTCACTATTTAAATGAATTTATTGTTTAAACCTTTTGTAAAAGTGAGATATTTTTCATGTTAATAAAAAGAATAATTGAATTACCAAATCTATTTGTTGAAATTTATACCTTCCGTCATCACGTCCTGTCGGCACCCTTAAACCACATTTTTGCTCGTGTAAAAATGTGGTTTAAGGGTGCCAACAGGACGTGATGACGAAAGGTACGAAAGAGCTCTTTCTAATTTTTGACTATGTGGATGTCTGGTACTTGACTATAACGGAAAAACAGCTGAATATCGTCTTCAAAATGTAAGTCGGAGATTTATTTTTAGTTTGAGAAAGAACGATCACATCACTTCATACCAGAAGGAACTAATCTGGTTGAGCGTAAGAAATAGATGCAAAATTCGTATACGATCACTATTGTATAATATCCTTAACTATCCCACCACCCCATATTATCTCACCGAGAATATTCAGCGTCTTGTTGATTATAGACTTGCGCTACGCTCAAACTTTCCAGTTCATCGCTCTTCTTTTTTTACGTCGTCATTTACTGTTTATGCAGTGAGGCTTCGTCATAGGCATGTTTTAAAAAGCGACATAAAAATTCGTACTTTCAAGTCCCTCATATAACGTGTTTCATTCCTGAAATTTCTTTCCTTTCCTTTTCCTCTCATGGATATTGATTCCTTTTTATTTTTACTATGTATATTGTTCATTGACTTTGTACAGGTGAATAATGATTCAAACAATGTTGCGGCCATCTAACTTCCTTTATTAACTTTTGTTTGGTTGGTTGGAAGATATTGCCACTTACTAATAAGCTTGCAAAATTATTTTACAATGAAGTGTTAAATACATAAATTATTTGATACCAGATCAACGCACTGCGGATTCTTTTTTGCCGTAGAAATTTTCCTTATAAAATTTCCGATCCATTGATAAAGTTTTTATGATATATCTATAAGTTTTACGACAGTTTCATATGAGCTCACGTAAAACAGCTTTAACAACCTTATTTTAAGATTTTCTCTTTTACAATTTTCAAACTGAAGTCGAGGTTTCTTAAAAGTGTTATCCTGAAATCAAATTTCTCAATAATCTTACAATAATTGATATATCCGAACTCAGAGGTATCATTATATCCCCGAATAAAGACGGAAAAATGCCTGTGTTGCTCAAGAGGAAAAGAACAGTGCGGGGTTCGAACATCGACCTCAAAGTTCAATAGATACAATGGAGACTTCCCACTTTAATATTTTTCATATACATTTCAAGTTCTGAATCATTCTTTCTTCATCTAATAAATATCTTTCGTTGATGATTCTTGATATTGTTTCTGTATTTTGTAACATTGATAAATTGGGCAAACTTAGGTAATATTTTGCAGACACTATGATGATCATCCCACCCCACGCACTTTTAGGCTGCCTTAAAGTTCAAATCTGGATACATATACCCTCGCGCAGTGTGGCCACACTTTTCAGGCAGCATCTGGCGACTCTGTATTGGACGATTTTTTCTTTTTCACGATCGCGTCTCATCATCTCAAAAAATGCCGACCCTTCCGTCACGGTGTCTCTCCATTAGTTATACTCAGCGGCGACCGGTCCCAATATGTGCTGGTGCGCTAAGGACCAACGCACCTCGAGACACTGAGCGAATATGAAATATCGCTGTCTCACGATTTACTGTACTCTGTCTGCCCTATATGAATTTGCGTTTCCGTCCGGTGCGTATTGGAGATCGCTCCGGTAGTATTGCCAAACTTGGCCGGTCAATTTGAAAGGAATATTTTTTTAAATTTTATTTAATTTTCATGTTAGAATGTTAGAATTCATATACATATTTAATCTATACAAATATTTAACATTTTTGAAGTCATGTTTGCGAATATATTATTTAATTATTGCGAATTATTTCTCCGGTTCAGCGCACCAACGCACCTCTAGACCGGCCGCCGCTGGTCATACTCCTGTGCCACTGTAACCTAGCTCTGGTTATGTGTACCGCATAGCGCGAGACTGGATTGAAGACCGTCATTGTAACTCTTTTTGAGTCAACCTGGTTTCTTTTTGCCAACTTATATTCAGATAAAAGTAACAATTATTTTGGCATTCTGACAATATGCTCTGCCCATCGAAGTTACTGTCTAATTATATTGTTAAACATTGACAAATACGTCTAGAGAGAATAGTTCATTTTTGTAAATACTCTATAAGTATAGGACGGAGCCAAATAAACTCCACGATTTGGAAACATTGTATTATTTTTTTTTGGTTTTATATGGTGTTGCGTCGTTTTGTTGAAACCACATTTTGTCCAAACTTTGCTGTTTTATTTGCTACATATTTTTTTTAATTATCTATCGATAATTTCCACCAGTAACAATAGTTGTGGTTTGTTCATTTTCATTTAAAATAAAATAAGGTTCACTGTGATATTTGGGTCATGAATAGTTCACTATACTGTAATTTTTCGTATATATGTATAATGATGTTTCGTGAATTATTTGTGAGGGTTTACTTCCACTAAATCGAGATTTTGTTATTAACATGACTGAAGTGAAAATATCTCTGGTCACTCTTCTTCTTCTCAGTGTCATATCAGGTCCCCCCAACGTTGAATATACTTGAGAGTAGATATCTTTGTCCCAGGCAGCTCAAAAAAGATCTCTAATGCCCCTTATGCCATGGCGTCTTTTATTATTTGTTTTTTTATATTGTTCTTTACTATGTCGAGCCGGGAGATTCTTAGCCTCCCTGGCCCATTTAAGGATCGCCCGGGACTCGGGGCCGTGGCTTGATTTATCTCCATAGGGATTTCCTGGGGAGGGATATCCAGAGTGGTTTCCCCTTGCCTTCTCTGGAGAACTTTCTGTTGGGGTTACCTTTCCTTAGCTGGGTGGATCCAGTTTTATGGCGCTGGAAACTCGCCATTCGTCCACTCTCTATCTGCTATGACACTGATAGAAATGACAGTGGTCATATTGGCCGGGGTTCGCGGGGTCTGAGAGACCACTCGTGGACGCTAGAGAGTTGGACTTGGTAGTAGTGTTACTGGTGACATTGCAACGTGGCGCATTACGACATTTTGTAGAAGTATACTTTCCAGCCAAGCATACTCCATTGTAGCCCTACTACCCATTGGGACCCCTCTGGTCACTCGTTTTACTTTTTTTCAATAAATTCTGAATGACATTATTGTTCCCAGAACGCTGATTATGGTATCTAAACAATAGTTATGGCACACACTAGACTTTGTAAGGGTAAAGGAGTAAATCTTTTTTTCAAAATTTCTGAAGAAATGTTTCATTGCTGGGCTGTGAACAAATGTTTCTTGTTGATGTTTCTCTAGACTCTGCAACACTTTCACTAACGCGGACGAAGTTTTCTTAAGAACGGGTGGTTCTTACCTTCCTGAACGGTGAGAGTCTGAGGTTGTTCTATATATGCTAGTTCAAATCGATTTGTTAAATCATGAATTGTTTTATTATCAGGCATTGGTTGATAACGATGTCTTCTTCGATATATTTTTTTAATAAAAATAGTCACATTATCTGGACGTTGTTATATTATGAATAAATTTATAGTTAATTTAGCGTTATTTTACTTGAAAATTTTAAAATAACACTTAATGTCATTGTAATGCATAAGATTCCAGAGGGTCGTCGACCACCGGGACGTCCACCAAAGAGATGGAGAGAAAGTTGGACATTTTCGTCACAGGATCAAAACTGAAATTCTGTTTACACAGATCGCAAGATCTAGAAGAAGAAGACTTAACATCAAAATTTAAAAAAAATAGAGTGTTTTCCAATCGGATAGTTAATTTCAGCTTACCCTGTACTTATCTATTTTGTAAATATTTACGCTCGACCATAATTTATGTTGTCAAACGTTTTGTCGAATAAACTTTAATTAAATCATCTGTAATGCTAAATATTTTCAACATATTTAACATGTCTTTCAATCGAATACTTTATGAAAGTCTCGTTTTTTTCATTTATACGTTTTACATCCACTAAAACCACTTCTAATTACAACCATAAAAAATCCATTTTTGACAGTTAAATCGCTTGAATGAGTACCATATCTAAAGCTGTCAACATCCTTTACTACGGCATAGCCTAATTAACAGAATATTGTTGAAGCTATAACGAATGTTCAACAACTGCCGAAGACAAGTGTTTCCAAAGATATCTTAGGAAAGTTCAACGGAGCGTTTCAGATGAAATGGCAGCGGAGCTAAATTGAACGGTGACTCATTTTTCAGAAATCTTCAGAAATATTTTGTCACTCTTTCCTGAAACATCATCTATAACTTTGGCCTTTTTGTATTTAATGGGTTGATTGAACCGGACGAGAAAATGAAGCTGTATTTTTAAGTAAATGTTGTTTGAGTTTTTGTTTATGTTGTTTGGATTTTTATGTTTTTTTAAGTAGAAGTACTACTTATTGTAATATCTTAACTTACTGAAAATTTCAATCCTTTCCTTTCATACACAGACAAAATCTACCTGCTTCTTGTGGTCATTGCCAAAAATGATTTTTAAAGGTTACTGTTGTCTTAACATAAAAATGTATTAAATATATCCTTTTGGATAATAAATATGTTTGAGTTATTTACCTAAAAATAAATGACTAGGAATTTTAATGTATTTTGATGCTTTGGATTAGTTTCATCACCAGTAAGTAAGTTACAAGTCTTAATTGAAATACATTTTTGATGTGCAATTTATTTCATTGTTTTTTTTTATTAATTATAACATTATTTGGTATGCCATGTCAATTCTATACACATCTCTCTTTTCTAAATAATGTTATGGCCTTTTGCAACGAAAACATTTTTAGAATTTCAACTGTGTAATTTTATTTATATGATGGTTGAATTACATTTAAGTATAATATTAACAGTATTTATAGAAGTAATAATAACGATGATGTTAACATCGTAGTGGTTTAAAGAATAATGATTGCAGCCTCTGATATGACGTCCTATTTAAAGCGAAGATAACCATATGCACGATTCTTAGATAGATTAAAAAGGAATTTGTCGGGTATGTTATAGTTGCCCTTAAGGTCAAATCGATATCAGGCGATTTATCTCGTTCGCAATTTTCTTCCATTTAGTGATACCAAATCTTTATTGAATTTGGATAGATAACCGCCAACGAGATAATAAATTTAAACATAATACATTGAGTTAAGTTTGACATACATGTAATAACACTAATATTTATAGGTTCTAGATTACATAGTACAGATATATGGTTAACATTGATAAGCTTAACATTGCATGATAACTTATAATATTTATTGGAAGTGGATAAGAGTATACGATAAGATTAGCATATTAACATTGGTAAGGATACATTACAAGAATCGTATTTAAACATCTATAGAGTGGGGGAAAAATAACCGCAGCCGCTTCTATCCTCTCTTAACACTCAAATTATTTTATTTTTCGTAATATTTTTAAAGTTTCAATTATCATGGGTTCAACCTCTGAGTAACAGCGCTCTGGAGTAGATTCTGCTCTCTCAGCGACGTTATAAACGTCATTTTACTATTATTACATACTTAAAATTATCAACCTTTTATTCTATAGTCTAATGCTTCAAATTAATCAGTGCATGTTTTGGGGATACATTGTTATATCGCATTTATTATTCTATTTACACATTCTTACACTACTATGCCCAATCATTTTGAAGACTTCGGTTGATTTATTGACATAACTAGTCTGAAGTGCATCGTTTATATTGTTTCCTACAGCTCATACTTAATAAAAGAGTTTTAATATTTTTTGACCTCGGGTTCAGTTTTCAATTAAGAGAACCACAATTTAATAAAATATGGAGAGTACATCGTGAGAAAAATACTAGACGTATGGGAAGGAGGTTTTGCTACATAGTAGGAGGAAAATCTTTAAAATAAGATTCGCAAACATCACAACGCTTATTGTCAATGAAGAAGGAGAAAAAATGACAGTGACTTCATATAGTTGTATAGAGAGCCACCAACTAAAACTAGGAATAAACAAGAGCAAAACAAAAGTTCTTATCGTAGAGAGATCCGAGATTCTGATAAGTGTTTTGGTAAAATATTACGAAGAGATCAACGAGTTTGTCTACCTAGATGCTTTTATTTTGAGGAACGGAGAATGTAAAGTGGAGATCCGAAGACGAATTAGAATTGCCAAGATTGACATGACAAGTCAGACAAGAATTTACATGACAAGTTAGACAAATATATGGACTACCTGGTACATGTTTACTGAGAACAACCGAAACTCGTCTAGTTGAGTCTCTAGTATTCTTCATATCATTGTATGGAGTGGAAACATGGACAATGAGAAGGAAGGAAACAAACACCATAGATGCCTTCGAGATGTGATGTTGAAGGCGAGTGCTCTATACCTCATGGACCACAAGGCGCACCAACGTCTCTCATTCAAGAACTTGAGATAACCGAAAGACTTGGCAGAAATATGCAGAAAACGAATTATATCATATTTTGGATATGTCGATAGAAAAAATTATGAAAGTCTGGAGATGCTGGCACAGCGACAGTTGAAGAAATGGAAACAAGAGAGAGGTGTCTTATGATATTTGACAGGAACCTCGTTAAGCGCTGCAATATACATGGTCCAGAGCCCGGAGGGATGAGACAGATGGTACGTTGAGTTTGAGACATAGCAGAGGACCACAACATTCAACATTGAGTTCAGGATGAAGAAGAAGAATCTCAACAACCATATCAACATCAGGTCCAGCAACTCCTCATCATACGCTCTATATTCGCATTAGCCTTTTTTATTTTTTTCTTTTACAATAATTTTGTATCTTGCACAACATTGGTCTGTTTTGTTAAAAGTGAACGGTAATATTTTTTTAATTTGTTCAGTCAAACGCTGTTTATACGACTTTATATAACGGTACCGGTTTCATGGTTTTCATCTCATTATTAGGAGAGCACAAACAAGTCTTCTTTTCCTCTGATGAGGACATAAAAACCTTGAAACTGGTAAGGGTTATACCGTTATATAAAATGGAATAAACAATGTTTGACTAAACCAATTACAATATCTTTAAACGTTCACAGTGTTAATGCCTTGACAATAAATAATATATAATATAATATTTTGTCTCGATTTGAATTCAAACTCATTTTAATCTTGTTTTTTTCACACTTTCGGTGACAATATATTTTTTTTAGAATTCTCAAACTCCTAATAGCGTCAGACAAGCGTCACCATTCTTTATGTTATTCTACGTAAGATTTCAGGGAACAGTTAATGATCTGCGAAAGACATTTTGTTTAGAAACGCCTGCCTGTCTTCTCTCGAGTGCAAAGAAACAGATATAACTCGAGGCAGAAACACGCCCACCGCAGTTACACACCTCTCCTAAAAACACTTTAAGATAGTTATTTGTAAAAATATTGAATCTTAAATCGTGTGTTTGTTTACACATAGCCTTTATTGCTTTTCAATTCAGTTTTGTGGTTTGAAATTGGTCTACATGTGTTCAAAAATTTGATACACAGTTTTTGCTCAAAGCACTTTTTCAACTAAAAATACTAATCGTATTGCAAAAAATCATAAACATTTATTCAAACGCGATCTATTATCGGTAAGATTCTTGCAGGAAACTGTTTTTAATTCTGTTTTTAATATCATACCTTCGATTATAAAAAGACAAGCTGAATAGTCTGCTATCGATTCAAATTTTCTTCGTATTTTTGTTAAAACCTTATTTAATTTTGAACGACTTCCAAAATAATTCATTTTAACCAAAATTTCCAGTTCACTGCACAGTAAAGTAAAATATTTTAACCCGTCTAAAAATAAACTTACATTTGATTGTATAACTCAAAACATTCTCATTTAGTTTCTTTATTTTTTTATTCTAATTGAGTTTATTGGACATTTATTATTGTTTTTTAACCTGTTCACCGCGTTAAAAATCAAATTCCACGAATCCTGTGCGCGGCACAATTTCAGCGTTTTTTAATTTCTAAGTTTAAACACATATTTTGTTTAGAACCACTGATATTTGATTACAACACCAAGTAAACATGACACTTAAGTAATTTTCTGATAATAAATAATAGTCATTACTCTTAAGGAGACTCATTAAATAAAGGAGATAAACTTAACATTACGTAAAATAAACAAAGGAATGCTACGATCAAATCAATGCTTCATGACACTCACCCAATCAAATGCATATAGCACTAGTAATGTTTATTTACGTAAGAGAGACTTAGTAATGTTTATTTACGTAAGAGAGACTCATCGCAGGACTCGATCCGCGCGACAGGTCGTTAATGCTGAAAATATTGAGAAATCAAAAAAATTCGGCGCTCTGTTTATTCAACAATATCTCATAAACTAATATATTATTTGACAAGGTTTTCAGAGATGTCGCTAGAATAAAGAATATTTTAAATTTTAGTTCAATTTTTATTCCGGTTTTGTGTCATTTTTTTTAAGTATTTGTGATTTGAAACTTGGATTGTCGTCAGATCACAGGCGTTTGTGCTCCCCGCGGGGAACACGTTAATAAAGCTTTCAGAGAATAGTGAATAAATTGTGCCTCATGTCATTTTAAGGCAATAGTGGCGGACTAATATCGGCATTTATAATGGCTTTCCCGAACTTCCAGGCTGAGCTTTGAAATTCGTTCATTCGTTGCTGGGCCTCGTAGTCGAGGATCCCATTGCCATTCCAACGTCAATTCAATTGGAAAGCGATACTGTGCTGTGGAGTTTGTTTTAAGTGAATGAACCATTGCACACCAGTCAACTCACAGACCACACCGCTGTACTGGATACGATGGAACACCGAAGGGAGTTGATCAGAGCACACCGGCGTGTTTTTTTTCTCTTCTTGAAAGAATAGATATGACTGAAGTCATAAGTATCCTTTCACCCCCAAATACTACGCTGAAAAATGCCCGTATCATTTGAGGGAAGTAGCACAACGCGAGGTTCAAACTGACGATCTTCCGCACGAAAGTCCAGTGCGTTACCGCGAAGCCATGCACCTCTAAAATCCATCCCTTTATGAATTAGCCTGGTCATTGAGTTAAACAGGGATAGTAAGCCAAAGTTTATGTGTTGCTGAACCTGTTTATATTGTCTTATGTGTTGCTGGACCTGTTTTGTAGAAGTCTCCTTGTAGAACTGAGTGCTGAGGATAAAATTAAGTTTATGTGTTGCTGAACCTGTTCATCCTGTTTTGTAGAAGTCTCCTTGTAAAGCTGAGTGCTGAGGATAAAATTAAGTTTATGTGTTGCTGAACCTGTTCATATTGTCTTATGTGTTGTTGGACCTATTTTGTAGAAATCTCCTTGTATAACTGAGTGCTGAGGATAAAATTAAGACTTTCAGACAAAGTTTAAAACTTTTTACCATAAAACGTTTTATGAAACGAGAAGTCAAGTTGTCCTTTTGGTAGGAAACATCAATTAATAATTTTATTTATTCATATATGACAAGAACTTTTATAAATAATTTATTTACATATGACAAGAAATTCAATAAAATTAATGACATCAAATAATGTATTATTATCATTAACAACTTAATAATGGGTGCCATCGACATTTGTTCGAGTGCCATCGATAATCTAATCCAAAGTCTCCAAATAGAAATCACGCATGTTGACCAAATTGACCACGGAAGTCATTAAAAAAAATCTAAATATTTTCAAGTTTTTTATTTACTCGTCATTAGGGGGGGGGGAGAAATCTGTTTTATTTATTTTTAGTTATTACTTCATATGGCAAGAAATATACACAATTTGCGAAAAAACAACAGGTAATTTAATTTGGACATACAATTTTAATGGATCTGGGTTTGTTGCCTTTCATTTGTCATATCTCCAGTAAACTAGACTTTTGCCTGTATTTCACTGAGGAAATATGTATTTCACTGAGGATATTTAGTATGAAAAAATAAATCGATACTTCTTTCCGATTTTTGATTACACAAAAACAAAACCCCGTTGCACGTTCTCATCAACCTGACAAACAGTGACACTCAATTAGAACTGGAATCATCATGCGAAATTAAACTCCTCACACATCATCACTCCAGAAAGACCAAAAATATTCATCCCACAATATACCGCACACAATCATAAAAATAAAAATAAAAAAATAAAAAGTAGAGAAACACAAATATAAAAACAATCAAAATTAAAACAACAAGAAGTAACCCACACTAACGAGCCCACACAAATCTAAAATTATTATATTATACATTTTCGTTATGCCGAAGCAACAAATTCCCATCACTAAAAAAAACCAACAATTTAAGTTTCCTTAATACTGAACGCCCTAGAATACATCCTAGAAAAAAAAAAAAACATGTATCAGCTCTGCACTGAAAGGTAACTTATCAGTAGTAACCCACAGAGTTGACTTAAGTTACACATTTTCGTCAAGCTCTACTAACCCATATTAACGTTTTTGAACTGTTTTTCCTAGTATTTTTACTTTCATAGCCCAGGATTCTTGGAAAATAATAATCATTTCAAATGTTTTTTCTTCCAATGCGTGTTGAGGGAATCTATGATCTAATCGCGAAAAAATATTAAATCACATATTTCCAGAAAATTTGTCACTATATGTCGTTTGCTGATTTATTTAGAATTGTTCAATTATCAATGTGGACTTTGTTTAATCGAATTATTTCCCATTATTTTATAGCGCATTTTTATAATTGTTTTTTTAATTTTTTTTCTTCTTACATACATAATATGATCTAGCACTACCGGATACTGGATATTAAAAAATACTCGTAGCATCGCTGATTGCTAGTTTTCTAGATTTTCGGAGGACTTGAGTAAATTCGTTAAATCTTACCCAAAAAAATTATGTGGTTAAGATCCTATACTAACTTGAATTTTGAAGAATTATTTAGATCTTTATTAGCATACATTGTCATCTCTCTTAAATGTATTTTTCTGCTATCTATTTATTTTCTGTGTTTTTGTTTTCTCTTCTTCTTGTTCTACATGTGCAAGGGTGTGGGCTGAAAAACATCTGGCGTCCCCGTGGCTAGGCTCGCCTTATATTGGTGGGGTGTATCTTGGCCGGGGAGATGTTAGTAGATGAGCCCAGATCTTTTGATAGCTTCTTTTTTTATGTATTCTCTGCTATTTATGTGTTCTTGAAGTATATATTAATGTGTTATGTTGCTATCAATAAACCTATATTTATTTATTTATTTTTGGATCGCTCTTTGAGAAAGCGGTGTTACTTAATGATGTAATGCATATACATTTAATTTTAGTATGACAATTATACATATATATGTTAGTATGTATACATAATATATGACGAAAGTGTCATGAAAGTGAAAGTGTAATATATAAACATTTAATTTGTTTATGACAATTATACATACGAGTATATAGAGTATCTCGTATAGTGTGTATATCATACATAATATATGAAGAAAGTGTAATGAAAGTGAAAATGTAATATGTACACATTTAATTTTTTGTATGACATTTAAGTCTTAACACTTTTCTGGTTGATTGGAAGATATTTGCATATGACAATAAATCCATCAGTTTGTTTTTGACAAAAAAATTTTTGACAAGGATTTTTGACAAAAAAAACCTTGCTATTCCAATTACGAGTATTAGTGAAATAACAAAGTAATTTAGGGATAATTATTTTTAAATGGAATTCCATAAAGCAAAAACCGAAACCTTTCATAAGTATGTTTTTTTGGTAACATTGGAGATCGAAACCTTACCCCAGTGAGAAGACAATCGTCTTATAAACTAGACCATATATATAGGGAACCATAGAGGAGCGAGGATATATACAATATGTATTGAAATTAGCACAGAGAGGATTCATATTGCAATTTCATCTCTAGAATGAGGATACATGTTGAAATACCCACAAAGTAAAGATGTTACATATTGAAATGATCACAGAGGAGAGAAGATAAATATTGAAATTAGCATAAAGAAGGGAGGATACCTATTGAAATGACCACATAAGAGAGAGAATACATATTGAAATGACCATAAAGGAGACAGGAATGATATTAAAATATTTACACAGAAGAGAGGATATATGTTAAATTGACCACAAAGGAGAAATAATAGATATTCAAATGATCACTGAGATGAGAGGATACATATTAACGTTATCACAGTGAGAGTTGATACTTATTGAAATGACCATAAAGGAGAGAAGATACATATTGAAATTCCCACAAAAGAGAAAGGAATCATATTGAAACTATCACAGATGAGAGATGATATATATAGAAATGACCACAGAGGAGATAGGGTATATATTTAAATTTCACCACTAGTTCATCACTTCCGATTAAAAATCAGCTTCTAAGTAGCATGATTACAAAGATTATATTTAAAGATCTAGCGGAAATCTTATTTCAATATTTTTGTACAATATCCATTTAAAATCATTGATGAATCAGTGAGTTTTCTTTGTACGAAATTAACATTATGGATAAAAGTGCTGTGAAAAGAATGTTTATTTTTTTCATCGATTCTACATAATAAAAGTATCACTGTTTACGTTTCCCATGCCTATGCAGATATAATGGACAAGAAAGCAAAATGTTCTGTTGCTTTTTTATCATCCTTTTTTTATTTTTTTTGTCCTGGGGAGCTTATTGCCGTGTGGAAATCTCTTCAAACTTACCAGAAAGATGTTTTTAATGGGTCCTAAGTGAAAAGCAGACTGGATGACATTTTTTTAAATTTGACTTCTAGCAGGGATCGAACCCGCAGCCTTCGGATCAGCAGACAAGCGTCTTACCACCAGGACACGGAGGTCTGGTCACTTTCGTCTATACAAAATTATTTTGTGACCTTATTAAGCAAAATATTCAGCCAAAAGTTACTACTGTCAAAAAAGTCACTTGTCTCTAAATAAATGTTATAAAATGCCCCTTTGTAGCCTCACACGCCATATAGTGACGAAAATATCACATTATAGTTTCACAAGTTATTTAGTAACAAAAATGCCATTTTATATCCTCACAAGCAGTTAAATGACAAAAATGCCGCTTTATAGCCTATGGTAACAAGCAAGGAAGTGACAATAATGTTATGTTATATCCTTACAAGCAATAAAGTGACAAAAATGCTTCTATATATCCTCACAAGTTATGTGCCGAAAATGCCACTTTGTAGCTTGACAGTCAATAAAGTTAAAAATATGCAATTTTATATCCTCACAAACCACTTAATAGTTTGGAGATCTTTTGTCTCTGCCTACCGCTACTGCAAGGAATAAGGCATGATAATGTAAATGTATGTGTGTACTTCTATATTTGATGACCTCTCTAGTCTAGTTGGTAAAACGCTAGTCTTCTACCCGGGAGTTTTGGGTTTGATTCCCGATAATACCTTAAAAAAACGAAAAGTGTAACTAAATAGCATCAAAAGCAATAAAATGATAAAAATGCAACTTCATATCATCACAACATTAAAGTAACAAAAGCGCCACTTTATAGCATCAAAAGCAATATAATGATTAATATCCCACTTTATAGCATCAAAAGCATGAAAGTGACAATACTGTCACTTTATAGTAACAAAAGCAATGTAATGATAAAAATGCTACTTGATATCACACAAAGCATACAAGCGACAATAATCCCACTTTATTACATCAAAAGTAATATAACGATAAAAATGCCACTCTATAGCATCAACTACACTATGATGATAAAAATGTCACTTTAAAAATCAAAAGCAATAATGTGACAATAATGCCACTTTAAAATGATAACATGACACTTTATAGCATCAATTGACAATAATCCCATTGTATAGAATCAATTGACAATAATGCCAATTTCAAGTATCAAAAGCAATATAACGATGAAAATGCCCCTTTATAGCAAATATTCTTTCCTTAATTTATTGGTTATAAAATAGGAAAAAAAGTCAATGTGACCGCCATCAGGTAACAGACCCTGGTCCGAGAGATGAAAAACGTTATCTTAATTGATGTGTACTGTTTCATTTGTCTCGGCTGTTAGTTTTCTTCATCATTTATAGTGGAGATATGTCCTCTGTGCCTACTCCAAAAAGGAGATGATGTGGTGGTATGTATGTAATTTAAACTATTGTACAAAATGAAAGTTAATTTTTTTTTCAACAATTAGTAACAATTTATGGCATGGAAATATAATCCTTTTTGCTAGATTCGTATTTTTCTTCCATTACGGAGAGTTTGTTATTTTATGTAGAATGGCAACGAGTCCTTTCGAAGGCAAAAATAACCTCTCCATAACTTCAAAAGTCCTTGCTCATCTCATCAGATAACTTCTTCCTGCTTTAGCAATAAAAAAACAAAAAACAACCACTCGACACGGAAACAAAGGATCTTTAAACTCCAACGAAAACGTCATCATGTTCCATAAACATTTCCCCCCATTGAAAACGATCTCTTTTAAAATGTTGCCATGACTGAAATTTTTACGATTGTACATATTTTGAATATATTATAGTTAAAAACCATTCGTTCATTGTTTTTAAATGTAGTTACTTTGAATAGTGTGGTAAATAAGTGCAAGGTAATACAACAGAGTTTCATCGAATAACTGTTTTTATTCATCCAGTTCTCCTGTCTCCAAAAATACAATATGTACGTCACAAAATAATATGAATCTACTTTCCTGGAATATTCGTGAACCGAAATTCTCATATTGCAAATCGCAGACAGACAAACCTACGGGCAAACATTTTCTTAGTGCGTTGACACATCTTTCATGTGGGGTCTATTTTCAAACGCTCTGAAAGCGATAGACGCTACAAAACTATAGTGAGGCGTTCTTTTTTTAAAATCCACGAACACGGCGCCCGATGTTCCTCACTAAACGCGCGCAATCTCATATGGGTGAATATTTAAATATCGAACGCGGACAGAGCTGCTGCATCGCTCTGTGTGTGACAGTTTGAAGTTTTTTTTTATTAGCATTTCATGGTTGTTGTGTGAAATCAAGACTAGTCGAACAAATTTAACAAAAAATAATAATGTAAAGATAATAAAAATAAGTTTACATCATAAACATATTTGATGTCTAAAAATTCAAATATATTTACGTGTTTCAAATATTTTTTTATTGATATTTTATCCTAAATAAACTAGAATAAAGACAATTTAAGCGTGTACAAAAAATAAAATTACTTTTGCTTTTAACAACAATGAATTTCGACAAGTAAATAAGTCGTATAATGAAAGCTTAGTTTGCCAAAAGTGTTTTCGTATTAATTTTAAGAGTAACAACGTTCGGGAACAACAAAAGCATTTTTAGTATAATCATTTCAAATCTTATGTGAAAGTTTATGAATGCTATTTTCGATAAAAGTGAAACTTTTGATATACAAATTTTGGTGATTAAAAAAGTGTAAGCTTTGCTTATTGCAAATATAAACATATCTTTATTTATACAGTTTGCATGTGGTTAGAATATAATTTTATACAAAACATTGGTTTATCGATAAATATAACTGTGACTTAACATTCGTTTTAAACATAATCAAATTCTGAACTAAGAATATGAGTGAATTGCATTTGAAAAAAGCTTCCGTTGTTGTACTTAAAAGGTACACTAGGAACGTGAGACCAGTACAAAATCTTGTAGTTCTTGTATTGCAACTTATGAGTCGCCCTAATATAAGAAATATTTAAAGTTTTTTAAGTAAAAATAAAATAACGTTTTTTTAAACAATCAATTGAGTACCTACTTGGAAAGCATTCCACTTAATTTTTTATTCCAAATTTGAAAAGAAAATTAACAAAATGGATTCTGCACCAGTATTGCCGCCAAAAGGATCGAATCGACCAAAGATAACCCTACAAATTCCTGGACCACAAACACCGAGTATTCCTCATGGAGTTCCAAAAGTACCATCGACTGCTGGAACAAATAGTGTCCACAGTAATCCGATGTATAATCAAAATTATCCAAATTTCAATAATATGCAACCGATGACTCCGGTAACTTCATACCCTCAAGGACAATATTACAACCCCTTTGCAGCAATGTATCAAAGCAAGGCATCAGAGTATATGTTTAAGCAATTCGAGGGTTTCAAGGACTTTACAATGAACACAGCAAAAAGTGGATTAAGTGTTGGAGAGAAGTTCGCTTTTTGGGCATACAATAAAATCAGCGCATGGTCAAGAAAATGGTTTACTCACATATTTTTGTTCATTGTTATCATGGCGTATACGGCTGCTGGCGCTGCGATGTTCGTTGCAGTTGAGGGTAAGTTAATACTTAATTTACTAATACTTCTTAATATAATATAATTATATAATATCAATATTATTGTAATATCATAATATAATACCATAAGACCAACATCTCTTTAAAATACTTCGAAAAATTACTTTCTATATTTTAGAGTTCGTTGCATTTTCCTTCAATCATTTCCTTTCCCCGACCCACTCCAAAAAACTGAAATTGATGTTTTGGTGAGAAACTTCCACACATTGATATTTTAAGTAAGATGGAGAAAAGAGCTTTAAGATGGTTTGGACACGTGGTGAGAATGAATGATGAAAGAATGACTAAGCGAATATACAAGTCAGAAGTGCAAGGTCTGCGCGGAAGAGGTAAACCGAGGAAAACGTGGCTGAACCAAATGGACCAGATTTTGAAAGAATACAAAGTGAGAATCATGAATAATAGATATTGAATGACGAGATATTTGAATGTGGAGGAGGGGAAAGTTGTGTTTGGATCGAGAAGTTTGGAGATCTTTTCTCTCTGCCTACCCCTACTGCAAGGAATAAGGCATGATGATGTAAATGTATGTGTGTACTTCTACATTTGATGACCTCTGTAGTCTAGTTGGTAAAACGCTAGGCTTCTACCCGAGAGTTTTGGGTTTGATTCCCGATAATGCCTTAAAAAAACGAAAAGTGTAACTAAAGGGTCCTGTTTGGTTAAAGAGTTCGTCGAGTAGCAAAACTTGCACGCACTAGACGTGTACAAGTGTTGTGGCTTACCCACGTGGGGTTGTATTTTAAACACATACGATGACGAATTGTGAATCGACTCCAGAGGTTCTTATTTTGAAGGCTAGATAACTGAACTGAATTGCCTCTATTAGATAATATTATCTCCCGGATATAGTATTAACACGTCTACATGATTAATTCATATTTATTGAAGGGTATCATACAAATTAATCAACGAAATTCTACATCAAATTTGAGTTAAAAATATTATTTTTGAAGTTATCTAAATAAAATTTAAAAAATAAAGTCAATATAATTCTTTTCATCAAAATAATCACTATCAATATTTTATAAATCATTAAGTTGAAGAAACAAATTATGGTTTAATCAATTAACATTTTGGAATAAAGTTGAAAAAATTGTATACTTCTTGATCTTTGTGAAGTTTCACATACTCGTATATACATTTACAGGCTTAAAATAAATTATTTGAATTCCGAATTTTTGTTTGTTTGCATGTTTATTTATTTAAAACTTATTTCAATCTCGTTAAATTACGTTTACCATTTTATATACGAGAACTTACATTTATACTTTTTGTCGTTTGTAATATACAATACTAATTTATATTTAATATGAAATCGATCTTTACCTTTAAGATACTCGTACATTGACAAAGAAAAATCAGGTTTTTCTCGTTTTTTAAAATACTGAATGGCGTTTACTTAAAAAACTTGAAATCCTTGTAGCATCATTTATTTGTTTTTGGAAAGTCATGGCGACTTTTCGTCGTGGTTTATGATTGTACATCACACCGTTTCGAATATATTTTGACAACAAATTATTAACAAATATAGATTAATTTACCATAAACACATCTAGTTTTCAAAGCATATTTTTATTATATAACATTTAATTCATTTTCAAATATTCTCATCCCAATTTTTTAAATGAATACTTCGAATTTTAAAATAAACTTAAATACTTACTTTCCATTCCAGTTATTTCCAAGTTATTGTTTTTAATGATGATCTTACGGTCTTAAATAAATTTTTCAAGGAAGAATTACAAATTCCATGAAGAAAATTCTGATATTAAATTATCTATGGAAATAATCTAAAGACAATCAACGTACACACGTAATTTTTTTTAAAATAAAGAAAGGTTCATACTGTGAAAGAGAAATGCGAATGGAACATTGAATTTCATGAACTAAAAAAATTTATTTTTTTAAATATGAATAATCTGATTAATTATTTTATTATATTATGGGGAATAATATTAAAACCTTTAAATTTCTTTAGAAACATACTTCAATGGCTTGCAATAGGACAGCTAAACAAACATTCGCGTTCAGATCTTGGCAAAAAAATCCACTTTCTTTAAGAGCATGGACGTGCTTTTCGATCGGGCGATGAGAGACTCCTTTGCATACAAACACATCCCACCTCACTTTACATATCTCCATTTGCGGTCCGTTCGGTGCGACAGGAAAACGAACTTGCGAGAATAATCAAACGTGCATCATTCTCATTCACAGTCAAGAGAGAATCGATAAAATATTACATTACTCAGAGTATCCTTTCATCCTTACTTTGTGAATGGAAGATGTCAGTGCATATATTTGTTTATAGTGCAAAAGCTGCTGCACTTCAGAAATACACAGTCTTGACAGAAAATTCCAATGGCAAGGAAATTAAACTTGAAAAAGTAGCACTATTTTTTTCAATTTCAAATTCTAAGGACAATTTTTTATTTCACCGTTAAGAGAGCAAACCCTCCTCTAGGGCGTTCTAATTCTACTAACATTCAATAATCACGTCAGACAGCTATATCAGCGCCCGGGTGAATCATGTATAACGCTTTCTTTGCATACAGCGCAACTTTGTGGGATTACTACTATGTGGTAATCTGCTCCAACCCACCAGAAAGATGTTAATAAGGTCTTAAGTGAAAATAAGTAAGACAATATTTTTTTCATTAAAACATCTGGATTCCATCGATAATTGAACTCGCAACCTCCGAGTTCAAAGACAGGCATCTTACCAACTACGCTACGGAGGTCGTCGTTATTGTCTCTTAAAATTAGGCATAATCTGTTGTACCTTATTGTTATGCAGATTTATATAACGCTATTTTTAACATCGCTTAATAACATATTATTTGCATATTATTTGCAGAAATACATAAATCCAGATAGGAAATGTTGTTTCCCGGCCTCGCTCTTCAAATCACACATGATACACGAATAAGTAAATATACTCATTTTGTAAAGGAGTTTGGGAACATAATTTCGGTGACGGAATTCAACGTGAGACGGCATATCTGTAGCTTTATAAATTTTACCAAATGTGAACTTCCAAGTTAATCTTCCCTGTATAATTAAGTTTTCACTACACTTTTTGATGCACAATTTAAACATTTGTCGGCTGTCTTGTATTAAATGTTCTGACTTTTCAAACAAAAAATGAATTATGAAATGTACGTAGGCCAACATTGACGCCATGATGCTATATGTTTCCGACAAGGTAGGCAGAGAAGGCATAAAGCCAAGTTTTTGGATCCAAGAACGTAAATTTAGCTAAGATTGTATCTATAACGCCTGGCACAATTCCTTCTACTTCCTACAGTTTGTACCGGTTTCCTTTTGATACAATTGAAATTTCCAAGGAGAAAACATGACATGTCACTACACAGTATTCTTATTTTTCAGGAAAGCTAAAATTACGTGGTAGAAAACTTAATCTTTTGAAAATAAATATTTTTTTTAATTTTAAAAGTTTTTATAATGATTTGTTTCCATTATTGAAATCTTATCTACTTTAATGTATGGGAGGGAAATGTGGAAGTGGAAAATAACTGATATGTTGATTAAGATAAAAAATAGCACGCTGAGATGGTTTGGCCATGTGGAACGAATGAAAGAAGATAGACTAACAAAACTAACGAAAGTTTGTGACAGGAAGACCATTGAAAGTATGGTTGGATCAAGTGAATAATATTTTGAAAGAAGGAAACGTGTAAGGTAAGGAAAAAAAGAGAAGTACATACAAGTGGTATGAGAAAGTGTATAGACGTGGAGGAGGCTAAGGATGTGTGTATGCCATATAGAAAAGTCTGGCACTGTTTCTTCTCTGCCTACCCCGACAAGGAATTGACGTAAATGACGACCTCCGTAGCCTAGTTGATAAGACGCCATCTCCCAACCTGGAGGCTGCGATCTCAAATCTCGCTGGAACCCGGATTAAAAAAAAAAATCTAGTCTGGTTTTTTCTTAAGGCCCCTTTAACATCTTTCTGGTTGGTTAGAAGAGGTTAACACATGGCAGTAAGCCCGCCAGATTGTACTGTATACATAATAAGCATAATACAATAGTACAATACATTGGAATGTACCATATATGCTTTAAGCTATATACAAATGGCATATTTATCTACAAAACCTGTCTATCAAAAATGCAATAGGTTTTACTTAGTGATCGTCTGTGAACTCGATTTGTTAAGAGTCATCAACTTATTTAAATATTTATTTATTTAAATATGTTAACTGTTTATTGTAATTACAATTCCAATAAAACGATTGTACTGTGAATTCGAGTACATAAAAAATAGTGTATCCTTCCTTAAATACACTAAATCAATATACACACAAATGCGTTCCATTCACATGACGGTTGACGTTCATATTCGATCAAGATTGACTGTCTCGCATCAATCATCAAAACTTCTACTTTACAGTTTAATTTTATTTTCAAAATTGATGGACAATAACACGAGTTTATTTTTACAATGGTAAACGAGGCTTAAAAACAAATCGTCATTCCAACAAAAGAGCTTTCTTTTTTCTCGACGGGTTATTTATTTTTCTTGGATATTTACACAGAATGAAAACGTGTCACATTTTCCGGTCTGTAGGCGATTGTCCTTTCATTCTTTTCCTGGGTCACTGCCAAAACAACGATCTGTTGTTCAGCTCGTTGCGTCCAAATAAGAAATAATGTATTCACGGTCAAGTTAAGGAACTTATAAATTTCTTCAACTCTTGTTGCCTGGAAGGTATCCGAAAAAATTCTAAAGAATTGGGTGCACGGAGAAGAAAATATAGGATAATAATGAACAGAATACGGAATTAACACTTTAAAACTCGATCGGTATCAAGACAACCTTTCCCAGTTCCCAGCTTGTTTTCATGGAATGCTGATTTTGTGACGGCCATATTATAATCCCTACATCTAAGTAAATATTAGGAATATTGTAATGAACTTTGTATCGTATTACACTTTCGTTGTATACAGTACAACCTGGCAGACATATTGACATATGGCAATCTCTTCCAACCAACCAGAAAGATATTAAAGATGCCTTAAGTGAAAACTAATACTGGAAACCTTTTAAAAAAAATCTGGGTTCCTATCAGACTTGAACCCGCAACCTCCGGTTAGGGAGACAGGCGTCTTACTAACTATACCATGGAAGTCATCAACTGTATATTTGTCTAAAATACTTGAATAATTTAGTTTTACATGCTAAATCTGACAACAGTCTTATTTGTAAACAGCTATGGATTTCTCTTCTCTTCTTGTACTTGCCACATACCTTGCAACTTCTGGTCAGTTGATGGAATACACATCAACACACCTGTTTAGAGGATCCTGCGAATTCCTTATTTTTATTTAGACCTGCAGACTGTAGTAAAAGACTAGAAAATCTTCAAGTTCTGACACTTGACTGCACATTTATGACACGACGTCAAAATTCAGGCATAGTTTAATTCTCTAGGGTATTCTCCATTTTAAAAATATGGCATTGGAAATGACAATTTTCGTTTGTAGGTTGAATTGTTTCCACAAATATTTGCTTGATGTTCTCAATATGTTATTTTTTGGAAGAGGTTTCTATTACGTGAAACACGAGACCGTGACTCAACCCAAATCTAGTTTATCACTTTAAAACATTGAATCGGGACACAGAGCGTTAAGTATACACACTAGACTACACCTAAAGCCGAATTTGTTACTATCACATATCTAATAATGATAATAATAAAATGACTGTTTATATAGCGTCGTTTAGAATTTTTTTTTTTCAATGGCGCTCTAACTTGGGATTTAAGCCCACTGTTATCAACATACCAAAAATATTAAACAATAAATATATTTAAGCCGACTGTAAGGATAGGAAGGTAGTTGCTACGAAAGTTTCTTTGTAGTTCATCTTCCCTTGGCAAATTTTCTGCGGTTTTCTTAGAGCTACAGAGCGCCCTTAAGGAGAGTGTACTCCCTAAACGCCGCTATATAATTTGCCCTTTTATCAATTATTTGGGGATCAGGGATGAATGTTTACATAAGGCTGATGTGTTGAGTAAAATAAATAAAACATTTGGCGAAGATATGGAAATGTAGAACGAATTATTGAATGCAAATGTATATTGGAAGGCGTTGTAGAGGTAGACCAAGGAAAATACTGTTAGATCAAGTGAATGAAATTTTTAAAGAAGGGAATGTAAAAAGTCAAAAAGTTCGTACAAAAATTTATGAGAAAGTGTGTGAATGTACGAGGGTCATCCAGAAAGTAAGATTACAACATTTATGTAGAATCGAAAAATGATTGTATTTAATTGAAATTCACAGGATATTTCACAAATATATTAAACTATTTTTCAACGTAATCGCCGTCGAGATCGATATATTTCTGTAGTCGGGACATTAGCTTTTGTATGCCAGTGTCATAGACCTCCGCCGCCAGCTCTTTCAGCCACTTCTTCAGAGCTTCCTCGACCTCCTGATCGTTGGAAAATTGTTGGGGTGTAGTAACACACCCACGTCTTATCCCCCGTCACAATAGAGTCCATAAAAACTCCTCCCTCTTGTGCAAAACGATCCAAAAATTCACGCGCGGCGGTCACACGATTTTGACGGTGCTCCGTTGTGAACATTCTGGGCACCCATCTCGCACACAACCTCTTGTAACCAAGTTTTTTCGACACAATATCACCAAGAATACCAAGAAATGTCTGAAAATTCTTCGTGAAGGTCATCAAGTATCACATGGCGGTCATTTCGCACTTGTTCTTCTATTTTTTGCACAAGTTTGTCAGAAATCACTGCCTTGCCTCGTCGTGAGTATCAGTACGGCCTTCTCTGAACAACCTAACCCACTTCGTGACATGTTGTTGACTCATTACATCACTAACATAAACTTCCACGAGCTTCTGAAGGATATTCGCGGCGGTATTGTTCTGCAAAGTCGAAAAACGGATGACCGCGCGGATCTCGCACGGACGAGAGGTGGCGAGAGCGTGCGACGATCTCTCCATCGGAAGAATTTACTGTGACTGAACAAAATGGCCGACAAACACGCGGGACCAAACAAACTGACCCTTAAAATCCCCCCTACACGCCAGGTGCGCCAACTTTGAAACAAAAAATGACCCCTGGCCTCAGACGTCCTTGTAACCTTAGTTTCTGGATGACCCTCGTACAATAGAACATGCGAAATATGTGTATCGACATAGGGAAGTTTGTCACTCTGTGTTGTCTATGCCTAATCCGATAGAGAAACGCCATAATAGTGTGTATGTATATTGTCTCCATTTTATTAGTTCTCAAAATATCGAACAAAGGAGAATGATTTATTGTTTTGTTTTTATAATCGTATATTTCTCATATCATATTCTGACATACATCGATTTGTTTTATTCTCAACACATGCCTTCATTCGACTTCTTTCAGTCTCGTGACTCGTTCAAGTTGAATTGTTTTCCTGTTACCATTTATTTTATTTACTTAAGAGCTTCATGTACTCGTACATACAACACGGATTCTTGTTATTTGTATATTTCGGAGGAACAGTTGAACGAACTACAAAGTATTCAAAAAGTTTTGGAGATATTTTTAAACCGAGAAAATACGATCATAACATAAATAGCTTAATTTATTGAATGTGGGAAACATGCTTAAAATTCACATGATATAGTATATCAATTGTATTTTTATTTATTTATTTACATGACAAGTAATTTATAAATTAAAAAGTAATTTAAAGTGGGAAATCAAATCATACGGACCTGGGTTTGTCGTCTTTCATTTGTTGTGTCCCCAGTAAAAAAAGGCTTTTGCCTGTATCATACAGCGTGTATACTAACTTAATTGTTTCGCTGCCTACTCTTATTTCGTAAAAAAATATTCAGTGTCTTTCCGATCATGAACATACGTTTTACTAACGTAGACATTATTTATCGGTTTTCCAGTTAACCGATCTTCTCCTTTACTGGTTATGCAGTGAGATTCTGGAAACTGTTATCAATTCAAAATTAGCATGTTTTAAACAGTGATTCAGAAAAATATTAATTTCAAGTCAGTAATGTTATGCGTTTCTTTCCCAATTTTATTTTCTACTTCACCATCCTATCTTTCTTCCTTTCATCGACGATATAACACTTCTATTGTTATTTATAGTGTTTATAAATTAATAATTATTTGAATAATGTAACTTAGCGTTTTTGCTTTTGCTTGATAAGTTGGAAGAGATTACCACCTAAGTGCAATAAGATTGTTGTTCTCTAAAGTATAAATAAATATATATAGGCAAAAGCCTAGTTTACTGTGAACACGACAAATGAAAGGCAATAAATTCAGATCCATTTAAATTGTGTGTCCAAATTAAATATCCTGTTGTTTTTACACAAATTATTTATATTTCTTGTCATGTGTAAAATAAAAAATAAATAAATAAACGTTTTTCTTGCCCTTTCACGTTACCACAGATTGCAGAACACGATGAATTGAAATATTTCTGTGGCGTTATGGCAGAAATTGATATGTCCGTTTTACCTTAGTTTACAGTAGAAGCAATATTAACTTTGATAAGCTGTCAAAATCAGTACAAATTAACATTTTTTAAGTTTTTCCAAACAGTATATCTTTTGTTTGGATAATGACTGACGCACCAAATTTTGCCACAACACGCTGAGAAATATTTTCTATAAATTGGGAGAATAAACATAAAATGACAAAAAACGGACATATCAACTTCTACCATAACGCCACAGATTTTCAGTTGTTGAGGAGAAGCTGAAATCAAATATATTTCAGATTAATCAATGTTCTTCATCAACATCACCGTCTCGCTATATCCCTATTGCGGTAGGCAGAGATAACAGATACCACATTCTATCTTGGCACACTTATTTCGGTTTTTCCAGGACCATAACATACTTAGTCACGCTTACTCTCCAGACTTTTACTCTGGCCTCTTTCAGAATATGAATCATTTAGCTGTATCGCATTTAGCTGTTTCGCATTTAGCTGTATCGCAGTTACCTGTATCGCATTTAGCTGTATCGTATTAAGCTGTATCGCATTTAGCTGTATCGCATTTTTCTACGTCTTGCTAAACTTCTCCTCGCCGTTACATTAGTTGCTTAAATTATTTTTGAAAATATTTCATCATCTATTCTTACAACGTGGTCAAATAATTCAAATACTTCTATCTTCATTTTACATATTGCTTATTCTCTCAATCTGTATTCTTTTCTAAAACCCTCCTTTCTTATCCTGTCACACATTGATTTTTGTACATTCTGCGTCATTTAATTTAACAATTATTTTATAAGTATAAGAAATGTTATTGGATTTTATTATACTCGTACATCTTATTTACTTGATCTTTCTTTTCTTACACGCTGCAGTTGATGAAGGTAAATATTCAAAATCTGATTAATTTGATCAAACAATTTTTTTTTAGATTTTCTAAATTTCTCATAATTTTTTACTATTTGAATTGATTTGAGGGTCTCAATCTTGTTTTTTGATGTATTATTTTTAATTTGACATAGTATATATAAATATTTTTTTAAATTCTAGTGCCATGTGTTTTTTTTTCTGCGTTGTATAAAACAATTTGTAATTTGTTTTATCAAACACTGTTTATTCCACTTTTTTGTAACGGTATAACTCTACCAGTTTCAAGGCTTTCACCTTATCACGGGAGCACAAACAAGACCGTTATAAAAAAGTGGAATAAACAGTGTTTGATAAAACAAACTACCATGTCTTTAAACCTCCACAATGCTAATGCCTTAATTATTAATAATAAATTATAAAAAAATGTATTTTCCGTTTTGATTATGTCTTCAACTTTTATATTTTATCCATATTGATTTCCATTTTTGTTATGTAATAAGTATTCAAGTTTGATTAATGGTTATTTCTATGATTTTTTAGCAGTGTTATAAATTTTGTGGCCGTTATAAATTAATAATGAAATAATTATTTCAGGAATATGATATATTTAACTAAGCTGCTTCAATTTAGCAGAATAGAACAATATGTATGATAGAGTATATTTTTATATAAATAATATTTCAGGTCGATTTTTTAACTATCAAAATGTAAATATAGTATGTCAATTTTGAATGATCTTGGATACTTTTCAGTGTGGATGACTTCCGTGGTCAGTTGGTAAGATGTTTGACTTCCGCCCGAGTGCTTTGGGTTTGACTCCCGATGACACCCAGAAAAGTATGGATATAGAACTCGTCTGGTAATAATACTTGCTGTCGTGTTGTAACCTTTTCACCTGTAGTGTTGCTAACACGTGCAATGTTAAACCGTAATTCATTGGTTTCTATATTGGTTATAAGCCCGAACATTCAATTACTGGGACCGATGCCTCTAATATTTCCCAGCCACGTTCTTTAACATGTTAGCATAATTAATTCAAATATATTGAGTAGGTTGTAGTTTGACAAATATTTGAATTAACCGAACTCAGAAGAACCAAAATTTGTCTTGCTAAATATTTTGTATATTTTATAGCATTGTATAGAAGGGAAACGTGGACGATTTGAAAAAAGAGAAGAAACATGATGGAGCCTTCGAGATGTGACGTTAGAGGTGAATGCTTCGAAGGTCATGGACCGCAAAGTGCACCAACGTTTGTATCATTCAAGAATTAGAGATTACCGAAATAATTTAAATAACATGCAGGAAAGAAATTGTAACGTACTTCAAGCATGTTGCTAGAAGGAATAATGAAAGCCTGTATAAGCTGATTGTCAAAGGGGTCGTTGAGGGAAAACGAGCAAGAGGTAGGTGTCCTCTAGCTTGCTTTCTCTCAACTGATGAATGAATTAAATAAAGGAGTTATCAGCACCCTTTTTGAATGCTGTTTACAACATATCTTAGGGTCGTGATGGATAGAGACAAGTGTTGCACCAGGTTCCAGATATAGTACCAGACTACGATGCTCAGTTCTGAGCACGTGATAGAGAAGACATTTTTGAACCCATTGATACGAGGGAAACAGCTATATGAACTAGGTTTTGGTGCATGTGAACCAGACCAAATAGAGGATATTTTAGTGCGTCTGCATTAACAAAATAGCACATGTACCTATGTGATTGGACAGACAACTCAGTTTTGGCTGGTTGCCAAAAATAATATTAGTTTCAAGCTCGTTTAAAAGGACATGTTGCATGAAGACATATTTCGCGTAGATGTAAATCTTGCGAATTTTAAATTCGCGAATATGAAGCTCAATGTAATGTTGAACTGTGTGTAGCGATATGAAACAAAGTAAATGGGACACTAGAATATATATACTCGAACTAGACAGTATCAAAATCTTCTAAAATTATAGTCCACAAAAGTATTTTGGAGTTTGTTGTATGAATGTGGAAAACCAACTTTGTTGTATGAATGTGGAAAAAGACTGAGTGAAATCGAATATATGCTGTAGAAAGTTGTGTATTAAGGAGAATACGTGGAATGACAGTGTATGACAGAATACGGACCAATGTAATTAGGGATGAATGTCAACTTAAGGATGTATGTTGAGTTAGATGAAAAAGATCACTCTGAGAGGGTTTGGACATGTAAACCGAAAAATTAACGAAACAAATATACTCCGTAAATGTCAACGGATTTAAAATATCTTTAGGCTTGTTAAGTAGTTTTTTTTTGTTGATTGGAGATTGTCACATGGCTTGAACCCGCCAAGTTGTACTTTATGTAACCAAAGTATAAAACAATACATTCCAGTGATTTAAAACCTATGGGTTTAATCCACGGGGATGAAGTTGACAAAGTCACTATGGGTTTAATCGACGGGGACGAAGTTGACAAAGTTGTCTTCAGACTATGCTCTTCAATACACCTGAATTACCAATTCGGACATGTAAAAAACAATGTAGAAATTTGATAATATTTTGAAATGGAATAAAAAAGTAATGCCTATAAAAATATATTTCATGAATACCAGAAAACTACATATTTTTCAGAGAAATAAAAAAAATGCATGTTATTTCGCTATTTGACACTCTCTAGCAGGGATGTATATTACACTCTCTATAGCAGGGATGTCCAATCAGTTGATCGTGCTCTACCAATCGCTATTTGACACCCTCTATAGGAGGGATGCCCGATCAGTTGATCGTGATCTACCAATCGCTATTTGACACCCTCTATAGGAGGGATGCCCAATCAGTTGATCGTGATCTACCAATCGCTATTTGACACCCTCTGTAGGAGGGATGCCCAATCAGTTGATCGTGATCTACCAATCGCTATTTGATACCCTCCATGGGAGGGATGCCGAATCAGTTGGTCGTGATCTCCCAATCGCTATTTTACTATCTCTATAGCAGGGATGCCCAATAGATTTGACACCCTTTATAGGAAGGATGCCCAATCAGTTGATTGTGATCTACTTATCGCTATTTGACACGCTCTATAGCAAGGATGCCCAATCAATTTGACACCGTCTATAGAAAGGATGCCCAATCAGTTGATTGTGATCTACTAATCGCTATTTGACACGCCCTATAGGAGGGATGCCCAATTAGTTGATCGTGATCTACCAATCACTATTTGATACCCTCTATAGGAGGGATGCCGAATCAGTTGGTCGTGATCTCCCAATCGCTATTTGACAATCTCTATATCAGGGATGCCCAATCAATTTGAAACCCTCTATATGAAGGATGCCCAATCAGTTGATTGTGATCTACTAATCGCTATTTGACACGCTCTATAGCAGGGATGCCCAATCAGTTGATCGTGATCTACCAATCGCTATTTGACACGCTCTATAGGAGGGATGCCCATTCAGTTGATCGTGATCTACCAATCCCTATTTGACACCCTCTATAGGAGGGATGCCCAATCAGTTGATCGTGATCTACTAATCGCTATTTGACACCCTCTATAGGAGGGATGCCCAATCAGTTGGTCGTGATCTACCAATCGCTATTTGACACCCTCTATAGAAGGGATGCCCAGTAAGTTGATCGTGATCTACCAATCGCTATTTGACACCCTCTATAGGAGGGATGCCCAATCAGTTGATCGTGATCTACCAATCGCTATTTGACACCCTCTATATGAGGGATGCCCAATCAGTTGATAGTGATCTACCAATCGCTATTTGACACCCTCTATAGGAGGGATACCCAATCAGTTGATCGTGATCTACCTATCGCTATTTGACACCCTCTATAGGAGGTGTGCCCAATCAGTTGATCGTGATCTACCAATCGCTATTTGACACGTTCTACAGGAGGGATGCCCAATCAGTTGATCGTGATCTACCTATCGCTATTTGACACCCTCTATAGGAGGGATACCCAATCAGTTGATCGTGATCTACCAATCGCTATTTGACACCCTCTATAGGAGGGATGCCCAATCAGTTGATCGTGATCTACCAATCGCTATTCGACACCCTCTATAGGAGGGATGCTCAATCAGTTGATCGTGATCTACCAATCGCTATTTGACACCCTCTATAGGAGGGATACCCAATCAGTTGATCGTGATCTACCTATCGCTATTTGACACCCTCTATAGGAGGGGTGCCCAATAAGTTCATCGTGATCTACCAATCGCTATTTGACACCCTCTATAGGAGGGATGCCCAATCAGTTGATCGTGATCTACCTATCGCTATTTGACACCCTCTATAGGAGGGGTGCCCAATCAGTTGATCGTGATCTACCTATCGCTATTTGACACCCTCTATAGGAGGGATGCCCAATCAGTTGATCGTGATCTACCAATCGCTATTTGACACCCTGTATAGGAGAGATGCCCAATCAGTTGATCGTGATCTACTAATCGACCGCGGCATGCTTTTGAGTAGATCTTTATATTAAAGAAATTTCTACTTTAATCTTAATATAGAAGAAATGTTAACACATATTTCTATAATATTTGGTACATGTCATGTGTAACTCAATTTGGTACATGTCATGTGTAACTCAATTTGGAAGTAATCAAATTTTAAAATGTTTTATATTTTGAAATACACAAAGGAAAAGTACACATTTTTTAACAAATGTAGCACAATGTATTGTGTTTTGTTTTGGCTCTACATATTAAGCTGAATCTGCATTTTCCGATATGATCATTTTTAAATCAGAAATAAGAAACACTTTAAGAGTGATGAACACCTTGATCAGTGTTTAAGATTATCTCTTTCGTCACGTAATCCCAGCTTTGATAAAATGTCAAAGCAAAAAAACCTCATTAACAGTTTTCGTATTATTTATTCTTAACAATATGATAAATTTGTAAATGTTATACTATATATATATTATGTGTATATGTTTTTATTGTAAAAAATACAAAATTATTATATCTGATCAAATTTTTGTATGTTTTCCTGTAGTAGTAGATCACGACGTCGCCCTTAAAAACAAGTATTTTACATGTTTAACCCTTCCTTCCCTGTGATGTGTAACTAGTACACATTGCTTCTAAAAACTTAATATCTCTATAAATATAATAAATACTGGGTTCAGATTTTAGATGTTCCTCCGTAATACATTTACGCATTGAATGAAAAAATAATATTAACAATAATTAGCACTTATCGGTCACATCAGAGATATTTTGTGAAATCGGGAATAAATTCACCAATGCAATAAAACATGTGTCAGTGTATGATGTAGGTATATTCATTCTAAAAAAACGCTATGGGTGAGGAAGCGACGTTATTCACGTCTCCTTCTCACTCTACTTCGGTATATGGGAACACAAAAAGTAGAATCTCAGATCGCAGTTGTTTCTTCCTTCGAGGTATAACATACACAGCTCTGGGGCATCCATTTGAGGTGGTCTCTTTGTCCGTTTTGTGAACGTCGGCCGATGTTTTTTTTCACGTTTTCAGCAATTAAATTTCAATTATTTTCACTTTTGACTTCAAATTTAATTAATTTAAGCGGTTGGCTATGAATGTTCTTATTTTTCCGATTTTTAATCGCTCATTTTTACATGTGTATTGAATACACATCACCGAAACGCGTGGATTTTTTTAGCACAAGAAGGGGAAGGTTAAAAAGGTTGAGTAGCCCTGCTACATAGAATGCATCAATATATTAGCAAACAAAATAAAATATCAGCGAATAACACAACTTTATAGTTTGAGGAATTAAAAATAACGCAAAGATTCTTTTTCACGGATGTTTACATTCCTTTCAATTGAATCGATGGTATATTTTAAACTTTTATAAGACGACTGAATTAGATTTAATTGCGTCCAAAGAAATAAAAACGTAGATCGTTGGTTTTTGTTGTCATGTTGAGTTCGTAAGTTCTTTTCTTTGGGCGTTTCACAGAGTTTTTCCACACTTTAAATTGGCCAAGAATACAAGACGACATTCCAAGCAATTCCTCATGATCAAGTGTGATTGTCACACTTCATGTAGATGAAAGACGCCTGTACATGTATTGATTTATTGTGTGCAAACTTCAGCAAATACTGAGTCTCAACATATCTAACTCTTATTTCCAATGACATGCAGATATTAATTCTAAGACGATCAGGAGGTTTAATTGGCTCATATTCTTCGCGAGTTTTTTCTAGCGGCACTTTCGTGTAGCTGAATAGTGATATAATTAATGATAAGTAGAATTTATTTTATCACTTAAATAATTATTTTTTTAACCCAACTACTTTTAATCAATTACATTGCATTAAACTCGCCGGGTTGTACTGTATATAAAAATTGTATTACAAAACCATGGCTAGTTACTATTAAAGTTTGCCTCATTGGTTGGCCGCGTCTCTAGGTTGTGGTTGTTAGATGTGTAATGATTGATATCATGTATAAAGGCTGGTGATAAAACACTTTCATGTATAACCTTAATTCACGTTTTGCATTTCATTAGTTGTTTTTTTTTATTCGTATGGTGCATCTTGTTTATTGGCCTTGCCGATTCACTGCTCTCCTTTTTTTACGAGGTCCTTTAATGTCCATGCAGTGAGACTCTGGAATCAGTTACACATCAATGTTAGACTCGCTCCGTCCTTGGCATGCTTTAAGGAGCGACTGAAAAGCTCTCAATTTCAAGTCAGTAATATAACATGTTTCATTCCTGATTTTTTCCTCTTTCCTCTCCGCCATTCCTTCCTTTTCCTTTCATTAATGATATCTCACTTTATATGAAAAGGAATATTTGGGTCATTGTCCGTATTTGTGGGCATGTTGCTCAGGTATGTCTTCATGAACTTCGTAAGGATGAATGGTCATTTGAATGTTTTTTATGCAACCACGTAACTTGCTTAATTTATTTTTGTCTTGTAGGCTGGAAGAGATTGCCGCCTGGTAATAATCTCTCCAGATTGTATTTGGAATAAAAGTGTTAAATTAATAAATACATTTCAACATATCCGAAGTGAGGACACAAACATATTGAACAACGTGGTTTTAAGTTTTCGAGTTTAGAACCATTGGAGTAAGCACAGAACTCTCGAATTGTCATGTTGTTAAAAGCCAACAAAACTCATGCACATCAGAGTTAAAAAAGAAAATATTTTACCAGACGAGGATCATTTAAAAAAAAAAAAATTAATAATATTTGTTATCGAGTACGCTTTATTCCCTCGATTGAACGCGAACAGAAGGAGGTGTCGAAAATGCTCACTTTCGTCTACTTGACATTCCATTTTGAAGGCTTGTAATCAAATAAAATATTGTAATTTATTTTTATCAAACACTGTTTATTCCACTTTTTTATGACGGTATAACCCTACCGGTTTCAAGGCTTTCACCTCATCTTCAGGGGAGCGCAAACAAGACTAAATGTTGTTCGAACTGGCACCGATATACACGCTTCAACGGTTGCGGGCTGGGGGGGGGGGGGGGGGGGAGAGAGAGGGGGAATTTCGACCAAGAGCGGAGAGGCAAATAAAATAATATATGTACCGTAAGAGCAAACACCATATCTTGTAGAGCAGAAAATTTTCTTTCGAATGACGTATAACATTTACCATTTTGTTTTACTTTTGGTGCTCATTTTTAAATTGAAAAAAAAACGGACACAACTTATGTTGACACCTAATACAACCCAAAAAAGCATGACAATCAAATTGATAAATATTAAAAATCAATTCAATAAAAATCAAAAAGTGTGACAAAATTCTTCGCATTGCATCGTAATATACAATTAAAAAAAATGTCTTAAATTAAAATTTAATAAATAAATGTGAGTAAATTGGAGCTTTGTAAAAAACGATACTTTCTTCTTGTCAAATAAAACGAAAAATCATCAACTCCACGAACCATTCAAAATTATTCTAGTAAAAATTGGCACACCGTGCATAATTTTTTGTCCATAAGAATACAAAAAAAATGTCTCCAATTATGCCAACTTTTTTAATCTCCACGTTTTTAGCACTTTGATGTTTTGGCCTGATTGACTCTGCATGCCTGTGATCTAAAAGTTAGCGTGGATGCTCTGCAAAACGTTTCCTTCCGATTTATTTATAATCTGCTGATGTTGATTTAATTGCCTTTAATTACATCGCAACAGATGATCAGCTAACATCATCTCTTTAAATGTATGTTTATACACAACATTACTTTTGAACTATACTTTTGAAATGTATTTTTATGCACTGCTCTACTTAAAAACTATACTTTAGAAATGCATGTTCATACACTGCTCTACTTTAGAACTATACTTGAGAAATATATGTTTATACACTGCTCTACTGAAGAACAACTCACATCATCTCTTTGAATGTATGATTGATCATACACTACTTTACATTTGACAGTTTTATGTCTACTTTATATTTGACAGTTTTATGTCTACTTTACATTTGACAGTTTTATGTCTACTTTACATTTGACAGTTTTATGATCATACACTACTTTGAGCTTCAAAATTGTAATATGTTTCAACGAATAAATTTCGCATATACTCGTATATATTTGACGAATCTCGACTTCAAAAATATCGGCATCCGAAGTTAATTTCCAATATTTTAATTGATCTTTTCAAGCACCTATATTGATCTCCCAACATCCATATAGATATTTTGAGGCATCCAAATTCATCATCAACATTCATATTGATCTTTTGAAGCACCCATACACGAGTAGATCTCGAACATCAATCGTCGTTGTTGGGCCTCGTAGTCGAGAACCTCCTCGCCATTCCAATGTCAATTATGTTGGAAAATGAAGCTGTGTCGCAGAGTTCTCTCCTCTTTTTTTCTTTTTCTCCTTTATGAGTACACTGTTGCACACCAGCAAACTCACCGGCCACACCGCTATAGTGAATCCGATGGCATACATAAAATGAGACGATCGCAGCTCAGTGGCATGTTTTTCGTCTTTTTTTAAATAATATATATGACCGAAGTCATTGGTATCCATCATTATACCCCCAAATACTAGGTGGAAAAAATCTATATTGATCTTTTGAAGCATTTATATTAATCTCCATCATCCACATTTATACTTAAAGCACCCATATTTATACTTAAAGCATCCACATTCATATTAATTTAGGTCTGTCAGGAGTGATGAAGTGTGAGGAGTTTGATTCGCGTGATGTATTCACATATAATTGAGTGTCACTGTTTGTCAGGTTGATGAGAATGTGTAACGGGGTTTTATATAATCGAAAATCGGAAAGAAGTATCGATTAATTTTTTCATGCTATATGTCCTCAGTGAGATACAGGCAAAAGCCTAGTTTACTGGGGGCACGACAAATGAAAAGCAACAAACCTAGATCCATTAAAATTGTGTGTCCAATTTATGTATATTTCTAGTCATGTGTAAACAAAATGTTTATATTTTGAAGTTTCTTTAATAAACTCCAATATCAATATTGATAATTGGAAGCATCTATATTGATCTATAACATTATTGAAAATATCTGATTTAATTAAATATCAGTATTGACCGACAACTAAATTTAAAGTTAACATCACAGTTAATTTAAATTGACCTTCATATGTATAAATATAATTAGAAGCCGCATGGGTAGCTAGACTGTAACTGTGAAGCTCTGATATTTGTGATATTCTGTGGTATAAAAAATATTTTCCAACTGTCGTCGAAATTCTCTGACTACACTAGACGGTTACTTAACATGAAGAAAAAATCAGATATTGGCCTTTCATTTAATTGAAAGGATTTCATTATTCGCTACATACGAATGTATTTCTACTGCCGTTAGATCAATACTTTCAAATCTTTCCATTGAAATTGATACTTTCATCGCGTGTGATACAAAATAATGTATCAAAAACTCTTTCTAAATAATAAAAAAGGAATTAAAACCGAGTAGAATTCTATATAAAAAAGAGCACAACTGCGAATATTGTTGCCTTACACCTAAGAGATTTTAAATTGACAGTTATATTTTGTAATGTAATCCTCGAAACTTGATATCATTGGCTGTGATTTTTCATGAATTCTTGAAAAAAAGAAAAAAAAAACAAACTTAATAAAGGGGTAATAAATAAAACTGATGTTTTAGAACAAGGGTCTCCAAACTACGGCCCGCGGGCCAACACCAGCCCGCGAGCACCACCATTCCGGCCTGTCATAGTTTTATTTTGATTACATTGTAAATTTTACAATGTAAGTAAATCATACAAAATAAAATCAGATGTTTTTTTAAAGACCAATTAAAAAACACAATAACTGACATACATAATGAAATTGAACATTTTAACTGTAATTAATGATATGAGATTTATCATGAAAACTGAAATAGGTGACATACATAGGTAATTCACATATTGAAATTAAACATTATAATTATGATTAATGAGATTTATGTAGCTGTAACTTTCCACTGACAATTGGTTGCAGTTATGGATCAAGTTTACTAGTAGAAATCATCAGCAGCGACTTCAAATACTCATCAGTTAATTTGGATCTGTAAATATTTTTTGTATATTTCATTTTGGATAGTGTTTTTTCACACAGATACGAGTAAGTAGTGCCGAAAGCGGAAAAAAGCCACGAGCAAATTTATACAACTGATCAAACTGTGTGAGTGAAAGACTCTTATAAAATTCCAGCAATGATGACTTGAAATAGTTTTCTTTAAAAACATCGCTGCAAATCAATCATTTCCATTTGAAGTTCTAGGGCAAGGGTTTCCACATCGGCGTTAAAAGGATTTTGAAAAATCTTAATATCGTTTGCAATTGCATCAAAATCTGGAAAACGAGACTCAAAACTTATTTTTAAAGCACCCAAAGCTTCATTTGCGAAATCTACCGGAACTGGAGTCTCAGTTTATTGACTGAATGTTTGGCATGTATTAAAATGCGTGAAACATTTTTTGTTGAATTGAGATTGAAAAAAAACAAATGTTTGTCTTGGCCCTTGGGACTTAGTGGAGGAGTCAGTGTGGCCCTTAGGCTAAAAATTTTTGAGACCCCTGTTTTAGAACAAAAAATGTTGTATTTTATTATATTATCGACGTCATTGTTGTTGGGCCTCGCAATTGACGATCCCCTTACCATTCCAACGTCAATTCAGATGGAAAGTGAAGCTGTGTTGTGGAGTTTTGTTTTTTTTTACTCTCCTCTTTAAGGGAGTGAGCCGCTGCACACTAGCAAACTCGCCAGCCCCACCGCTGTACTAGATTCGATAGCACAACGCAGTGAGACGATAAGAGCACACTAACATGTTTTTTTCTATTTTTAAGGAAAAAATACGACCAAAATCATATATATATATATATATATATATATATATATATATATATATATATATATATATATATATATATATATATATATATATATATATATATATATATATATATATATATATATATATATATATATATATATATATATATATATATATATATATATATATATATATATATATATATATATATATATATATATATATATATATATATATATATATATATATATATATATATATATATATATATATATATATATATATATATATATATATATATATATATATATATATATATATATATATATATATATATATATATATATATATATATATATATATATATATATATATATATATATATATATATATATATATATATATATATATATATATATATATATATATATATATATATATACTTATACTCTCCGACGACTCATGTGGCCTAGTTGGTAAGACACATATCTCCCAGTCCGGAGGTTGCGGGTTCAAATCCCGCTTGAACTTAGATTTTTTTTGAAAGGATTCAAGTGTGGTTTTCACTTCAAGCCTTTTTTATATCTTTCTGGTTGATTGGAAGAAATCACCACATGGTGATAAGCCTACCAGGTTGTTCTGTATAAAAAGAAAGTGTAATACAATATAATGCTCTCGAATAATAGGTAAAAAAATGCCTGTGTCATTCGAGGGGAACATCACAGCTCGAGGTTCAAACCGGCGACCTTCCTCACGAAAGTACAGTGCATTTCTGCGCGACTAAGCACCTAATTGTACTTTCATTGTATACAGTATATTCTGGCGGGTTTATTGTTATGTAATATATTTTTCCAACCAACACAGAAATATGTCAAAGAGGCCTTAAGTGAAACCCAGGTTGGAATTATTGAAAAAAAAATGTTTTTCAACTTTGATCAAACCAACGACTTGCAGATTGGAAGACATGTATCTTAGCAACTAGGTCACGGAGGTCGTCGTGTTATAGAAAAGTTATATTTGTGTAGAGTCCCATACACTAGCTATGGCGTGGCGCACCAGGAAACACGAGATTGTGACTTGTCAAACTAAAGAAGTCATAGATGTCAGCTTCCATTCTCTTGTATTTCTTCTTGATAGAAAAATTAAAATGACAAAAAAACCTCTGATATATATTAAAAATTTTCAACGTCACTACAAATCATCTTTCTTTGTTTTTTTTTACTTTCATCTCCTTTTACTCTCAAAATTCGTCAATCCATCACTCACACAAGGATATCTTTAATGTAAATTTTATAAAAGGGACATCCTGTAACATTGTTATTTTTTCTCATTTGGCATTGAAAACAAACGTTATTTTCAGTAGAAAAAAAAAAAATCGGCTTATAAGAATATCAATTCTCTTTAATTCTGTATCTATTTTACTGCCAGATAGGTCATAGGTCGCAAACCTTGCTAATGTTATGATACCCAATCAAGCACTTTTTTATTTATTATATATTTTTTACATTTAATTAAACGTTCATCAAACTGCACAGTAGTTTATCGGCTTTGCTCTCATAAGATTTATCTTTTACATAAAATACAATTTGTATATTTTAAAATACACTAGTTATTTAACCATTTGTTTTGTTAAATAAAAAAAACTTGATGACATCTGTAGCCTAGTGCGTAAGACGCTGATCCATACGAAAGTTTCGGATTCGATTCCCAATGATACCAAAACAAACAAGAATAAAAAAAAGAGTATATTAACGAGTATTGTTGTTTGTCCATATGCGGTAATATCTAAAATGCACGCTATGACGAATTCTGAGTATGTTGCCTATTCCAGTGGTTTTTAGTCCGGACGTTCTATTAGTAGGGCCGATGACAATATTGTCCCTCTGCCACGTGTCTCATGTCTGAATATGTTGATATGTTGAGGATAAATACCATACGAATAAATGAATGATCAGAATATTCCAGTGGTTGTTAGTCCGGACGTTCTATTAGTAGGGCCGATGACAATATTGTCCCTCTGCCACGTGTCTCATGGCTGCATATGTTGATATGTTGGGGATAAATACCATACGAATAAATTAATGATCAAAATATTCCAGTGGTTTTTAGTCCGGACGTTCTATTAGTAGGGCCGATGACAATATTGTCCCTCTGCCACGTGTCTCATGTCTGCATATATTGATATGTTGAGGATAAATACCATACGAATAAATTAATGATCAGAATATTCCAGTGGTTGTTAGTCCAGACGTTCTATTAGTAGGGCCGATGACAATATTGTCTCACTGCCACGTGTCTCATATCTGCATATGTTGATATGTTGAGGATAAATACCATACGAATAAATTAATGATCAGAATATTCCAGTGGTTGTTAGTCCGGACGTTCTATTAGTAGGGCCGATGACAATATTGTCCCTCTGCCACGTGTCTCATGTCTGCATATGTTGATATCTTGAGGATAAATACCATATGAATAAATTAATGATCAAAATATTCCAGTAGTTTTTAGTCCGGACGTTCTATTAGTAGGGCCGATGGCAATATTGTCTCACTGCCACGTGTCTCATATCTGCATATGTTGATATGTTGAGGATAAATACCATACGAATAAATTAATGATCAGAATATTTCAGTGGTTTTTAGTCCGGAGGTTCTATTAGTAGGGCCGATGACAATATTGCCCCTCTGCCATGTGTCTCATGTCTGCATATGTTGATATGTTGAGGATAAATACCATACGAATGATGACAATATTGTCCCTCTGCCATGTGTCTCATGTCTGCATATGTTGATATCTTGAGGATAAATACCATATGAATAAATTAATGATCAGAATATTCCAGTAGTTTTTAGTCCGGACGTTCTATTAGTAGGGCCGATAACAATATTGTCCCTCTCCCACATGTCTTCATATGTAGATATGTTGAGGATAAATACCATACAAATAAATTAATGATCAGAATATTTCAGTGGTTTTTAGTCCGGACGTTCTATTAGTAGGGCCGATGACAATATTGTCCCTCTGCCACGTGTCTCATGTCTGCATATGTTGATATGTTGAGGATAAATACCATACGAATAAATTAATGATCAAAATATTTAATTAATTTACAGACTGTAATAACATTTAAAGTTAAAAGGAAGTAAAGTTAAAAGGAAAAGTATACCAAACGATTGTCACACTTGCTCTCCTCTATGGCTCCGAATGCTGGACGATGTATAACTCTTACTCTAGGCAACTAGAAACTGCTGAAATGCGCATTCTAAGATGGTCAGCTGGTGTGTCCTTAGAGACAAAATAAAAAGCTCACGCATTCGTGGAAGCCTAGGTGTTACAGACATCAACAGTAAGATGGAGGAGAGGAGATTGAGATGGTATGGGCACGTTGGACGCAGAGCACCCGATCACATTGTGAACCAGGCAATCTCCATGGATCTTCTTCAAATAACAACCAGAGGAAGACCAAAGAATTCATGGGTGGTGCAAAAAGATAACCTGATGCAGAGGCACGGCCTGGGGGACGTAGTCCGAGACAGAAGAGCATACAACCTGAGGACGAGGACAGCTGACCCCAACAGTCTTCGCAGACAGTGAGTTGGGATGGAGCCAGGGAGAAGAGAAGACAGGCTCTGTAATAAAATCTTTATAATTTCATAAAACGTCTTAAATAACAAATAAATATAGGTATATTGATACCAATATATGGTAGTGTACCCTAAAATTACATGTATATTTCAAGAGAATGTCGAAGAAAGTACATTTAAGAGAGAAGCTATCAAAAGTTCTAGGCTCATTTCATAAAATCCACCCCCAGTAAAGATACACTGTTAGGTTTTAGCAAAATACATAAGGACAAAGGCCGCAAATCATATTATCTTCCATTAAACTTCATCCGTTTTTGAACCACCAACCATTACCATAAAAATGTTAAAAAAAAATAATCATATTTTAATCTATGTTCTTTGTTCATATTCTCTACCTTTATATCAATTAATTTCTTACCGATATGTCTTAAAGCAACATATGGACTCATATTACTTCCTTCTTCAATCGCTTCATTGTACATTGATTCAAAGCCAAACGGTACGAGGATAATAATATGGACCGAGTGTTAAAAAAATAATTAAATTAACTATTAAAACGGTTCATTAAGAATTTAAGTGTTTGGCATACATTCCGCTTTAATTGAGATCTTATTGACCGAATCCCAAATTCCAGAATATTTCAATATAAATGATTAATATATTTTGTTCGTGACACTTCTTTGGCATCCTGTAGAGCGCAGATGAAGTTTTCGTTTTATGTTCTTTAAAATTGGGACAGTTGTTAGCAACCTTTTTGGCATTGTCCCCCAATAACGTTTGCCAATACTAACTAACGAATATACGTTCGTTACACCTCCATAATATGACGCGATGCTCCAATATATTATCAAGACTCACATATTTTTCCAAAACGTCATTTTTGATTCATATGCCATTTCCGGTCTTCTTGGCGTTGGTGACTATTCTTAAGTAACATAATACTACCTTGATCAAAAAGTTTTAGGGCCGGCCACCGTGTGGCGCTGTCAGTCACCCGATTGGAATTCTTTTTTTTGTTAGGTTACCACATCTATCATCGACACTTCCTTCAAAATTTTAGCGTCATAGCTTGACATTTATAAAAGTTACGCTGTACTGAGTACATCTACCTTTGTGCGTGTTTTTGATTTTTCACAAGAAAATGGCATCAACTGTGCATCAACGAGTTTGCATTAAATTTTGTGTGCAAAACGGTTTTAACGGTCCGCAGACCTTGGAAATGTTGTAGAAATGTTTTTCGGTGGCACGAACGCTTCAGAAGTGGTCGTGAGTCGGTCGAGGATGACGAACGCAGTGGCAGTCGAAAACATCGATAAAATGAAATAAATGTTGGCCGAAAACCGCAAATTGACCATCAGAGAGCTGGCAGAGGACTTGAACATCGCTTATAGATCCGCTCAAGACATTTTGGTTAGTGATTTGGGCCTCAGACGTGTCGCTGCAAAACTGGTGCCGAAACACTTCAATTTTATCGAAAACACCTCAATTTTATAAAAATCGAAAACACGCACAAAGGTCTATAAAAATCGAAAACACGCTACTCTGTACAGCGTTACTTTTACAAATGTCAAGCTATGACGCTGAAATTTGGAGAGAAGTGTCAATGATATATGTGGTAACCTAACAACAACAAAAAAAGAATTCCAATCGGGTGACTGACAGCGCCACACGGTGGCCGGTCCTAAAACTTTTTGATCAAGGTAGTATTTAAACATCGTGTTCCACGTTAGGAGAGTTTGAATGCACGTTAGTAGTTAAGAGTTAAATAAGCATAGCATCCTCATTTTTTACAAGATAGTTATACTAATGCATAAAAGAAAAGCTCAACAATGTGAAATATGGTATTGAAAATCAGAGATTTTCTGAATCACTCATGTTTTCTCAATTCGCAATGTTTTCTAAAATCATTCTTTATTTTGTCATATATAGTACACTAAGCAACTGTTTCATTTGTAATGCATTTATTTGAATGATTTAATTATTCTACAGCACGATCTTAAGGTTAGATCATTATTAGGAGACTGGTTATTTTATTTTCGTTTTGTGTTGTTTTTTTTAATTTCATATTTATATTGATATTTCGTTGACGGTATTTTTTTTTCTTTCAATATTGCACTATTTCGTTGTACTTTTTTCTTTCAATGTTGTGTTTTTTTCTTTCATCGGTGATTGACGACACACGCCGTGTTGCTCTGTTTTTGTCACTGTTGACTTTTAATCTTTTTTTAGGAAACATAAGAATCGTTTATCTTTACACTAAGTAAAACTGATTGTTTTTGTTTTTATTACAATACTAATATGTTTTCTTTTCTTTTCTTACAAGCTACAGATGATGAAGGTAAATATTTAAATTATAAACGTATACAAATGATAAGTTTTAAAATTTACATGTATACATACATCAATCACGCTATTTATTATCTGTTGCCAAAGGGACAGATTTTCCTATTTCGACAATATGTACCCAATAAATATAGCCGTGCAAGGAATCACTATCTGTTCTACATACCAACTTACAGGACGAATATATCATGGCTAAACACTCAGTCACGCGTGGTGTAGAGATATTGAACCAACTGAATGACACTGTTAATATATTCTCGGTACCGCCTAGCAGTATGAGAAGAATCCTGGCAGATATTCTTCCTAACAAATAAGCTAACTCTAGAAGCAGACCCTCTTGTGTAACAGGAGAAATCCATACAAAGTGGATAAAAAAAAGACAATCTAACACTGTACGACCCTAGAACACTCAACAAACCCTCCTTATGTCACAGACACCTCAAAAATCACCGCAAAACCGCCTCAACTAAATCAACGTACAACCTTTAATAGGGGTTCCATATTATAAATACATAACCCAGTTGGCTGAGAGATGCAATTCATTTAATGATTTATAGTGAGTTATATTAAAAGTAAAATAAATTATTTTGATTTTAATTCCTTCAATGATTTTTTCCTCTCAAGAAAGTACGACCTTGAGAATTCAATAAATATTTCAAAGCCTAGTCAATACAACTTGTTGTTCATCGTGTCACCCTATCATTATTTTTTTGCTGGTACAATTTTCATAGTAAATAAGAAACAAAATTATACTTCGTTCAAAATTATTGTGATCCCAATTCATATACGAGTATTTAAAGTATAATCAAAAAACTTATTTAAACCGACGACTTTATTTTAAGATCTGTATAATATGACAAAGAAAACACCGTTGTTATTCTTTAACTCGGAAAACTTTGTCGTATTTTTGTTTTAAAACCGATGGATGGCAGATGAAAGCTATTTCTGCACCTCAAACCTCACCTCAGTCGCTAAAATAACATCTAGACAGACTAACTCGAGATATATATCATTTCCTGGCCAGAGAAACCGCTTTCACAACTTTCTTTTATAACTGGAAGGGAAAGATTTTGATTTTATAACTGCAATGAGATCTTTATTTGCTGAGTAATCCACATACAATTTATCTATATGTCACAGTAAAAGTGGATTGTACAATGAATTTCAATTATTACTAGTGAATGTATGATTTTGATTTAGTTATCACCGAACGTGGAAGAAATCTTTCGTTTGAAAATAATAAATCCACAGTGATTGTACATCTTATCTAGTATTTGTTAACCTTTAATAACTGGAGTGGGGAAAATTAAATTTAAAATGAAAATATAAAGGAAACTTTTAACTTATGTACGTTTTTATTTATTTCAGCAAGTCAAAGAGTAATGTAATTTTGATGTTTGTAATGTGTCATTCTTTTTGTATTTACACTTAATCTCGCACTTCAAAGTGCTAGTACAAAAATTGCGTTTAGATATTCATTTTTTAGAAAGTTCACTACCAACGAGCAGTAAGTACACTTTCATTAGTGAATGTCCGTCTTTGTGGAGTTTGTGGGCATATGCTTACGTATGTGTTTATGGATTTCGTGGGGATGGATAGTCATTTGAATGATTTACTTTGTCTGATTGGTTGGAAGAGATTGTCGCCTGACAATAAGTTGGTCAGATTGTATTAGGAATGAAAGTGTAAAATAAATAAAAATAAATGTTAATAGATAAGAATAATCACGGACTGATTACTTAAGTAAACGTATTGATTCACTAGATATAGTTTACGTTCACTGACCATCCGCTTCCACTCTAAAATATATAAAAACTATTCCTTTGAAATAAAATATACAAAACAGTTTACCAGTATATAAAAAAAGTAAGATCCCATATCTTTGATTTTCATTATCGATCTGGAACAGAAGTGTTGTATCTAATTTCACAAAAAAAATCCTATACATAACATACATGACGTTGAACTTAAACCGAACTCGCGCTACGCAACTTTCAATAAAACATGGGTAGTTTTTACGCCTTGTAATCGGATGTAAAATGACACCTATGACTTCGGTCATATCTACTTTGACGACCTCCGTGGCCCAGTCAGTACGACAGATTCGAGTTCTGTTGTAACTTCATTTATTTAAAAAAAAGTTCTAGTAAGGTTTTCACCTCAAGCTTCTTGACCACCTTTCTGGTTGGCTGGAAGTGACTATTATGGCAATAAGCTCAGCAGGTCGTAATGTGTATTACAAATGTGTGATATTACAATACTCTAGTTATTAAATAAATAATTAGTCAAATGCTACGTTTGGTCAGTGTTATTATATGGAGTGGAATCATGGACGCACAAAGTTGGTAGTACAAACCGACTGGAAACATTCGAAATTTAGATAGGCCGGAGAATGCTACGGATACCCTGGACGGATATGGTCAGCAACACAACGGTTCTTCAAAGAGCCAAAGTTGATAGAGAGTTGCTGACTAATATTAAAATCCAAAAGGTTTCCTATTTGGGTTATGTACGAGTACTTAGAGGAGAAAAGTCCAAATTACTGCACATGACCATCCAAGGCAAAATAGAGAACATCCAATCGATGAGGTATTGGCAGGAGGAAAATCTCCTGGCTCCGCAATATACGTGATCGGACTGGTATAAGGAGCATTGGGGATCTTTTTCGGGTTGCCGGGAACAAAAATGCTTACTCTCAGGTGATAGTCAACGTTGGGGGGGGACCTAATATGACGCTAGGAAGAAGAAGATTAAATAAATAAGGAATAAAAAAGAGATACTTTAAATAACCAATATAATATATATGATAATGTTAATAGCCATGGTGACGACTCGTCTTTCACATTTTATTTTTATAAAATGCGTTATAACATATATGTCAATATATTTATGAAGCTTTGGAAAGCAAACATTTTAAATAAAACTTGAATTTTATGAAAAAACATTACTAACGATAACAAATACTATTCTTATTGAAACTGTGCACACAACAGTTTAAAAAATATGGGTGTGTCATATTGAATAAAAAATAGTTAAAAAGCCGCTTGACCAAGCCCATTATTGCTACAAATCATTTAGACGCTAGGCACACCAGTAAACTAATTTATCACTTAACTAAACAGTCATAAATAAATCGTATGCTGTGGTAAAAAAGCAAGATTTTTTATTATTAAAATAGAATTAAAATAGAAGCAAGAATTTTTATTACAAAATCTATGAAATAATAAGAACTTTAAAATTGATACGCAATTGAAAACCTCCTTCTCCCTAGCCCTTAGTCCGAATTTAACAGTTAGATGCGTCTAATCCAGGTATGCCCAAATTTGATACGCATTTGAAAACTTCCTTCTCCCTAGCCCTTAGTCCGAATTTAACAGTTAGATGCGTCTAATCCAGGTATGCCCAAATTCGATACGCAATTGAAAACCTCCTTCTCTCTAGCCCTTAGTCCGAATTTAAGAGTTAGATGCGTCTAATCCAGGTATGCCCAAATTTAGGCAAGACCCATTTTTGTGGTCTACTTAGGCACACAGCGTGAGATTTTGAGGCCTGCTTAGGCATGCAGTTCATCTTCATCTGACGAGGAAGAGGGAGGTCTTTGAAACAGTGAATTCAAATAAAACAGTGGTGAATAAAAAATAAAAAATAAGCGTTTTATTTATTTTATTAAATATACGAGTATATAAACATGACATCATAAAGTGAAACAAGCGTATTTTCAAACATGCAAGAAATAAATACAACGTGATGTCAAATTGCGTAAATTAAATTAGCGTTAACTCATAAGAATGTTGGCAAAATGTGTAGATTTTATCTTAATATACTTATATTACGTGTATTAAGACCTCCGTGGCCTAGTTGGTTAGACACATGTCTCTCAACCCGGAAGTTGCGGGTTCGATCCCCGCTGGAAACCAGATTAAAAAAAAAGACTCTCATATGGTTTTTACTTAAGGCCTCTTGAATATATTTCTGATTTGTTGGAAAAGATTGTCGCTTGGATGTACTGTATGCAATGAAAGCGTAATACAATACAATAATATAAAACAATAATTTGAGTGAATTAGCGATGAAAATGCTTGTGATGTTTGGTTAAATTTTTTATGCAAACAAAATTAATCAATAATGAATTTCAATAAAAACTTAACAACATATGGGTGAATTGATGAAAGATTGGAGCAAGTTGAAAAATTCTGCTGTTTGGGTAGTATTTTCTCAGATGATGGAAAACTTAAGATGGATGTTGAACGGCGTGAAAGTCAACGGGGCTCTAAAATATATACACTCCTAAAATATCTAAATCTATTAAAGTAATAGTTCATTATAGTATTTTGGTGCCAATTTTAATATATGGGAGTGAAACGTGAAAATGACTGATAGCCGAATACATAATATAGGAATGCGTACATTGAGAAATATACATGGAGTGAAAATGTATGACAGAATATGAAATGAAGGGATAAGGGATGAATGTGAACTTAATGCTGATGTATTGAATATGATAAAGAAGAACACGCTGAAATCATTTGGGTTTGTGGAACGAATGAATGAAGAAAAACTAACATAAACTACGTATAGTACAAGTGAGTATGAGAGGAAGGCCATGGAAAGTATCGTTGAATCTAGTGAATAATATTGTGAAAGAAGGAAACGTAGAGTCAGAGAATCGTAGAAGTTGTATGAGATTGTGTATGAATGCAGAAGAGGCTAATGTTGTGTTGCGAGATATTACACTTGCATATAGTACAGACTTTTCCAATGAACTAAAAAGGTATTAAAAAATCCTTAAATGAAAACTAGACTTGATTTTTTTTCCAATCTGGGAATCAACGTGTATCGAAGCATTTATCCACGGGTCGGGAAATAAGCTTTTTACCAATCAGGCCACGAAGGACATCGATATTATTTTTTCGCATATTTTAAATATTATATAAATGAAGAAAACGTGGCTGGATTAAAGAGACCAGATTTTGAAAGAAGGTGAAGTGAGAGTATAAGTAAATTAAGATACTGTATGACAAGATCTACGAATGTGGAGTAAGCCAAAGTTGTCTATTAAAGACATGGCGTAATGATACACATGAATGTATGTTAAATATAAACAATATATTCTTCTAGTTTGCATTTTTTTATAAGAATATTAAACACTTTTTAAGGTTTTTCTTTGCACTTGTCGCTCATTTACTTTCACTGCGTGGGCTTAATTTTCATCTTTCAGAAATTTGATTTTACCTCACTATATGCACTTTTCAAATGTATTAAGCGATCATGTTTCACTCGAAACGAAGCTTAAAAACACAGTTTGATTCAAGTCAAACGGTCAATGTTACTTTTGGCGCGTAATCAAATCTCCTCCATATCATCAACGCGACTTTGTTCAAGCTTTTTTAAACGAGCTTTTACAACTTGTTACTTTTAAAAACATGTTTGTCTCAGTTAATAAAAGAAGATCAAAAGATTTTTAAGCCATCGCAAAATTATATATATGTTATGAATCACGGACAAAATTAAGAAAGGAATGTGCTTTTTATGTTAAGTTGTATATTTTTAACTTATTTTTATTGCACGCGTTTTATTGAGGCGATTGTATTTTATAAGTTTTCTTAAAAGTATTGAGATTAAGAGTTATTATATTTTTTGAATAAAATAACCGGATTAATATTAATCATCAACTTTACTTTACGTCGGCGGGATTGATTTAACGGTGAACATTCACACTAATCAAGCGGGCGCCCCAGGTTCGATTCCTGGCGTATTCATTTAAGGACTGGTTTTACTCTTAGACCGTTTTATATCTGATGTTATATTTTTCTGTAGCTTATATGCTGCTTATCATTTATTATAATGCTGTTAAGTAACTCAAAAACAGCAAAATGTAATTTTTTATATTAACGAAAGTCTGCCGATCGTCTAGGAGCTTTGATTATTTTGTTTTCGGGACTTTGGGTTTGATCTATCAAAAATGTGTGCTTGCTGAAGTACAACAGCTTGCGCAGGATTAACCAATATGAGCACAGGCGTTGACAACCACAAGATGACAATCATACTCAATCACGAGGGATTGTTTACCGTTACAAAACTTTTAACTCAAATTGAACCCGTTTATAAAGAAGACAAATATTAATGTATGAAATTTACAGAAAGCGACGAAGAAGCGGATAAAAGAAAAATAACGTAAGGAGATAGTAAAAGAAATGTTAACTTAGAGAAACATAAAACGACCGCGACTTACTTGATCTAATTGGCAAGACGCCTGTTGTCTTGCTTGGAGGTTTGATTTCCACAAGTTCCCGATATTTTTATTAGGGTTTGTTGTTTGTTATTTACTTAAAAACTCTTTGAAAGCTTTCTGGTTAGATAGAAAAGATTGCCATTTTGCAATAAACCTGCCAGATTATACGATATACAACGAAAGTATAATACAACACTTTTTTTTAATATAATGACTATACGACACTTGTGTTTCCAATATATTTTAGAAATTCGTTTGCGTAAGTGTTATATTTTTATTAAAAGAAAATACATGACCAATGATGTAAGTTTTTTATATACCCGATTAAAATGCTGAAAAGTATTCATGTCATTCCGGGGGAAGAATGAGAGCGCGGGACTGGTGACATTCAGTGACATTCCGCATGAAAGTGTTTATGCAAAATATGCAAAATAAATATAAAGAACTTAAAAAATTTCTTCAATAAGAAAGAAAAAAAATTGATTTATGAAACAAAAACAAAAATCAATATAAAATAATGTTATAAGAAAATACAAATTCATAGTAAAACAACTTTAAGTCTCGAAATTCATTGAATATAAAATATTTGAACAATTGATTTTTTTTAACAGCAGTAATGTTAAAATATATGAATTGGTTAAAAAGCATATTACGATAGTAAAAACACACATAATAAGCCGCTGAAATATTAAAAACAATGTTATATTGAGGAAATACTGTAGAAGAGCCACCCCTAAATTCAACAATATTTACACTAAAAATTTCCACCAAACTAGGCATGGAGCTACCCTAATAGTTGCATTATCACCATAAATGAATTATAACGTACAACTTTATTATGAAATCTGAAATAAATTGAAAAATTACTTCTTAAAGCTGCACTGCTAAAAAAAATTCAGTAGTTATTTTCAGATCTGAATAATACTTCACTGACTTCTTTCAATGTGTGATTTAATATCTTGATGACATATTTTTGGAATATATCGAAATAAATCTTCGTACAAATAAAAAATTAAAATTAACCAGTTAATCATCTCTGGCATATTTATTTGACGAACGACCATAGTAATAAATAATTTCAAAGTCCATTTTAAAATTATTTTCAGCCATTAACTTTGATCGTAAAAAAAAGAAGACTAGGGATTTTGTTATATTGAATAAAAGGGTTTGAAAAGAATATACGGGATGACAATATGTTCTTTTCAACCCCATTTATTGAAATGTTTGATAAATTGGAACATAAATAAAGCTTATGTGTTGAGTAAGATGAAGAATAACACGCTAAGATGGTTTGGGAATGTAGAACGAATGAATAAAGAAACACTAAGAAAATATATATATTTATTGCAAATGTGAGAGGAAGACCAAAGAAAATAGTGCTGGACCAAGTGAATGATATTTTGAAAGAAGGAAACGTTGAAAATCAGAGAAATCGTAGAAGTTTTATGATAAGATGTTTGAATGTAGATGAGCCTAAGGAAGTGTGTCGAGATGGGAAAGTCTGACACTATGTCCTCTTTGCCTACCCCAACAGGGAGATGATATGTATGTAAAAAAGGTTTACTCAATGACTATTGCCAGCTGGCAATAATCAATGGATATGCATTCTTATGCAACATAAAATTTGAATAACCGACGATATAACATAAGTTTAAACAAGATGTTGTCACTTTTTCTTTCGTATGGTATTCTTCAAAACATCTAAATTGGTAATTTGGATATTGATACCATTGTCACCAGTAATCAAGTCTTCTAGCTTAGAACCATTGGAGTAGACGCAAAATTCACGTTTTGTTATTGCACGTGTTAACAACATAGCTGCACGTGCATATACCACAACATTAATATGTGTAAATCTCTTTCAATAAATCAGAATGATAAAGAGACTTCAAGTAAACCCCAGACATCAACCATTTTTTATAAAATGGTTATCTATGGGAATCTAATATTCAAACCCCATGGCTGAAAGACAAGCCTATTAACAACTAGGTAATTAAAGATCGCCGTCTGCCGCTTCTTCTCAATACTCGTCAAAATAATCTCCAAATGTTCAAGATCTATTTGATGTCATTGTACAATTGTCCCTAGCTTAGTGGTTAAAAACACCTTAATTAGAACATAAAAATTATAACAAAGAAATAGATAAGACATTTTAAGAGGCGTATTTAGAAAGAATATGGACAAAGTAAAAAAAAAAGCGTACTTTTATGATACTGTATACCACTTTCTCCAGATGATTAGTTGAAAATGCTCGTACTTTTACTAATTAACAGTTAAATGCCGAGAAACACCGAGGTAAAGGAGAAATTATTGGATACTTGACCTACATTGTATTTATTTGGTAAAAATACGTTGACAAATAAACAGTGAAAATAACAACGTAGAAACGAAAGAGCAACGTGTTTCAAAGTCCTGTCAATTCGTGTTTTGGTCTCACAGATAGGCCTGGCTGAATCATATTACGCATCCATTTGAAAAAAATACGCAATAAAAGTATAATACACGTTCCCGTTTTTATTTATCTATATAGATAAACTGAACGCTAGTCTGAGATGAAATTCAGTAAATAAATATAAGAATAATCAATCGTAAAAATTGTTTATAAAACTTTGCATGCAGTCAGTTTACGACTTATAAAACGGTGTTTTGGTTTTGCGTTTTTATACATTGAATCCTTGATAAATTGACCTTGATGAATCTATTAATTTGTTCGCTACGTTCGAATAAATGGGTAAAATACTTGACGTGTTTTAAAGCTCTGCATTAACTCTATTAAATTTTTCTCTTTTGATAGAGGATACACTGATACAATTTAGCAAATATTTAATAAAATTAGTAATATATATCGTGGGGTTGTGGGAACTTAGAATATGATATGTTAGAAGTCGGAAATACGCGGTGATTTTGAAAAAATACATTTTTTTCTGTAATAATATACATGTTACAATGAGTTACGTGAAATTTATCATGCAGATAATTTACAGGATTCTTCTTCTTAAAGTCACTGTTCACGTTGAAGGCTGGCAATCATCATTGACATTTTTTTGTCTGCAGCTTCTCTGAACAATTTTGTTACAGTAGAACAACTCTTTTAGGTCCTTTAACTAAGAATTCCTCCTTCATACGCTTCGTTTATATTGTATCTTCCCTACAACATGGCTTGAATTATTTCATATTTGTTTCCTCTCATAAAATGCCCAAAGTATTCCACTATTCTCCTCTTAATGCAAGGGAGTACTTTCTTGTCTTTTTTCATGCATCTGAGAATTTCTTTAGAGCGCACTTTGTCAATCAAGAAAATCTTAAACATTATCTTGTATCACCACATTTAAAATGCTAATATTCGTTTTGTAGTAACTTGGGTGAGTGCTCAAGTCACTACGCCATAAAAAAGCAATGAAAATATGTAACATCTTAGAGTGCGCATTTTAAATTTAAGGTTGAAGTCTCTATTACAGAGAACTTGTATGATTTGGAAGAAAAATAATTCTCTTTCTGATATCCCGGGTACTGGTCATCAAACCGACACCCCAGATACTTGTATTTATGCACTCTTTAAATGCATCAAAATCCTATTCTCAGCGACGTATCTAACATAGTTGTTGATTCTCCGTACTGACAATCACACATTTCGTCTTTACAATATTAATTGAGAGTCCTTTATTGTTTCGTGACACACTGATTTTATTCATGAATCTTTGCAGGATTTCCACAATATCTGTCAGGATGATAGGATTATTATCGCATCGAATGTCGTTAATTATTTGACCATTTATTACTATCTTATCTTTAGAAAATTCATCATTATCTTATCTTTAGAAAGTTTCAACATCATCTTTAAAGATACTAAAAAAGTTGTTTTTTTTAGGTGAATTTAGATAGGAATACTGCCAGTTGCGGAGGGTTTCATGTCGCAACTTGAATAAGAAATTTCAATACATTTTTTAAACATCATCACTTCGAAACTACCCTCACTTATCTCTGTTTTATATATATGTAATCTTTTGTCAATACTTAGTGCAGGGTAAGTTGATATTTATTTGGTTTACATGTACCAAAAATAAAAATTAATAAATAAATTTTATGTCATATTTTAACGTTTCTATTAATTTATACATATAAAATGTAGTCTCTTTTTAGAATATTCATTTTATGATGAATGTTTAATTCTGCAGTTATCTCAATAAATTAGTTAAATATGTCACAGTTGTTGACTATTACTTAAATATTGTGTTAATATTTTTGACAGTTTTATAAAATAATAAAAACATTAGCTCTGGGATTTGTCGTAGTTTTGCATATTTGTACTTTAAGTTAAAACATAATTATTGTTGACAACCATTTTGAAAGCTTTTTCGGATTAATATCAACATAACGTCGACATTTTCCATATGAACGTGTTGGTTTTGGCACAATACTCGACCTTCTGCCAAAATGATAAATATTCTGTTATGTTAACGAAGAATTCGGTTTTATAATCAGACTAGACAAAGAATAATTATCATTTTCACAATCGTTGACATTTTTCTTCGCAAATTAAATCAACTAGAAAAAAATAATTTTGATTGTGTTTTCTAATCCAAGTATAACAGCCAAACGAGCGTGTATCTCGAATTTATTAAGTGCCACATAAAAGTTAAAAAAAAAATCACCAAACACTTTTTTCTGATCTTTGGTATAAACTCGTATTTACATATCACAACGCGTTTACGCGCGATATTTTTTATAAAATTAATAATAATTAGTTTTCGAAACACATGTATTTTAACAGGAACAGCTGGACAAATTACAGCGTCTTCAAAATGTGTGTCTAAGATTTATTCATATACTTCATACCAGAAGGCATTGAACTGGTTGAATGTTGGAAATATACGCCACACACTGTCGCTAGTGTATAATATCCTTTACTGTCCCACCGCCCCCTCTTATCTCGCCGAAAAAAATCCGCGTCTTTCTAATCATGGATTAGAACTACGCTCAAACAGAGATTGTCTATTGGCCTTTCCAGTTCACCGCTCCTCTTTCTTTACGTCGTCCTTTACTGTCCATGCAGTGAGACTCTGGAATCAGTTACAGACCAATATAAGACTCGCTCCATCCTTGACATGCTTTAAGAAGCGACTGAAAAAACTCTTAATTTCTAGTCAGTAAAATAACGTGTTTCATTCCTCGTATTTATTTTCTCTCCATCACCTCTTCCTTTCCTTTTGATTGATGATATCTAACTTTATATGTAAAATAATGTTCGGGTGATTGTCCGTCTTAGTGGAGTTCGTGGGTGTTTGCTCACATGTGTGTCTATGGATTTCGTGGGGATGGATAGTCATTTGAATGATTTATGCGATCACGTAACTTGCTTCTTTACTTTTACCTGGTTGGTTGGATGAGATTGCCGCCTGGTAATAAGCCAGCCAGATTGTATTTGCAATAAAAGTGTTAAATAAATAAATAAATATTTTACCGACCATAAGTTAGCGGTTTGAAATAGAACATATTAAATTAACTCTTATGAATTCCGTGAGTAGTGAACTATCTAAAATGTTGGAGTCCGAATATTTGAGCTTGCAGGAAAAGTGATTTAAAGTGAATATTTGTTTCAGCTCTTAAATATTATATTAAACGTTTTTGACAAATGTACGGAGAAGATTTTGAAATGGGTTATTAATTTCTCCGAAATTATGAAAATCGCTTACGGTTGAGACATGTGTTGTACCATATACTCGTTATTAGATCTTACAACTTATAAAGTTGATAGGAATTAATATATAGTATGACAAAGCTATTAAATAGTGATCAACAATCGGTAAAAGCATCGATCAATTATTTCACGTATATTCTTAGTAATATACAGACAAACGTATAATTTATTAGGGGCACAACAAATGACAAGCAATAAACTCAGATTTATATAATTTGAGAATGTTTATATTGAATTAGTTGTTTACCTTTTTTTCATGTACTTTGAATACATACCTGTGTTGTAAGTAAAAAAAATAAAATAAAGCAATGTGTCGAAACGTTATAAGAATATCAATGTAATTAACCGTGCGCCGCGACCCAACAAATGTTAAGTTAACAAACTCGTATAATCAAATTATCATTGCATCATTACAAGTGTTGATACATTTCCCAGTTATTAACCAAAATAATGGAAAACACAGGTACTATAAAACAAGCTGCTAATTTGAAATTCTCTTTTAATTCATATATTTTAAACTATCTTATTGTATAGTGATACGAATTCTTTAAGTTCTCGTTATGTTTTGCAATCATGGGTTACCCCTCTTTATCTTGGAGGTGCTTATCCATATGAAATGTTGTGTAGATTTAATTTCTTCCGGAGAAACTTACAGACCTTTTCTGTAAATTTCTCCGGAAGTAGTATTTGGCTACACGGCAAAATCCAAGTTTACTGGGGTGACGAAAAATTACAGACTACAAGACCTAGATCCATATGATGTAAATATTGACTTGTAATAATGTTATATTTACTTTGTTTTTTCATATATTATATAATATATATAAATATATTATACATACAGGGTATCCCAAGAAATGTACACAAGCTTTAAATTATTATAAATTCAGTATTAAATAGGATATATCTAAGATTGAAACATTAAATTAAAGAAAACAGATATTAAATTTTTCAATTATCGCAAATGCTCAAATTGATGGCAGATCTGGTCAATGCACTGATCTTAACATGGAATCGCAAATATCACGAATAATTTGTTTTTGGTGCTGGGGCACATTATCTTTCAATATCTGCTCTCAATGTATTTACTGTTGTCGATTTTTTTACCACAAACTTTATGTTTGATGAGTTTTCTTACAAAAAAGTTAATTGGCGTAAGATTGGGAGATAGTCAATGCTACATCCATCTGTATGGCAAATTTTCATCAAAATAGACTCTCACATCATGATGATAGTAGGAAGGTGCACCATATTGTTGGAATTAAAAGTCATCCTTAACTCCTCACGAATGCGTGATACGACAAACTCTTACAGCAAGTTCAAGTAGACGGCACATGTAAAACTGTGTATACATTTTTTTGGGATACACTATATTTGTCATCTCAAAGAAATGAAACGAATAAAAAGTTCTAATATTTTAATTAAATAAAAATTTACAAAGCTCTCTGGGAATTTTTTTTCTTCTTCATGACTGATTATTTTTTAACACAATATTAAACTCACATCAGTTTTTCCTCGAAATGAAAGCGAAAGTATATTAAAATATAACCATGACGAATAAAATATATTTTTTACAGATGAACAGCTCTCAACAGGTCAGAAGCCATTAATAAAATTAACTGCAAATTGAAAACTTAGATAAATGATGTTTCTTGAAAAAATACATTAGGTCATTATTTTTCAAAGGATTCTATTTTTTTAACTGACTTAAGATTTCTGAGTTTTCCAGACATATTTTTATTTATATTTGTGATAAAAGTTTTGTGGTAAAAGTAAAGGACCGGTTAAGATAAATGATTAGAAAAAATGTTGTAATACGATTAACTGTCAACGAATTGATTTATAAAGTCAACGTACGTTCTCAGTTGTTCGTCATAAAGTCAAATATTGTTTTTCTTGTCTATTCCTCATATGTGAGGATACTGATTTTATAGGGTAACATTCTTGTATTTTAAACGTTTCTGAAAGTTCTGTTTTCAGATACGTTGCTGGTCCATGGCGTGGAATGGTCTGCCTCTAATTGTTATTAGATATATATGTACAGGTGGCACGTACAGTTTTAGGAAACACTTGAAACGACCCTTTTTGGAAGGTCTTATCCAAATTTATATATGAACACTACACACATGCTCTATACTACACATGCACTATACTCAACCTCAATCCGAGTGCGTTTCTATCATATATCGAAAAATCTTAAAAGGTTTCTTAATTGTTTAAGTTCTATTAATTTTCAAGTTTTCTTACCAAATATTTTTCTAAACATATATTGTACAAATTTTATTTTATTACAATGCACCGTCTTTTATCGACCATTAAAAAAGGTAACAAAAGTAATACTCAAAATTAGAATTTTGAGTACGCATGAAATATAAATACGTGTCACAAAAAATTTCAACATTTTCATGAATTATATTGTATTATAAATATATCAAAAAGTAGTACGCATATGCGTACCACCTACCACACATAAAATACAAATTTGATGTTTGGAAGCTGGTAGAATATGCTATTAGATGCGGAGAATTGTCTTATCTGATGACAGCAGCTACCACCTTCCTATCAGTACATTCAACTTATAAATATTTAATATATTATGTAATGTTTTTAATCGGTCAATTTGCGGTTTTGAATACCAAGCTTAAGCGCCCTTGAGGAGAGCCTGCTCCTTGAGTGGTGCAATATAAATTGACCTTTATTATTGACAAACTTCCACCAACTAGAGGGATCCATTCTGCGAACGTCCTGCGACGACTCAATTGCAGGACCCTTTATTAGAACTTTCTTGTGGTTATCTGTCCATCCTACCTCCCCCCCCTCCTACCAGTAGCTTCTCCAGACTCTCAGGATGTCTCCTACCAATATGCCAGAAACACTGTACTTTGTATTTCTGCATGTAAAGGAGAGTCTGTCTTTAATCTGCAACTCCATTAGGTTTGAAACATTAGCATGGCATACACAGCAAACGTCGCTAGTACCACATGTCTTTACCATCAATTTTTCACCTCTCAGATTCCCTTAACGTCCATGTTACTTCATCATGTAGAAAAATGGATAAGACCAAGATTCTAACTAACCGTATCTTTGTCGACGACTGTGGTCTAAGCCAACAGGCTCTTCAGGTTTGATTTTTAGCGTTACTTCAAGATTGGTTTTACTCATAGACCGTCTTACATCTAAATTTATGTTTTCCGTAGCTTATATAATGCTTATCACATTTTTTAGAGCGCTACTAAGTAATGTAAACATAGTCATTTGTAAAATAACTCAGCTTGACGAAGGCTGCCGCAGATTAAACCTGCCGATCGTCTTAAACATTTTACATCCATGTCATCGAAACTTTGGTTTGATCTGTCAACACTATGTACTTGCTGAAGTGTAACAGCTTGCATAAAATACATCAATATAAATACATCCATCTTATATCTACACGATGGCTTACAATAATAAATTATATTTCAATGCATCAAAGTGCAAAATTATGTCGTATTATCACTCACACGTCTTGAAATTCCATAGATATACATTAGAATCTACACCTATACCCCGCACAAATAATATTATAGATCTGGGTGTCTTGTTCCATAGCCATCTCGCGTTTTTTCCTCACATAGAAGTTATGTGCATCTCAGCTTATAAAACTCTAGGATTTGTAATGAGAACCTCTAAGTCGTTTGAAAACCAATTGGTGCTCAAAACGTTGTTTAATTCATTGATCCGTAGCAAACTAGAAAGCAATGCTTGCATTTGGAGCCCGGTGGGGGCGCAGAACTCGTTCATGGTGGAGAAAGTACAAAAAAAATATCTACGATGTCTCTATATGAGAGAGTTCGGTGTCTATCCATGGCTTTATCCTACTCAGTTCCTGCTGGGCATGCTCGGGTATAACTCCTTGAGCGTAAGAAGAGATCTGCGTCTCCTGGTATACGTTGTCAAACTCGTTCGAGGAGTTGTGAGCTGTCCAGCATTACTACAAAGATTAGCGTTAAATGTTCCTAACAATTACACTAGACTGCGCCAGCAAGAACTGTTCTCAATAACATACGCAAGAACGTGTCTTCCAGCCGCTATGCCTGTAGGAAGGGCCTTAACTCTTCTGAACGGGACTGCTTCAGATATTGACATATTTCATATTACATTACCAAAAGCAAAAGTAAATTTTCTTCATAGATTGAGCGCGTTAGAAGGCACTCATCAACATACCTAAATGACTGTGAATATATGTGTATAATATGTTTGTGTGTATATACTCGTTTGAATGCATATGCATTATTTTTTATTTTATATAATTTTTTAACTTATTTTTTTTTCCTCTATGTAATTTTTCTTCTCTTTTGATATTTTGTATTTTCAAAGTAATTGGGCTAAGCCTGTTTTGAAAAAATAAATAAATAAATACTCCGAGCATGAGGGATTGCCTATTGTCATCAGTTTTGATAGTGGCTGCTATGCTTGCATATATATTCAACTCATAACACTTTTTGCAATACCACCCCCTCGTTCGATTTAGAGCCCACAGCCACCCTCGTCATTTTTAAGATGAGTATTTAATTCAAAATTATAACTTCGCATATTTCTAAAATAGTTTTTAGGTCTAAGCGAATGTTGAGTTTTACTTTCGATTCTGAATTTGACATCGTTAGTCATGACATTTGTTAAATGTCAACCACTTCTGTCAACATATAACAGAAATATGTTCTATGTCATACTACGAGTAAGTTAACAAGAAACAGTGCGTTATTTTTAGTAGTTTGGCATTTCGATATTTTTGACGTATTTCAAACAAAAAATCTAAAGTTTCGTCTTAAACTGTTAAATCACTTTGTTATTCCACTAATTAAATTATCCTCGCTACAAGCAATTCTACCTCCTGTCACAGACTCTTTTTAGCCGAATAGTCAAACCTGGATCATTCCTCTTAAATAAAAGCTCGGTATATGAGGAAGAAACATGTGCAGTGGGGGTTAATGCAATTAGTGAAATAAAAAAGGAATTCATTGTTTAATATTAAATAAATATTTATTTAATTGTCAATATTAATTTGATAATTTATTGTCAATAATTAGAGGTAGGGGAACCTGAAAATATATTTCAGTTTTCTAAAGAATCATTATTGATTTTAGTTTATGTGTTTATTTGATTGTAAAATAAAGTTGCATTTCCGTTTCCATAATTAAAAATGTATTATTATAAAAGTTTTGGTGGAAATGTGAACCGGTAACTAAAAGTACATAAGATAATAAAAAAGACTATTTTGTGGATTTAGATAACCACTTCATTAGGTAAGAACTGTTACAAAGTGATTTTATTCCGTAGTCTCAAATCATTAATATAACATATTTCCCATCAGGAATGCGTAGAAAATTCTTGACCCTAGGAACTTCGTTTGAATCCCGAGTTAAGTCAAGGTTCCTCCTCCAAAATTATCTATAAGCGTCTAGGGTTAAAACCAGATTAAGCTCGTTGCCTCTCATTTTATGAAATTAAATGCATCTTATTCATTGACTAAGTCTTGACTCTGTTTTTATTTTGCTCTTGATAACTCAAATCAGATATATTACGAGTACACTACACCTAAAGCTGAATGTATTATTATCAGATATCGGAAGATCTACAAAGGTTTTTATAGTTCGTTTTCCCTTGGTAAGTTTTCGGCGCTTTCTTTCCAAATGTGTTTTTCTAAGCGTACACAGATGCAAAAAAATACCTCATTTATTGGCTGCAGCCATTATCTTCATATTCTTATACGTATTGTTTTTGTAATGTTAAATAAATAAATAATATAAAAGAAAATTATCGATTATGGTATAAAATATAATTATCGATTATGATATAAAAGGTAATTATCGATTATGATATAAAAGATAATTATCGATTATGATACTCGTATAAAATATAATTATCGATTATGATATAAAAGATAATTATCAATTATGATATAAAAGATAATTATCGGTTATGATATAAAAGATAATTGAACAAGAAATAACTTTAAAGCAATTGATTCGCCAGATGTGTTGGCATGAAATTTTAAAATATAAAAATACATGAATAAAATACGTTTTTTAATGGAGAAGTCAAAAACAATCTATAATTTCAAAAGATTCTATAATAAAAAACAATCTATAATTATGATACTCGTATAAAAGATAATTATCGATTATGATATAAAGGTAATTATCGATTATGATATAAAAGGTAATTATCGATTATGATATAAAAGATAATTATCGATTGTGATATAAAATATAATAATCGATTATGATATAAAATGTGATTATCGATTATGATATAAAAGATAATTATCGATTATGATATTAAAGATAATTATCGATTATGATATAAAAGATAATTATCGATTATGATACTCGTATAAAAGATAATTATCGATTATGATATAAAGGTAATTATCGATTATGATATAAAAGGTAATTATCGATTATGATATAAAAGATAATTATCGATTATGATATAAAAGATAATTATCGATTATGATATAAGAGATAATTATCGATTATGATATAAAAGATAATTATCGATTATGATACTCGTATAAAATATAATTATCGATTATGATATAAAAGATAATTATCAATTATGATATAAAAGATAATTATCGGTTATGATATAAAAGATAATTGAACAAGAAATAACTTTAAAGCAATTGATTCGCCAGATGTGTTGGCATGAAATTTTAAAATATAAAAATACATGAATAAAATACGTTTTTTAATGGAGAAGTCAAAAACAATCTATAATTTCAAAAGACATAAAATGTATTATACATCATATAATTAATAAAGAACAAAAAAACTTTTATGTCAAATTACATAATATCATTTGCTAGGGAAATACCAAACTTATAATACTTTTTAAAAAGAACTAACGAAATCTTTAATATTGTTTAAAACGGACAAACTAACATTATTTTTAAAATAATTAATTTCATTGTTAATAAACGGATCTTACTTTTTTCAAAAATCAATTTGAAAGTCATAACTTACGGCATAAAATACTGTTACAGTCAACTGAATTTCAGCATTTCAGAGATGCATTTAGTTTAATGCACAGTACTTAAGATTAAGAATGTCTCAAGTTATTCTTGGAAATGCGTTTTCACTTCACGTAATGATGATAAACGTCTTTTGCTATTTCGGGTTTATAGTGAGATCCACTGAAATTATATTTCAACTGGATTTATGAGACCACAACATTACTGAACAATTTAATTATTCTCATACAATAGTACTTAAGAAATGTGATATTTTTGAATAGTTAATACAACTATTTTGTAAATTAGTCTAGCATCCAAATGCAGTATAATATTCCGTTAAAATGCATTTAGATATCATAGATAAGTTGTGTTACATATACGTGTCCTTTTGTCTATTCAGTCTAGTTTACCCATTTCAATATAACACACATATGTTTTTATATTACACACATATGTTATAGCTCTTCATTTATGGTCATACGAGGTTCAAGTCACTCGTCATGGGTGTACAAGGTTGAAATAATTCGTTATCGGCATACGAGATTCAAGTCACTCGTCATGGGTTGAAGTCGGTCATCACGGGCATACGAGATTCAAGTCGCCAGTCATGAGCACTCGAGGAATATTATTCGTTATGGACATATGATCTTCAAGTCGCTCGTCACTGGTATACAAAGTTCCAGTCGCTAGTCATCGATGGACATACGATAAATATTACTAGTTATGTACATATGACGTTCAAGTCGCTTGTCATTGGTATACGAGATTCCAGTCGCTCGTCATGGACATACGAGGAATATTATTCGTTATGGACATATGAAGTTCAGATAGCTCGTCATAGACATACGACGAATATTACACGTTATTGACATACATACTATATATATGAGGTTCAAATTGCTCGTCATAGACATGCAAGGTTCAAGTCGCTGGTCGCTTGTCATTGGTTTTTTAAATTTATTTAATTCTATCTAACTTTCTGGGATCTATAGAGTTAGGTTTTGATTATCTTGTTTATAACGAGTTAAACTTTTTTTTAAATAAGACATTTTCAATTTTTGGATAACTTAATTTTTATTCAAATTCGCTAGAAAAATACTCATGTTTTTTATTTGATTATTGTATTTCCCAGGACTTTTATTCATCAGTAATATTAACATTTATAACGTCTCAGGTTAAGTTGGTAAGACATCTGTCTTCTCACTCAAGGGTATCAAGTTCAATTCCTGTTAGAATTCAATTTTTTTAAGCAAGATTCCAGTCTGGTTTTTATTAAAAATCCTTTTTAATATGTTTGTTGTTGGTTGGAAGGGATTGATATTTATATCCAATAAGATCGGCACATTATATTGTATACAACATGAGTGTCACACAATATAGTAAAACACATTTATTGTTCTAAATATAATATTTTTATTTATTTATCTTTTTTCTATTTATCTTTTTTTTATTTATCTTTTTTTTATTTATCTTTTTTCATTTATCTTTTTTTATTTATCTTTTATCAATCAACTAACTTTGTTTTTTTTTTCTCTTTTTCAGGAGTTAATGAAAAGATCTCAGCCAATGATATCAGGTTACGAGAATTAGAATTTATTGAAGATTTGAGACTGATGACGAAGGACGATGCTTTAATTGAGGTGATAAAATTTGTATTACAAAAGATAACTGTGAAATAAGATTCCACTCTGTTTTTTTATACTTATTTCATTCTGATCTTGAAAATTATGCCTTACCTATTTTTTGCTTTTGAAAACATGTTTTATAAATTATTTATTTATTTATTTACACATGGCAAGACATTTTATAAACACATAATTGATGAAAAAACAACAGGTTATCAAAAGAAAATACACATTTCTTATGGATTAAACTAGGCTTTTAGCTTTATCTTACTGAAGATATGTAACATGGAAAAAAACATGCTTTTTCTAATTTTTGATTAAACAATAAGCTGTTGTAAACACTTATTAATTTAATAAACAATGATATTAAATAACATGTGTTTCTCATGCGAGTCAACCCCTGCAAACTTCATTATTATAGATATACCAAAAGGTCCACCCAACAATGTCCCGCACACAATCATTCAAAATACACCACAGTGTAAAGTTCACATAAACTTTTGTTACAAGTCATCTGTACTACAAACCTAATCATTCAAACTCCTGTAGCAATAACAACCACGCTACGATCCACTGCCAGAATTTTTCTCACCTTTTGCTTTAATTGAATTTGTACTATATTTATAATCTGCGCCACCTATAACCTAGTTGATAAGATGTTTATCTCATATTTGAGTGTTTTGGGCTAAAAACCATATCAACATCATCAGCCTAGTCGATTTGATTTTTTTTCTTTTTTTCCTATGGTACCCTTCAATATATCCGAATTACTGTTTCGGATATATTAAAGAGCGTGGCCGAAAAACAAAATTGTTTCATCCCAATAAGCGAGCCTTAAGGTTTAGAAACTCTGGAGTAGATATGTAACTTGTGGTTCGTCGTCGAACGCATTGGCAACACTATGGTTCGGGTGTACAAGTATTGTTACCAGACGAACTGTTTTTCCTGACAAGTACCCTTTTTTCTTGAGTCATTCGAGAATCGAACCCGAAATCCCTCGAGCCCGAACAAGCTGTTTTTAGAAAAATTGAAAAATTTAATTTTCTTGTTTTCAACTTCTTGTTAATCCTTATGAAGGTATTTTTTTATATCAACTTCCTGTTAATCCTTATGAACGTATTTTTTTATATCAACTTTCTGTTAATCCTTATAAACGTATTTTTTTATATCAACTTCCTGTTAATCCTTATGAACGTATTTTTTATATAAACTTCCTGTTAATCCTTATGAACGTATTTTTTTATATCAACTATCTGTTAATCCTTATGAACGAATTTTTTTATATCCACTTCCTGTTAATCCTTATGAACGTATTTTTTTATATCAACTTCCTGTTAATCCTTATGAACGTATTTTTTATATCAACTTCCTGTTAATCCTTATGAACGTATTTTTTTATGTCAACTTCCTGTTAATCCTTATGGACGTATTTTTTTATGACTTGAAATTCTTGTTGATCATCTTTAACTTATTTTTTCTCGATATCAAGTTCATGTTAATTACTGTGAATTTATTTTTCCTTTACATCAAAGTCATTCAATTGGGATGAAAATTATGTCGATTCTTTTTAATGTATTTTTCTTGACGTGAAACTCGTGTCAAAGCTTATGAATGTATTTTTTTCTTGGCATCAAATTCATGTCGATACTTGTGAATCTATATTTTCTTTACATCAAATTAATTTCTATCCAAACGAAAGTATTTTTATTTGCAATCGTATTCGTGTCGACATTTGTAAATGTATTTTTTTAAATCAAATTAATGTTGGTATTTATTAATTTATTTATTCTTGACATCAAATTAATGTCAATAATTATAAATGTATATTTTTCTAGGCATCAAATTCAGATCGATTTTTATGAATATATTTTTTCTTGACATCAAAATAATTTCGATCCGTATGAAAGCAATCTTATTTCTAATCGAATCCGTGTCGATAATTATGAATATGTTTCTTTAATCAAATGAATGTTGATCCTTATTTTTTTTTTCTTGGCATTAAATTAAAATCGATCATTATGAATTTATTTTTTCGTAACATCAAATTCATTACGACCCACTTGAAACTAATTTTATTTGTAATCGAATCCGTGTCGACACTTATGAATATATTTTTTTAAATTAAATGCATTCTGATTCTTATAAAAAGTATTTCGTGTTGGCATCAAATGTATGTCAATTCTTATGAATGTATTTTTTTAAATCAAATAAATTCTGATTATTATGAAAAGTATGTCGTGTTGGCATCAAATTTATGCCAATTCTTATGAATGTATTTTTTTCTCTCAGATAATTTTATTTCAAAATAAAGGCTCGATAAAATTGTCACACTTAATGGTAAAACATTAGATATAGGCTTGGCTCTTCTGACTTTTCTTAATTCAAATGCTTCGGTTCTAATAGACTTTTTTTCAGTTTGTGATCTGAAATACATCTTGATTTTAAATATACTCAAAACTTTAACAACTGAATTTCAGGACCCGCAAATGTGGACAGGGGTGGCACTGAAGAAAATGGAGCCATATAAGAAACAGCTGACGGAATGGGTGAAACAAGGCTCTTCGGACAAGACTAAAAACACTTGGTCTTTCTGGAATGCGATGTTCTACTGTGGCACAATCTACACCACTATCGGTAAGGTATTTTTCTGATTGAGTGTTTAAGATCGAAAACAACAATTTCGTGGGATTACTACCAAAAGTTTAAAATACAACATTTTAGTTATTCATTTAATTTAATGTAGTAACACATTTATTTATTTAAGTTCTTAAGAACCCCGAATTCGTTGAAATAGCCTGAATCTCATTTATTTTAATGTAAGCTAATACATTCAAATCCATACTACGTCTGAGCTTATTAAAAGTAAAAACTTTAGTTTAAAATCTGATAAATGTTAGTCAGACTACAAAAAGAAATATATATTTTAAGTCTAAAATTGCTGCCACCGAAACACGCTTTCTGAATAGAAACTTTCAGTAAATGCCACAAGGTTTATTTATCTAAGAAAGGCGTTTTCTCTTTCAAGTTATGTAATTTAAAAAAGCATTTAACTTTTTTTTTGTTTTTTGTTACCTTTTATACAATATATATATTTCATAACGCACAAACTTACGCATTTTTTTTTCATTAAGTCGCTTTATAACATTGCAAGTATATCTTAAATATTCCTGAGCTAATTTAACTACTCGTAGAAAGCCCAATTCAAGTTTTTTCATTAAGTCGCTTTATAATATTGTAAGTATATCTTAAATACTCCTGAGCTAATTTAACTACTCGTAGAAAGCCCAATTCAAGTTTTTTAAAATTAGTTGACAAAGTGACTGAAATTAATTTGTTTGAATGAATTTTTTAACTATAAAATTTGCTAAACTTGATTTATGTAATCAGATTTTTAAGTTAAGTATATTTATTATTATATTAACTAATATATTAAGAAAATCAATCAAGATTGATAATACAGACGTGTTTGAAGATTTCACGGTTATTTTTCACAAATTCGATTTTTTTTAGGAGTTATTACCGTGTTGAGTTGGTTAACACTTGCCTTACTGTGCTAAAAAAATCCGCCAGCCACGGTGCGGGACGTTAAGCGTCCAGTGAAAAATGTATATTTTTAATTAAAATTATGCAAAATCTGCTAGGTTATTTTTTGTAATTAGCCATAAAAATCCTTTTATCATGTATTAAAACGTCGAATAATCAAATAAAATATAAGTCTTGGCCACTCGCTATTCATCACAGGGTGGCAAGTGTTAAAATGAAAACCGACGTTTTGAAGGCATAATATATTTCATCTTCAGAAGGACGTCAAAAAACATAATGATATTTGTAATGTTTTGGTAATAATGAACGACGCTGAATTTCTAAATGAGAATGAAAGCCGCAACGCCTTACAATCGTCTAACATCATTTAAGCCAACCCAGCATGGCAACAATTCCGAAAAACATCGACATCAATGTTTTACTTCTCTCCGTAGAAATCTCTCAAGCACAGATTGTAAGTATATATAGTGGAGACATCACAATGTTGTATTATTGAAACAAATATTTTCTATGAAACAGTAGTGTATTTCTTAAAGAGTAGTTTAATTTTCCTACGAATGTTTTTAAAATTTATTTTACAAACTGTTTACACATTCCACCCCCACGCGTTGCTCAACCACGATGATTCTGAGCCAAAAATATTTTCATACAAATCGGGGCCAGAAACACGTTTTTCAAAATTATGGGGACTGAAATATAACTATAAATAATTTCGAATTTATTTAATATATTTTGTAAAAAAAACGTGTTTGCAACCAATAAGTTACAAAATACAAAAATAGATACATAATAATTTCCCACACGTTCAGAATATACCATACTATTGCTGTATTTTTGTTTTGACAATTTATAAGAAATCGCGATAATTTTGTTTCGCTGCACAGTGGCTTAAATGTAATTTATCTTCATATTTGTTAATAAATTAAGTTGTCAGATAGACTGGAGACGCTACAAAATTATTATAATTAAAAAAAAATTGAATCGAACACACAACTTACTAACTAGAAAGCGCAGGTAGCTTAAAAAATAAAAATAAAATGCATTTCAATGTAGATTTGTCTTCTTTCTCTACCCCGTTGTTTATTTAGAATATAAAGTTGAATAAATAGATTGAAAATCCTATTCTGAAAAGTTGCCCTTATTAGGACTGTTCTGTTTTAATGTAGTGATAAACTAAACTTAAAGTTAAACGTGGATATGAAAAAAATACTGAAAGGAGCCGGATGAATGCTGTAGAATTGCGTATACTGAGAAGAAGGGTGACAATGCATGCCAGAATATGGAATGAGGTTATTAGGAATGAATGCGAAGTTAAGGCTGATGTATTAAGTAAGACATGGAAGAGCACTCTGAGATGATCTAAGTATGTAGAAAGAATGAACTAAGAAAGACTAGCAAAATATATATACAGTGCAATTGTGAGAGGAAGGCGAAGAAGAAGAATACCTAGAAATATTGTGGTGGATCAAGTGAATGGTATTGAAAAAAAAAAATGAAACGTAAAATGTCATACAAATAATAGAAATTGATGTGTGTCGCAATAAGAAAATCTGCCGCTCTTTTCCCTCTATCTACCCCAATAGGGCATGTATGTTTATATTTTTTTTAAATAATGGATATGACCGAAGTCATAGGTATCCTTATACCCTCGAACACTAGGTGGAAAAAGTGCCTGTGTCGTTCGAGGGGAGTAGCACAGCGCGGGGTTCGAACCGACGACCTTCTAGACGGAAGTCCAGTGCGTTACCGCGTGGCCATGCACCTCACTTTAATACTACTATTTTTTGCTCAATCTTGAAATTTTCTAATTTTCGAGGGAACACCACTGCTTCTATATTTTTTCATTTTTTTCAGACATCTGCCTTGTCAAATAAATTTGTACTGTGTGATTTCATACTTTTTAGAATCTTGTACGTGAAGCGTAAAACGTTTGCAATATAAATATATTTTTTTACTTCATTTCGTGTGTAAATCCGTCAGTCGATTTAAAAAACATTTTCACTGATCGCTCTTTCGTAACAAGAATCATTCTTTACTCCCTATTTCGATCAAAACATATTTATTTCAGAATTAAATATTTTTTAGTAAGAGTTCATTGTTATTAAATATGTTTCCGTTTACATATCCTCCTAACATTCGATCCGATTCTTTCCTTTTCTTTTTTTTGCACTTTAATATTTTTCCATTCTTATCAATATGAAAATAAATTTATTTGTTTGTGTGTTAACTACAATGATCCTTAACCTTTTCAGCTGCCGGCATCCCTTAAATGTTCAAGAAGTGTACTCGCATCCCTAGTAAAAAAGCTGTACATAACAAAAACGGAATTGTTTTTCCTTAATTTTCATGTATAGCGTATCATACTACTTTGTTATAAAAGCGCAAATATAACACGCCCCAATAAGCGAGCCGTTAGTTACCGAGTTCATCGAATATTTGTTGTTTGCTACCAAATGAAGTATTCCATGTTTTGTCAATTATGATACTGTTCTGATATCATAGTATAAATAGGCCAAAGCCCGTACGGTTGTCGAATATTTGGATTCTCTCCGAAAGTAATTCGAAATTTGAATCTCGGTGGGGATACAGAACGAATTTTAAATACCTAGCCAACAATTTTTGAACCGGTGTAAAAGGAGACGATGTATAAATGACATATATAAACAAATTTAACATTTATGAATACAGATTTTCATAAATGTAGAATTTGTTTTACTTCCGTGAATATTTCACGGGTTGCAACTAGTCTTGTAATAAAAACACAAATATTACACGCCCCAACAAACAAATCGTTAGTTACAGAATTCATCGCATTTTTGTCGTTTGCTACAAAATGAGTTATTAACTTGTTATTCCATGTTTGTAAATTACTATCCTGATATCTTGTTATAAAAGTGCAAATATAATACGCCCCAACAAACAAATCGTTAGTTACAGAGTTCACCGCATTTTTGTTCTTTTCCACAAAATGACTAATTCATTTGCCATTCCATGTTTGACAATAATAATACCATTCTGCTATCTCGTTATAAAAGCGCAAAAATAACACGCTTAGTCGTGGCACGAAAAAAAATGTAGCAAGTTACTAGAATAGATACTAAAATTAAGGTATCGAGGATCGCACCTCAATAAAGAACTTCTCACATCCGTTGAGATGCGTGCATGCGTGCATGGTTAGAACCACTGGTTTTGTATATACTCGTATAGTGTTTTGAGAATGACACGATGACCTCTCGAAACTTGTAATAACAAATAATTGATAAAATATAAAGTAATTTTTTTAATTTTAAATATGGTGCCAAAAAGTTTCAATTTTAGTAAAGAAAAAAACATGTTATATAAAAATCATTTCACTCATACTTTAATCCAGTATTTAAACTATACAGCATAACTGAAATTTAAAGCTCATAATATAATAGAGTGGACCAATACAATCTAATAAATAACTTGCCTATTTTATCGTCTCAACTTTTACTAAGTTTGTCAGTATTAAAATAGAGTAAATGATTGGCGTTAGCTATCTGTTAGACATGAATATTGGGAGAGTTTGGACACATCGAAAGAACGAATGCTGAAGACTTAAAAAACGAATGTATGTGAATGACGTGCGATGTAGAGGTGGCTGAAAAACAATGAATGAATAAATTAGGCCAAATTGCAATGAGAGAATTCAGAAATATTGGAAACAGAAAGCATACATGACGAGATTACGCGTGTGAATGAGACAAATGCTATTTGTATGAATATAAAGTTGCGCAATTAGTTAATTAGCCATTCCACCCTATAATGAGGAATATTTGTGTCAGGAATATATTTCAAATAAAGGAGGGAGTATAAACTATGTGGAAAACTACTGAAGTACTAAATATTTATGGAGTTTTGGGCAATAAATTGAGATATGTGACAGTAAATTAGTGGTGAGTCAAGTGCGAGTAGGTGGGACATGTTGTATGGGCGGGATACTTTTATATTTGTGTAAAAATCATATGCGGCACATGCTGGATACGTGTTTAATGCTTTCTTCTCCCATCTTACACATATACCTACTCGTATAGGGCTTTTCTTGCTATGAATATTAAAAACAGTAGTTTCTTATCAAAGAGTGTCATATCCAAATTATATATACTCGTTACATATATGTATATAGATACGAATCATTTGGACAAGTAACTTTTGTGAAACTAATGGTTGGTGTAGATTTTATATTTTATGTAGACACCCCATTTTTTCACATATGTACATAATACAACCTTGATCAAAAAGTTTTAGGACTTTATTCATAAAATCGAAAATACAAGTTCATTCATCAAAATCGATATGGTCCACTTCAAAATACTCCCCATCGACTGCAACGCACTTACGCCAACGCTTGATCCAATCCTCGAAACACCGCTGGTACTCAATTTTCGGTATGTCCATCAGAGCCGTCTTCGATTTCTTCATGACATCTTCTCGGGTGTTGTAACGCGTTCCGCGAAGCGGTTTTTTAAGTCGGTTGAACAGAAAAAAGTCGCAGGGAGCCAGACCAGATGATTTCGAAGGCTGCTGGAAAGTATTCGTGTGGTTTTTGGTCAAAAACTCATGGAAATCATGTCTTTCGCGATTTTAACGCGGTCCTTTTTTTGCATGAAATTCAGGTGTTTCGGCACTAGTTTTGCAGCGGCGCGTCTGAGACCCAAATCACTAACCAAAATGTCTTGAGCGGATCCATAACCGATGTTCAAGTCGTCTGCGAGCTCTCTGATGGTCAATTTGCGGTTTTCGGCCAACATTTATTTGATTTCATCGATGTTTTCATCGGTTTTCGACTGCCACTGCGTTCGTCATCCTCGACCGACTCACGACCACTTCTGAAGCGTTCGTGCCACTGAAAAACATTTCTCCAATATTTCAAGGTCTACGAACCGTTAAATCCGTTTTTCACACAAAATTTAATGCAAACTCGTTGATGCCATTTTCAAAAATCGAAAACACGCACAAAGGTAGATGTACTCAGTACAGCGTAACTTTTACAAATATCTAGCTATGACGCTGAAATTTGGAGGGAAGTGTCAATGATAGATATGGTAACCTAACAAAAAAAAATCCAATCGGGTGACTGACAGCGCCACACGGTGGCCGGTCCTAAAACTTTTTGATCAAGGTAGTATGTATGGTATATAAAAAAAAGATTGAACAACAAAATGCTCTCGAATGAAACTGTGAATTTATCTTCTTCTTTTGTAAATTTGGTCATCAAAGACTTAAAGTAGAAACTGAAGACGTACTTATTTTAAATCATAAGAGGTTCAATTTTATTAACTTGACAATTTTAAAGTGAGGGAGTTTTTTTAAATTTGTTTGCTAAAATTTACATAAAATTAATGTATGTCTAGTAATAACCGTATTTTTTTTCAATATGACGTTGAGCTTGCATTTTCGCTGCTTCATGTTGTTGTAGTATTGCTGCTTCTCTATAGTCTCATTTGCTCGTTGTGATTGACGCCATCGTCTCTTCCTTTAAACGTCTGCAAGGCATTTTGCAGCTAATTTGTCATTTTGATCCATAATAATTAGTCTTTAAATCAAAACTTTGTCTTGCAGAAAAAGTAAAAACTTACGTTTTTAGGTTTACTTTTTACAAATTGATGCGCTGAATCTATTTCTCAAACAGGAAAGCTTCAATAATGGATTATTTATTTTAATGAAACGAATCTCAGAGTATGTACCATATTGACAGAAAACTTTAAATGAACAATTAATAACTTATTAATTTATTTACATGGCAACAGTAAATAGTGAGTGAGAGTGTAATGTAAGTGTAATAATTGAGTGTATATATTAACTATAATAATATTACACTTCCATTGTATAAAGTTTAACCTGGCGAGTTTTTTTATCATGTCAGTAATGCCATTTCAATCTTCCAATTCACCAGAAATATATTAAAGAGCCATTAAATGGAAATCTGATTGGAATCCTTCAAAAACAATTTGGTTCCAACGGGAATCGAACCCGTAATCTCCGGGCTGGAAAACAAGCGTTTTACCAACTAGGCCTACGAGGTCTGCATATATTATGAATGTTAAAACAATTAATAATAAATAAAAGTTGGTCTATTGATAGCAACACTGTATGTACAAATAAAAATACATTCTAAAATCACCCATATAAATACGAGTATCTCAAAATAAATAGCAGAAAATATATTTAAAAGATAAGCTATCAAAAGGTCTGGGTCCATATCATAACGTCCCACGGTCGGGATACACCCCACCAATATAAGGCGAGCCCGGCCGCGAGGAAATCAGATATTTTTCAGGTCACACCCTTAATCATTCTCACTCATCATAAACTACTTTCTCGTTTTGATATTCATATTTTTCTGTTCAACATTAAAGTCATCTCTTTTTAATAAAAAAACATTTTGTCATTGTTATTTTATATCTTATAATCAAATCAAGGCGTGATCAAACATTAAGTATTAAAACGTGACTATGACAACACCTAATGTTTATACAAACTTAAGTACAATCAATATTATATAGTATTATGTTTTAAAATCCTTTTTTTTTTCAAACCTAACATGGTCCATTATTTTCTTTTTTTAAACTCTTAATATATCAATTTCTTCGTTTTTATTGTATGGTTATTGTTTTCTCGAAGAGTTTAAAATATTATTAATAATTTAACTATTTTTTTTGCGAATGAGTTCATTGCATTTTTTAAATCTGTATACCAGAGCCATCTATGTTTTTCAGGAAAGAACTATCAAATAAAACACTGAAAACATTTTCATATTTACCTTTTGGATTGAAGCATAGCTTAAGGGAGTATAAAAATATAAGTGAGTATTTCAAAGATGGCGATTAATACATGTATTTATACGTTCTTAACTTTTGCAAGTGACCTGTAATTAAAAAAAAATGTTGTGACAAAGTTGTCACAAAGATTTATATTATATTTTATTATACAATAGTTTTTTTTAAATGTAAGTAAATTTGAATTTTTCTGTAAAAAAATAAACGGCACCTATGGGTAGTTAGTAGGTAGCACAATGTTTGTTTACTATATCACATATATATGGTAATACACAAGAATAATAATTTATTTATTTTATTTTGCGCTTTTATGTAAACGCAGCTTGGGTTGTTCAATACTCTAATATAAGTTGGCAAAACATTGGATTTTTTTTCACTGTCTCATTTAAAACCAAATCATTAAAAAAGACAACTTAAATTAGATAAAACAAATACCACTATATCGCAGAAAGTTACTACAATTTAAACCAGAAAAACATAACGAAATCTAATGAAGAAGAAAATATTAGTCTGTGTGATTATCCACAGACAAAAAATAAATTTCGTTTATGAATTCGAGAAAAAAATTATTTGAAAAAAAGAAACTACCCTGTCAGTTTGGTTTCGCGTATAAATATTGTAACCAGACTAGATATAACCTTTAATTTGTATTATACTTTTATAGTATACAGTACAACCTATGGGGGCTATTGCCATACGGCAATCTCTTCCAACCAACAAAAACTTAATACCAGCAGGAATCGAATCTGTAACCTCCAGGCTGGAAGATAAACGTCTGACCGACTAAGTCACGCAGCTCGTTTTTCGTGCCATCGGTAACTGAAAGTAAAACCCTTCAGTGAAAACGAACTTCTCACTAGGCCACAGAGGTCTTGAATTAGGGAAATAAAAGTACTTTTTATAGGGTAGTTTTTATTTGCATACGAATTTCAAAATAATATGACCAACTCGTATTAAAATTACTGTCAATCACAAAACTAAAATGAAAGCATTTCTTTTTGAAGAATCTTTTAGAAAATATTGGCAACGACCCTTTCCAGCGAATCCTGAATATTATTAATCTCAATTTGTGTTTTTCTTCGGTGAAAATCAATTTGCATACTTTGGCAAAGATAAACACACCTAAGCGATGGATTAAGGGAGATTCCTTCCTTTGTTTACTTAGTTTTCCTTTTTTTATTTCCAAATCTTTTGCCTGTGAAAACAGAAAACGGCACAAAATTAATATTTTTGGTAAATGGTAATTGGTTTGGAAGTTCAAGATTTTCGGTTATTACTTTTATCAAAAATAACAAGTAAAACGGAAAACTGTTTTTTCACAATTTTTAAAATAATGATAAGATATTTTTAATGTTTTCATCTCTTTTGGCCTAGTTAGGAGTAAATTGAAATGAATAAAGATTTAAATGCTCTTTTCAAGTAAAATACACTGTTCAACAGAGTAGTTTCAGTTCATAAATGGAGCACAGCAACAATATCAAGTCCAAAAAGTTTTAACTGCAAAAGGGTGTGCGGTAAGGATGCATTCTCTCGGCCAATTTGTTTAACCTGTATGGAGAATATATTATGAGAATAACACTTGAAGACTGGGATGACGGAATGGTTTTTGGTGGTAGAAAGCTCTCAAATCTGAGGTATGCACATGGCACGACGTTAATTGCGACATGAGAAGAATAAATGCCCACACTCATGGTTAAAAAGGTGGAACACGAAAGAAAGGGACTTGGAAATAAATAAGTAAAAAACCAAGCGAATTAAATAGATAGCAGTAACAAACTGCCATCAAATAATGTGGTCATGGTCTAGAAGTGGTTACTGACTTTATTTACTGAGGCTCCAGTGTGATTACTAACAATGGAGGAAACAGGTATAAGGTGAAAGAACAACTTGAATGCCAAATAATGGGATTACAAAACTGAAAATATATGGAGGAGTCCAACCATTACCATCACAATGAAAATACGCCTAGTTAAGTCTTTCGTATTCGCAATATTTATAAACAGCGCGGAGACTTAGACTCTAAGAGCAAGCAAGAAACGTAGAATAGATGCATTTAAAATGCGGTGCTGGAGAAGGGTGTTACGAATTCCATGTAAGTGAACTAACGCCTCCATTCTCGAAGAACTGAAAATCATCGACAGATTGTTGATAATATGCTTTCGACAAGTGCTTCGATACTTTGAGTACATTGCTCGTGGCTAAGTTTTTTGGAGAAGCTTGTGGTCATTGGAAACGTGGAAGGACGCCGTACAAGAGGAAGAGCCCCAATATATTGAACTGACCAAGTGAGAGATGAAACATAACTACGATGGAGAGAGAGAGAGAGTCGTCGACGGCTATCATGGGAGTAACGATGCTCAATCATATGCTACACGTTATGATGATGATGATATGCAGAAGTTAAGAGTAACGTAATGAGCTATAAAATGAAATTTTTTATATATTATTTGTAGTTAAGGCATTATTAACATTGTGGAGGCTTAAAGACATTGTAATTTGTTTTTATCAAACATTGTTAATTCCATTTTACGTAACGGTATAGCCTTTCTGGTTTCAACAAGTCCTGTTTATGTTCCCCTGATGATGAGGTGAACACCTGGAAACCGGTATAGTTATACTGTTAAATAAAATTGAATAAACAGTGTTCGATAAAACAAATTACAACGAAAAATTTTAGGTGTCCCTTTTGAGATCAATTAATCTGGAGCTAGACAGATGCTCACTTCAGTTTGATTCTACCACTGCCCACGCTGTAATAGTGAACAAAACAAGTCGCTATCCAGCGCAATTTTTACAAAAAGATCGAAGTCTTGTTTATTTTTTAAAACACTGTCATGTACTGATACTAACGTCCGACAGTGACACACCAGAAAAAAATAGCTAGTGTAACAGCGTAATAAATGTGCTAAGAATACGGCTTTACGCATAGAGTTCAAGATGTGAATCAAGTTGTAATTGCCTTTCGAAAATTTTTGAATACAGCAAAACTATCTTTCGATGCCACAACATTAGAATAGTCAATCTTCATGAAAATTCACCGATGTAAGACTGAATGGAGATCCCTTCGGAAGTTATTGACTAGATTTTCATCGCAGTACCATATAACGTAATCTGCTGATTGATCCAAATATTCCCAAAAATCGCAACTGCAACAGATAGATGGGACAAGTTTGAAACTAAAAACTTATTATTTCAAACTTCCACCGCCAGAAAGAAATTGGGAATTACATGACTAGCTTGGGTACACTTCCATAGCTTGGGTACATTTGTCTTCCCACTGGGGGACGAACGACTAGTATTGTTTACAAGTTAACAACTGAAAATATCAATCCAATTTAAACGGAACCGGCCATTTCATGGACTAACTGTCGAACCAAGAAATATAAATGTTTGAGTGGTGACCCAAGAGTGGATATATGAATATTGAAAAACAGTAGAATCGATGGTCAGATAATATAAAAGGTGTATGATCAATATTAGAATGAAAAAATATTAAAATGCATGCTTTTGACGATGATGATAGCCTCTTACCGTCTACCATTGAAAGTCAAACCAGTTCCGAGATATTTCTGATTATGGCTGTAGAGTATAATATTTGACTACCTGCTACAAACATGGACGGAATCTTCCGGAACCTTATAGAACTGGTTTCTTTGCTTTCTATGCAGGTTAGCTAGCTTATCCTGGTTTGACCAAACTGCCCTTTTCGCATAATACTTCTCCGTAGGTTTCAATTTTTGGTTTGATTCTCCCATTTGAGACTAGGCTGAACGTCAAGATATCTCTTCTACTGGTGTCATTAAATTTAAGCTAAGGGCGTCTCAGGCTCATTTTTTGATGGCCTTACTAACATAACTATACATTTTCTGTGCTATTTGCCCTTCGACATTCTCAACGAGTTTCAGCTAGTGTAGATAGATAGAGACACATTAGTGTGTCATGTCGGGTCTCACATCAATCATTGGATAATTGCAAAGAAGGAAACAAAACAAGAGAGATAAATGATCATAGTCCATGTTTGTTCTTGCCAGCATCTCTGACATTGTTATATTTCTCGCGAGACGAAGTTATTTGGTATTATAAATGCTATTTCAAAATATATAATTTTTTGCAGGAATAGTTTGTCTCGAAAGTAATTTTGTAATTTTAGTTTTATTTCAAAATAATCTGTAGTGTCATAGAATATTTTTTATTCTCGATCAAAACCTTGATTTGGTCGTCATCAGTGATAATCGACCTTCCAGAGCGGACACAATCTTCGAGTGTCGCATCACCATTACGATTTTTTTAAAACACCAAATATTATACATACTTTGTTGTATCTTCAAAATTACGTAAAAAAACTGAAAAAAATTGGTAAAATAATGGCTGCAAAAATTTAGAAAATTATTACCCCTCATAATAATATAACATACATTAATCATGTTTGAAATGTATTTCTTCTTACTTTAATATTCAAGAAATGATATAATAAAAGATGACTGTTTGTAAGAGATGGTTGTCATAAGTTGAATTAACACTTGCCTTACTGTGCTAAACAATTCCGCCAGCCACGGTGCTGGACGCTAAGCGTCCAGTAAAAAATGTATGTTTTAAATTAAAATTATGCAAAATCTGCTAGGTTATTTTGTGTAATTAGCTATAAAAATCATTTTATTATGTATTAAAACGTAAAATAATAAAATAAAATATAAGTCCTGGTCACTCGCTATCCATCACAGGGTGGCAAGTGTTAAGAAAGGAATCATGAGACGGTTTGGCTACTTTAAGAGAATGAGTTGCAAAAGACTTATGCAACAAATATATATTTGTCTGAAATAAATTAAGAGCGAGGAAATGGTAGATCGAGAAATAAGTGTACGAAAACAGTTTGATTGAGTGAAAAATAACATGAATGACGATATTTATGGTTGTGGGCAAGGCAAGGGCAGTGTGGATATAGAAAGGCGTAGATGTTGGTTTTCTCCGTCCACTTCAAAAATACATGACGTAATTTTTGTTATCTATGTTCTTTACTTTTGATTAGAAAGTAGCTGCAACAGTTGCTTTTGATTAGAAAGTAGCTGCAACAGTTGCTTTTGATTAGAAAGTAGCTGCAACAGTTGCTTTTGATTAGAAAGTAGCTGCAACAGTTGCTTTTGATTAGAAAGTAGCTGCAACAGTTGCTTTTGATTAGAAAGTAGCTGCAACAGTTGCTTTTCAATTAAAAGTAAGTTCCTCGAATGGTTCAGTTTTGGTTTTATGGAGCTACATTTAAGAATATTTAACAATAATTTACATAACAACAGCGGGGATTAGTAAATTTATGCGGGGATTACTGTAATAAGTGGATAACAAAGTAATGGATATGAATGTAATTAGTGGATAACAAAGTAATTGATAACGAAGTAATGGATATGAACGTAATTAGTGGATAACAAAGTAATTGATAACAAAGTAATGGATAGCAATGTAATTAGTGAATAACAAAGTAATTGATAACAAAGTAATGGATATGAACGTAATTAGTGGATAACAAAGTAATTGATAACAAAGTAATGGATAGCAATGTAATTAGTGGATAACAAAGTAATTGATAATAAAGTAATGGATAGCAATGTAATTAGTGGATAACAAAGTAATAGATAACAAAGTAATGGATAGCAATGTAATCAGTGAATAACAAAGTAATTGATAACAAAGTAATGGATATGAACGTAATTAGAGGATAACAAAGTAATGTATAGCAATGTAATTAGTGGATAACAAAGTAATTGATAACAAAGTAATGGATAGTAATGTAATTAGTGAATAACAAAGTAATTGATAACAAAGTAATGGATAGCAATGTAATTAGTGGATAACAAAGTAATAGATAAAAAAAGTAATGGATAGCAATGTAATTAGTGGATAACAAAGCAATTTATTGTTAAATTTAAAAAAAAGTAAGCTCAATCAAAATAAACTTCAGAAAAATATAAAACCATGAAAATGTAAAAATGTAAAAAAATAAAACCAGAAAAATATAAAACCACAAAAAATATAAAACCAGTTGAAATAAGTTCTTAGAATAAAAGTAGTATGTGTCAATCCAAAGATAATCGAACCCGGGACACCTGCTAGCTTAACGGGAATGATAATCATAAGTGCATTAACCTTTCCTTCCCGGTGTTGGGTATCTTCTACACGTTGCTTCAAATAACCATCAATATCTCTATAAATATAATAAATACAAGGTTAAGATTCTAGGTATTCCTCCATAATATATTTACGCATTGATTTAAAAATAATATTAATAATAATCAGAATTTATCGACTACATCGTAAGTATTTTCTGAATATCGGAAACAAATTCGCATTTAAACGATGTGAGTGCCTCGATCTTGGGTCTTGAGGATAGGTAAAAAGTATGCGGGAAGCGCGACACTATATTCGCATCTCACTTTTGCATACGTCACTGAATAGCGAGGAGCGCAATTGTCTCCACCTCGCAAGTGTAAGCGACGCTCGAGTTAGCCCCCAACCCTGCCGCGCTGCAGTAGCTGTTGAGCTGGCAACGAGGCTAGACCTACGCCCGTTCCGTGAGCGATGCCAGATGGTTTTTTAATGTTTTCAGCAAATAAATCTCAATTATTATAATTTTTAACTTCAATTATAATTAATTAAGGGGATTATCTATGAATGTTCTTATTTTTCCGATTTAAAATCGCTAATTTTTGATCGCGTACTCACTACCCAACACCGGAACACGCGTTTCATTTTTATCACCGTAAGGGAAGGGTTAAAGTGGATTTGAAGAGAACCATTGAAAAAGAGGCTCTCGAGAAAGATCACTTTCCAAAGAGAGGAATTCCTAAGAGATATTCTCTAAACTTGATTGTGACCTAAGAGATATTCCCTACACTTGATTGTAACCTAAGATATATTCCCTACACTTGATTGTGACCTAAGAGATATTCCCTACACTTGATTGTGGTCACGGCTGAAATGTGCACACAATTTAAGATCATTGCTCTAGTTTGTCACACATCCAAGAGTATTTATAACTTGGTTTGTTTTGAAACTTGTTTCTTACGAGCACATTCTGTGCCGGCACAACTCAACGCCTTGCTTCAACTCGATGATCTGACACTGAAGACTATATTCTGTTGAAGAAATCAGATAAACTTGAAAGAAAAGTGTTTTCAAGAAATATTGTGATCTTGATTTCGTCAATCCGTTTCCTTTATTGTTCTGGGTTGGAACTGCAATATTTCTGTTTTTCACACACATTTTCTATTTTCTCTCAATACATGAGATTAAAATAAGTTAAGTTATTCTGCTATTTAGATAGTATTTCACTTTCGTTGTTTACAGAATAATCTGTATTTATTGCCATATTACAAATTATTCTATTGTTTACGGAATAATCTGTATTTATTGCCATGTTACAAATTATTCTAACTAATCAGGATATGTTTTTGACGTCTAATGCGAAAACTAAACTGGAACCCTTTTCGAAAAATTTTGGTATCCACAGGAATCGAATCTACAGCCTTCGGGCTATAAGAAAAACGTCTTACTGACTAAGCTATGAAGGTCATTCTCTTCTGACCTTTTCTTCAGTTAAAATATCTCCACTTCTTTCTTTCTTTTCTCCCTCTAACTAATACTCGCTTTTAATTAAAAAAAAAATCTGGGTTACAATCGTAGGATTGGTCTGCACCAAGCACTCGATCCCTCCACTCATCTCTATCGTCCACCAGTCTCTTCATCTCCTGGTAGCTGCCATAGCGCACATCCCGAATCATCCGGTCCATGTAGCTATATCTAGGGCGGCCTCTATGGTTATTGCCCTCAATCATTTCCTCGACGATGGTAAGGAACAGGCCTGGGTGCCTGATGTTATGACCTATCCAACTGGATCGTTGTTGGGCAACTCTATTTAGGAGTTGCTTTGTTTCTCCAACCCCGCTCAATACCTCGTCGTTTCGGATGTGATCTGACCAATGGACCCTAGCCATGCACCTATAGCGCCACATCTCAAAGGCAGCAAGACGCCCAGACTCGTTCTGGTTGATGGTCCACATTTCGCAGCCATACAGCAGCACACTCCAGACAAGAGTTCTCACTAAATTCTTCTTACATTGATATCAATGTTAGGAGATTCAAATATCTTGGATTTTTTGTTAAAAGCAACTCTTGCTTGTTGGACCCTACTTATTATTTCTGCCTTTGATCGGCCATCTTGGGATACTCTGCTGCCTAAGTAAACAAATTCATTTGCACATATATATTTCTTTTGTAAGTCTCTTGCAACTCATTCCCTTAACACGACCAAACCATCTCATTATTCCGTTTCTGAATTCCTCTTATTACACCAGTATCTAACAAATTTCATAACAACAAATCTTTTGTCCGCTTAATATTTTTATTATTAAATATATGCGTGAATATTTTTCCTGCATTTTTTGTATTTTTCAATGTCCAGGCTTAATTTTTACACATCAAGGTAGGCACTAGCACATCTCTACGCCCAATGTTTTCTTAAGACTTGGTTATTGATCCGTTGGCAAACATATTTTATTTTTTATAATTATTTCATTTAATATTTACAAAGTATGACATAAACAACTTACGCCAATATTTTTACCGGCTGCCGTAGTCTTTGGGTTAGTATTCATGCTTAGCAAGCAGGCGCCGCAGGATCGCTTCCAGGTGAATTCACTTCCGGACTGATTTTACTCTTAGGCCATTTAACATCTGAATTCATATTTTCTATAGCTTACGAGTATTTTCTAGGTAACCAGATGGCTCTCTTCTTAGTGAAATTAGTGATTCTTAACCTTAATTTTTTCCTCTTTAGTGAATCAGGTAAAGTGATACTATCAAGATTCGTAACAAAATGCTTGACGCCTTATGGTATATATGTAGACACATATTTTTATTTATTTTACAAATGACAAGAAACATACATAATTTGCGAAAAAAACAACAGGTAATTTAATTTGAACACACAATTTTCATGGATCTGGGTTTGTTGCCTTTCATTTGTCGTGTCCTCAGTAAACTAGGCTTTTGTCTGTATCTCACTGAAGACATAATAGGTTAGTCAATAAGTTTTGAAAGCGACATCTATGGAGCAGTAGAAAACCAAAATTTCTACGCCATTTTAATATTTCATCTTTTATAAGAACGTACTCAAAAATTTCATTTCGATCTGTCAATTCATTCTTTGTTTACAAGACATTTGAAGTTGACATGTCAGTGTATTTTTTAACAATGGAAAAATCCGAATATCGTGCAGTGATTAAATTCTTTGTTTTGGAAGGTTTATCGGCTACTGAGATCCATGCAAAGATAGTGAAAGTATTAACGGAGTCTTCTCCTTTATTTCCAACCGTTCATCGATGGGTTTTGGAGTTTAAGCGTGGCCGTACAAGCGTTGAAGACGATCCACGCTCAGGACGTCCAAAAAGTGCATCAACACCAGAAATCATAGCGAAAATACAGGATATGGTTTTGGAAGATCATCGATCGACTGTGGATGTGATAGCTGACACCATAGGCATCTCACATGGAACAACATGGCATATTTTGGCTGAAGTTTTGGGTTTCAAAAAACTGTGTGCACAATGGGTGCCGCATTTGCTAACAATCCAACAAAAACACGTTCGAATGCGACTTTCTGAGCAATATTTGGAGCAATTTCGAAAGGATAAAAAGGATTTTCTGCGTCGATTCATCACTATGGATGAGACTTGGGTCTACCACCATAACCCTGAATCAAAACAAGAGGCTAAGGAGTGGTGTGAACCAGGCACTTTGGCTCCGAAGCGAGTTCGTGTCCAGAAATCGGCCAAGAAGGTGTTAGCGTCAGTTTTTTGGGATGCAAAAGGAATTTTATTGATAGATTATCTCCAAACTGGTAAGATAATCCACTCTGATTATTATTGTGACCTTTTGGACCAGTTCGATGAAAAAAATTGTGAAAAAAGACCCGGTTTGCAGAAGAAAAAAATCATTTTTCATCAAGACAATGCACCTGCTCACACAGCTCAAAAAACCATCGCGAAAATCAGTGAATTGGGGTACGAATTGTTGCAGCATCCACCCTATTCGCCAGATTTAGCTCCCTCTGACTTCTGGCTGTTCTCACACCTCAAGAAATTCCTTCGTGGAAAGCATTTTTCATCAAACGAAGAGGTTATAGCCGTCGTAGAGGAGTATTTTGCAGGCCTTCCAGAAAGTCACTTCCGTGATGGGACAACAAAGTTGGAAGATTGTTGGACCAAGTGTATTGATCTTATAGGAGACTATACTGAGCAATAAAAGTGATTTCCCCCCAAAAAAAAATTATTTTCATTTCCGCTTTCAAAACTTATTGACTAACCTAGTATATCACGAAAAAATAAATCGATACATCTTGTTTGATCATATAAAACCCCGTTGCACATTCTCATCAATCTGACAGACACTCAATTACATATGTATAACATACATCACGCGAAATCAAACTCCTCATACTTCATCACTCCAGATAGACCAAAAACATTCATCCCACATTATACCGCACATAATCATAAAAATAAAAACAAAAATGTATAAAAATACAAAACAAGAAAAACCACCACACTCAAGAGCTCACACTAACCTCTTCCACAAGTCATTCCTCTTGCAAGCCCAAGTACTTAAACTCCTGTCGCAATAACAACCACGCTCCGACCGACTGCCTAAATTGTTTTCCTCCCTTTGCCTTTATTGCATTCGATGATATGTGATATCATATTTTGTAATGAAATATGATACGATCAAATTTCATTACAAAATAATTGATGACTTATCTGTATTTTAAATGGCAGTAATCACCTCATAATTGCTTCAAATTGTACATATATATATATATATCATGCTGTATCCTTTGGGGATAAGTAGAGAGAATAGATCTCCAAACTTATCTATCCATGCACACAACTTTCGCTTCCTCCACATTTATAAATCACGTCATGCACAATCTTATATTATTAATACTTCTCACTTTACCTTCCTTCAAAATCTGCTCCATTGTTCAGCCACGTTTTCCTCGGTCTACCTTTTTCACGCATACCCTGCACTTTTGACTTGTATACTAGCTTAATCATTCGTTCCCATAATATATCCAAATCATCTTAAAAGCTCGCCTCTGTGACTTACTTAAAACATCTATTTTATCCATGCATTCATTTCTGTCTTCTTCATTTCACCTATTTTCAAACATTGGCACTCCACAGATTCTCCTTAGTACACGGATTTCCACAGCACTAATCTCACAGTTATCCTTCTTCAAGTTTCACTTCCATACATCAAGGTGGGCATCATCACACTACGAGTATTTAGTTTTGTCATTATTGCTACTATTGATGTTGCTAATTGTCATATATAACATTAAGTTCTCCATTTACCTTGTCCTCAGTCGCTATCCTTTTATCAACTTCTCAGGTAACAGAATTCATCAACCTGCTCCAGTTTTTCTAATGGCCTTTGATAATTTTATATCCCATTGTTTCACCTGACCACACTTTTAAATATGTTGGCATCACTAATACGGATATGTTAAGGAGTACAAAAACAATAAATAAATGAGTTTCACAAAAATATAAATGTTTCGCTATAAGTACATACATTTTTTGTTTGTTTACCATCCAAGTACGTCAACTGTCATAAGAGCAAATTTATATGTATTTAAAAACTGATTTAAGACATTCTTTTGGCTCCATGCCATAATGTAAATTTTTTGTTATTATTTTCCATTACTCTCCACTTTAAAAAACGCGTAGAATACTTAAATATCTCAAACAATTACTAATATTTTTTTTTTAACACTTACGTTCTTTCTATATTTTTTTCCTTTCGTATGGTACCCTTCGACATATGCTGATTCGGACATATTGAATAACGTGGCCTAGAGACAATGTTATCTTCGACCCTAGTAATCGAACCTTTTGGAAAAAAATCTTGGAGTAGGCACAATGTTCTCGGTTCGTAATTACTCGTTTAGATAACACTATCTCGCGTTAAGATATAGCAACACTAGTTACTTGCCCAACTATTATGCCAGACTGGAACTCCTTTTTTTGTACCATCGGGATTCGAACCTGAAACCTCCGAGTGGAAGTCAAGTGACTTATCAAATAGACCACAGAGCTCAACGAATTGTTTTATGAACCTACTTATTATTTTTTACGACCTCCGTGGCCTATTTATTACCTAACCCGGAGGTTGCTGGTAAAAATCCCGCTAAAAGGGCTCTTAATATTTCTGGTTGATTCGAAGAGATAACCACTTGGCAAAACATTCACCAGGCTGTACTGTATACAACGAAAGTGTAATACAATATAACGCTTAATGTAAATTGTCTTACCTGGATTTTTCTCTTTTATAGAGGAAAAATATGGTTGGTTGAAAGAGAATCAACAATGTCAACAATCTTGCAATGTTTTATAGTACACAACGCTAGTCTAATACAATAAAACACATAGATTGTTTTGATAGAAGGCGAACGGTCGAGTACAAGTATATAAAAATTCGAAAATCACTCAATTTGTGGAAAGAGAGAACCTATTAACCCTTCCCTTACGGTGATAAAAATAATGCTCCGGTGTTGGGTAGTGAGTACGCAATAAAAAATTTGCGATTTTAAATCGGAAAAATAAGAACATTCATAGATAATCCCCTTAATTAATTATAATTGAAGTTAAAAATTATAATAATTGAGATTTATTTGCTGAAAACATTAAAAAACCATCTGGCACCGCTCACGGAACGGGCGTACGTCTAACCTATTTGCAAGCTTAGAAGCTACTAGTGGCGCGGAATGTCAGTCGCATACCCCGGCGCTTACGCTTATGCTTGCGACGTTGAGACAATTCAGCTCCTTGCAATTCAGTCTAGTATGCAAGAGTGAGATGCGAATATAGTGTCGCGCTTCCCGCATACTATTCACCTATCGTCAAGACGAGGCACTCGCAGCGTTTAAATGCGAATTTGTTTTCGATCTTTACAAAACACCTCGATGTAGTCGATAAATTCTGATTATTATTAATATTATTTTTTAAATCAATGCGTAAATATATTATGGAGGAATACCTAAAATCTTAACCTTGTATTTATTATATTTATAGAGATATTGATGGTTATTAGAAGCAACGTGTTGAAGATACCCAACACAGGGAAGGAAAGGTTAACTAGGCAAGACCTGTGATGATGTGATGATGCAGTCATACTCATTAATCACAAATTTAATGTTTGTCTTAAATACTTAAACACTCAGCTGAAACATTTATACTTAACACATGCTTAAATCCCAATACACAAATTCAACCACATCAAAATCATTTCTTAAAACTCTTCATTACACGCTCTATATTCGCTTAAATGATTTACTTACCCATGCGTACATGGAAACATTTATCAATAACTACATTCATTGTCAAAAAAATATATTTATTCTACTCACTTTTTGGCAGTTTACCCGTTTCACTCAACGATCATTTTCAGATAAGATAAATCAAACGAGTTGTCTTCGCTGTTTTAATTATCGAGTGACTTTTTGGCGGGGATCCAAAGACAACAATTATAAATCAAAGATGGTTTAAATTTTGTTGTTAAATTTTTATTTATCATTTTCGATTTCGCTCCACGAGGGTCTTCTGAATGAACTCCTACAAACATGATTCGAATATTATTTTGCTCACGTTGTTAAACCTGAAATAATTAAATAACTTCACGATATTTATAAAGTAAAAAACAAAAAAAGGTGTAATAATGACAACATAACAACCTTGTCCAAGTTATCATTTTTATTGTTATTATATTTTATTAATTTTTACAAAAAATTACATAATTTTAAAAACAAAAAAATATTTTATATACTATATATTACGACTTTCTTTATTTATTATTATTATTATTATTACACATGACAAGAAATATACACAATTTGAGAAAAAACAACAGGTAATTTGATTTGGACATATAATTGTAATGGATCTGGGTTTGTTGCCTTTCATTTGTCGTATCCCCAGTAAACTAGGCTTTTGCCTGTATCTCACGGGGGATATTTAGCATGAAAAAATAAATCGATACTTCTTTCCGATTTTTGATTACACAAAAAAAAACCGTTTCACGCTCTCATCAACCTGACAAACAGTGACACTCAACTACAACTTTGACTTAAACCTTTTCAGACATGGTGTCCATTATAATGGACATAAAGTTTATATGCCCTTTTTGATATATTTCTGTTCCCAGTGATGTAAAATGAAGTGCAGGACATTGTATAATCGACGTTGTACGTTTTTGACGCCATCTATCTAAACGTATACGTCAATGTTGTATTTAGTGTAAATATAACGTTGATTCAGGTCTGAAGAGGTTAAAATAAATTATCTAAGTGCTGTTTAACGTTTTCATCGTACATTTGGTGGGTTTATTCACATGCGGAAATTTTTTTTCCATCCAACCACAAAGTTGTTAAAGACGTCTTAAGTGAAAATTAGACTGCAACTCATTTTTTAATGAATTGGGCTGTAATATAAACTGACTTCATAACTCTCGAGCTGGAAGACATGCATCTTACCAACTGGACCACGAAGGTTGCCTCAGTTATTTTTAATATCACTCCAAAATCGGTTTTAGGCATAATCAATGATGGCTTTTGACTGCTTATAAATCTAGCAGCCTTTTAATATGAAAGGATATTTAGAAAGTATTAAAATTTTAACAAAGTACTTTTAAAAATAATTTAGTAATCACGTACTTGGAAAAAGTATTATTATTATTAGTCAATCAGGCATTCCATCCTATAAATAGGATGATTTGTGCCAATAACAATTTGAAGGGATTTAGGCAGTATGAGAATTCGCAAGAACTATTTATTAAAACTTCATTGCAAAAACTATCTGGTGGATTTATTGCCAGGCGGCAATCTCTTCCAACCAATAAAGCAAGTTACATGGACGCAAAAAAACATTCAAATAACTACCCATCCTCACGAAATTCATCAACGAATAATCACCAGAACATTCATTTTCAGATAAAGTGAGATATTATCAATAAAAGGAAAAGGAAGAGGCCATGGAGAGGAAAGAAATACGAGGAATGACACACGTTATTTTACTGACTAGAAATTAAGAGTTTTTTCAGTCGCTTCTTAAAGCATACCAAGAACGGAGCGTGTCTAACATTTGTTTGTAACTGGTTCCAGAGTCTCTCTACATGGAGAGTAAAGGATGACGTAAAAAACAACTTCAGTTCTAAATATTTAATGAATTTAGGACAATAAATTTATATACATATTTATTAATTTATTTAACACTTTTATTGCAAATACAATCTGGCTGGCTTATTACCAGGCGGCAATCTCATCCAACCAACCAGACAAAAGTAAATGAAGCAAGTTACGTGATCGCATAAATCATTCAAATGACTATCCATCCCCACGAAATCCATAAATACATACGTGAGCACATGCTTACGAACCCCACAAAGACGGACAATCACCCGAACATTATATTACATATAAAGTGAGATATCATCAATCAAAAGGAAAGGACGAGACGACGGAGAGGAAAGAAATATGAGGAATGAAACACGTTACTTTACTGACTAGAAATTAAGAGTTTTTTTCAGTCGCTTCTTAAAGCATGTCAAGAACGGAGCGTGTCTAACATTTGTTTGTAACTGGTTCCAGAGTCTCACTACATGGAGAGTAAAGGACGACGTAAACAACTACTTCAGTTCTAAATATTTAATGAATTTAGGACACTAAATTTAGATACATATATGTATAAATGGAGAATTGACTGCGAGTAGGTGGGGCATGTTGAACGGGCGGGAGACATTTATAATCGGGTCCAAGTTATATGCGGTGCGCAGAAGACGCTGCAAGAAAATACTATCAAGGGTCTTCTCATACATTCCACACATGCATGTAGGGTTCTTTTATATGGGTTTTACAAAAGTGGCTTCCTACAAGACAGTTGCTTATTCCTATCCTACATATGACAGACACAATTTTTGGACAGGTTTCTTTTGTATACCAGTTCGACTGATTATAACCATGACTTATAAAAAAAATCGAGTTTTAAATTATTTATTTATTAAAAAAAATAAACGACATTTAAGTATCATTTACGTTTCAATGCAACAATTATACAACATAAGATAATGCGTCAATATATTAAATACAATTTCTGATACAGATACTTTACAATGAAAATATATAACGAAAAAAAAATGCATCCGTCCCTCGATTTACGCGGTAGATACGTTTCGAGAAAAACCGCGTAAAAAATAAATGAATCTTACACAAAATCTTGGGATAGGTTCCAGGATATAAAAAACCGCATTAAAAATACACGGATCTCATACGAAATATGGGGATAAGTTCTAAAAACACGCGTAAAAAAATCTTTAATTTTACTCGTATGAAGAAATACAATATCATTTCACTTTAACAGTACTTTTTTTTATTTAAATACACATACATACAACATAATTTTTATTAACATAATACGTCCTCCGTGGCCTGGTGGTAAGATACTTGTCTGCCAATCCGGAGGTTGCGGGTTCGATCCCCGCTGGAACCCAGATTTTTTTAAATATGATTCCAGTCTGGTTAACACTTATGGCCTATAAAACATATTTTTGGTTGGTTGGAACAGATTGCCACGTGGGAATAAACTCGCCAGGTAAAAAAAAAAAACAGCGAAGGAATGAAAAATGTATACAATATGATCACATACATAAACATATAATAAACTAGATTATTTTACTCAGAATTTTCGCTGTTGTCTTCTAAAGAAACTGTTTTTTTCTTATTTTTCACAATTGTTGGTTCAAAGTCGTTATTATCAGTAGGGAGTTCAAAGTCGTTATTATCAGTAGGAAGTTCAAAGTCGTTATTATCAGTGGGTTTCTAAGAACACTAAGCAGAGAGTGTTTTTCTTTTGGAGAAAAACATTTTCTGCCTACTGTGAGCAGAGAGTGTTTTTTCTTTTGGAGAAAAACATTCTCTGCTTACTGTTGTTAGAAAATCTGTAACTAACATTTGTTTTTTTTATTTTTATTCATTTCTTTATGAATTTCTACATATTGCATACCAATATTTTATATATCTCGTTGAATGTCAAAGCTCTTTCAAAATTGGAATCAATATTTATTACAATATTCTCAAATTTTTGCTTGATTGAATTGATTCGTCCACATTCATTGCAGTAAATAAATTTGGTAATAATAATTGTTCCGTTGATTTGCCTTGACTTTAGCACTGTGAACTAGTGTTATTTTATACTTTATATAAGTAAGAACTATCTTATTCAATTAACTATTTAAATTTTAGAAAACTAATCTCTTGTAAGAAAAATCGATTACGTAAAGCTGCGTAAGATTAAAACCGCGTAAGAAATCCCGCGTACATCGAGGAACGGAAGCACAATTAATTTAATTCAAGACAAGACTTGAGTAGGAGAAAATAAAAATTAAATCTGTCAAGGGCAACGAAATCACAAATCACTACAAAAAAATACTTAAGATAAAACGGAATAACTAGTATTCCAGTCAAGACCTAAGATTGAAGAAATACCGGAGACGAACCCTCCTGAAATCAGCTAAATTAAAAATATCTACCATACCAGATATGGAGTTATCCAACTGTTGTTTTTTCACGACTGATAACGTGAAACTGTCGTTACGAAAGAAGAAAATAAAAGGACAATTTATATAGCGCAGTAAACAGAGCAGACTCTCGTTAAGGGCGCTCCAATGCGGGACTCAAACCCACTATTATTGACAGATTAAAAATAAAAATAATAACAAGTTGAATATGTGGTTAGGAAGGTGGAGACTGCGGTCATTAAATAAGGTATTTTCCCGAATCTGAATATGTTTATAAAAACATATTAGGTAATAAAACCGCAGAAAACTCACCATGGGAAGACCAACTACCAAGAAACCTTTGTAGATCTTCTAATATGGATTAAAAGTTCATTTGAAAGCTTTTACTCCGTTTATCTTTCGATAATTCTTTTTTATTGTAATTTGTTTTATCAAACACTGTTTATTCCACTTTTTATAACCGTATAACCCTACCGGTTTCGAGACTTTCATCTCATCATCAGGTGAGCGCAAACAAGACATAGAGTATTGTTTGTTCTCCCCTGATGATAAGGTGAAAGCCTTGAAACCAGTAAGGTTATACCGTTATAAAAAGTGGAATAAACAGTGTTTGATAAAATAAATTACAATGTCTTTAAACCTTCACAAAGTTAATGCCTTAACTATAAATAATACATAATTATTTTTTAATTTACCAAGAACATTCGTGGAACGGTTATTTTAATTCAAAATGAACCTTACTTATTTCTTGTTTTAAGTTATTTAGAACCTCTTCAAGAGTTGTTTTTTAACCGTTTTAGAAGGAAGAAAACAACCACTTTCTCACACGAAACACTTAATCTATGGTACTATTCAGGCCGACGACCTGAGTTTTTCAACGAAAATTATATTTCATCACGAATGCCAAAAAGTAATAAACATAAAATATATTTTGGGACCGAGATATTATGTTAAATATAAAGCATAGGTCTTAAGATATGTAAAAACATCTCGTTTGAACGTCCATTTTAGCTTATTGCGTCATTTAGAATCAAATAAGCTTGTTTTCCCAATGTCCTATCTCCAAGATCTACGAATATTCGTTAAAAATCACGGTGCAACGTTGGGCTTTTAAAATTTATTAGATTTTGTAAATTACGGAATTTTATTCCTCTGTCACGCGTACAATGTTATTTTTAGCACTACATCGAGAAAACTGTAAGGCACGTCTCACACAGAAACAATGCGAACGACATTTTTAAGAACTGGTGAATTTAGACATATTAAATGTATTCTTCGTCGTAATTGGCCTTTTAGTCAAATATTCCCCCGCCTTTCCAACATCAACTCAATTGGAAAGCAAAGCCGTGCGTCATGGAATTTTTTTTAAATGAGTGAGGCGTTGCACACCAGCAAACTCACCGGCCACATCGCTGTACTGGTTCGGATGGCACACCGAAATGAGACGATCGGAATACACCACAATGCTTTATATTCTATTTTTGAAGATACAACCAGTCATAGATATCCTAATATCCTTGAACACTAGGCGGAAAAAATGCTGGTCATTAGAGGAGAGATGCACATCGCGGGTTCAAACCGATGATTTTCCGCATGGAAATCTAGTGCGTGACCGCGCGGCCATGCATTTCATATAATATTATGTAATACTTTATTCTGAACATTGTGAAAGATTCTGATTGTGTTTGAGTTTTAAATCACGTGTGTTTTAGTGACTGGGATATATGATATAGGTATGTGTGGATTTGTGACTGGGTTTTAGTGACTGAGATATATGATATAGGTATGTGTGGATTTGGAGTGGAGTATTTGTAACAACTATACACTTTATGACTTGTATATGTTACTTAATATAGTACACGACAATAACTGAGGTCAGATGATTATCTACATCGCGTGAACGATGGCGATGTTCGAACAGAAAATTCTATTTTCCTGACCATGCCCACTAACGGAAGAAATTAAAAGGCAATGTTTTTTTTATGTTCATGTATCCTGCTATTTTTACTCGCAATTCAGTCTAGTATACAAGAGTGAGATGCGAATATAGTGTCGCGCTTCCCGCATACTATTCACCTATCGTCAAGACGAGGCACTCGCAGCGTTTAAATGCGAATTTGTTTTCGATCTTTATAAAACACCTCGATGTAGTCGATAAATTCTGATTATTATTAATATTATTTTTTAAATCAATGCGTAAATATATTATGGAGGAATACCTAAAATCTTAACCTTGTATTTATTATATTTATAGAGATATTGATGGTTATTAGAAGCAACGTGTAGAAGATACCCAACACAGGGAAGGAAAGGTTAATATTATAATTTATGTGATATATTTTCATTTTAATGAAATTTTTATCAAGTTTCCTTAAAAAAAATGAGTTTGATAATAAAAACGTGTGAGTGGTGCCTAATACACAAAGTTTCCGTCGGTTTTCCCCGAGCTTTAAGATTTACTCTGTAGAGGCGCTTTTCATATCGATCCCGATTTCCAGGGAGTTAGGCAATAATATTCAATTTAACAGTAAAATAATGTGAAAATAATACATTCAAACGAATAAACGAAAGTAAAAAACGAAAATAAATAATGTGATGTTATAACAAGATGTCCAGTGGTTATAAAAAGTGCGAATAACAGTGAGATGATGTTACAAATGATCAACAGAACGATTTTTCATCGTGTCTAAAATTAAATTTCGTTGGTCCGGTTTTGAGAGAGCACAAATAGTGTTGGATTTATCTTTTGCAAACAAGGTAAGTGATTTTTTTTCTATGTATACAATAATATGCGAAACATATTTTGAAGTTTATGATTTTTTGGAAATTAAAATGAGTTGTTCTTTACGGATCAAAAATGAGTTGTTCTTTACGGATTCAAAATGAGTTTTCTATACGGATCTTAAATGAGTTGTTCTTTACTGATCCAAAATGGTTTGCCAGCAATTGTTGTTATAAAAATGTATCTCAATAAATCAAACTTAATAGTTTATGCGTTTTTTTTTAAATCGAATTGATTTTCTAACTTATTCGTATATTTCTTCATTTTAAAATACTAAATTATAAGAATCTCATACTTTCGTTTGCAATCAAAAGCGATTAAAAAAATATATTTCAATAAATTTAAATGAATAATTTAATATATATTTTGAATTGAAGTTTTGTTTTTATATTTCTTAATTTATTTGAAATACTAAATTATTGTAACGTTATAATTTACGATAATTGAAAAAATAAGTAAATTAAACAGATTGTTCTAAAAATGAATTATTCGTATAATGGTTAAAATAAAATACGAGTACATACATGACATCACGCCATGTCTCTTGCAGGGTAGACAGAGAAAACAGATCCTCAAAATGTTCAATCCAAGCACACAATTTTCGCCTCCTCCACATTTAAACATCTCGTTATGCGCAATCTTCTTTTATTTATACTTGATCTTGTTTCTAAATCTGGCCCACTTAAACTATCCAAGTTTTCTTCGATCTACATTTTTCATGTGCACTCCGCACTTTTGACTTGTATGCTCGCTTAGTTATTCTTTTATCATTCATTCTCTCCATATGTACAAACAATCTTAAGGCTCATTTCTTCAATTTATTAAAAACCTTTCAAAATTCAATACATTATTAAAATTTTCTATGGTTGTATTACCAAATATGTTTTACAAAATACGTACACACATGATACAGTATTTTATGCAATGGTCACAGCCACCACCTTCTTATCTTCATCCCATCATATGTATATTTATTTTGTAATATTTTTAATGTGTCAAAAATAACGGGCTGGAACCACGAGCTAGAGCGCCCTTAAGGAGAAAATTACTCTATATAACTTTTCTAATTATTAACTATTTTTTGTTTGAAATTATTTGACATTTTTGTCCACCTATTTTTTGTCCAGCTATTTTTTGTTCAGCCTTATTGTCCAGCTATTTTTTGTTTGGAATTATTTGACATTTTTATTTTCTAGCCGCATAATAGGTATAATTTGATTTCTTAAATATCAAGGAAAATTAAATCATAAATAAAGCACGAAGTTAAACTGGCCGTTTCCGTCTTATCTGTCTGCAAACTCTTTAAATTTTAATTTTTTTAATAATCCAAAGAGTAAACATGTTTTTTTAAGTAATAATAAATTATTTAAAACCGTACTTTTAAAAAAAATAAGTATTACATTTAAACTGACTTTAAATAAGGGAAGAAAAAAGGATTTCCAATGAAAAATATACACATACATATTGTTTTCCAAAGAACGAGACTTCTTTTCATACCAACATATCACACGTCATTTTACACATCTTTATTGGTGGTCTGCTCGGAGCAACTATGGAACAAGTTTTTAAGATTTATAAGACGTGCACCATCCTCATTAACGTTCAAGAGATAGTTGAAAAAATATGACATTTCTCGGAATACTCTTAAATCTTTATTTTCCATTGTTTCTCTTCCATATCATTGAACGAATTTCTATCGTCCACATAATCGTTGATACCATCACGCCGTCTCCCTATCTGGGTAGACAGAAAGGAAAAAGCGCCAGAAAAGAGTGTTTAGATCGTTTACTCTAGTTCTACTATTATTGTTGAGATATAAGAGATTTATTTCAGACTTGATGTAAAAAAATATTTTTAAAAGTAAAATTTGTCATGGATTAAAACAATATAACGTTTACAAAATGGGCTACGAGTAGTTAGTTGAAATAAATTGAAGATGTGTCATATAAACAAGAAAATTAATAAATATCTTCTCCAGCTACTTCGTATTATATTGTATTGCACTTTCGTTGTATACAGTACATCCTGGTGGACTTTTGCAATGCGTCTATCTATTCCAACCAACCATAGAGATGTTAAAGAGCCCTTAAATGAAAACCAGACAGGAATCCTTTTTAAAAATATCTTGGTGCTAGCGTGATTTGAACCCGTAACCTTCGGACTAGAGACAGGTGTCTCACCAACTAGACCACGGAGATCGTCTTTATGTTACGTAAACAATGTCACTTAAAAGGAATCTGCTTTTTTGTTTTTTATCACATAAATGCAGTAAAGTTGTTTCAATCAAAGTTTATGTCTTACATTTATGCACTTTTAAAAATATGTTCAATTAAATAGTATTAGGTGTTAACATAAGTTGTGTCCGTTTTTTTTCCAATTTAAAAATGAGCACCAAAAGTAAAACAAAATGGTAAATGTTATACGTCATTCGAAAGAAAATTTTCTGCTCTACAAGATATTGATTTTTCTTTTTTTTTGTCCTGAAAGACAAAAATTTTCTTTGTCTTTCAGGTCAAAATTACCATCTTTGAAACATAAAAACCATCGACAAGCTGTCCTTTAATTCATGACATCATCACCGTACACTTCGCAAATATCGCGAGCAGCTTTGACAGATTGATTTCCTCGATTGAACGCGAACAGAAGGAGGTGTTGAAAATGCTCACTTTCGTCTACTTGACATTCCATTTTGAAGGCTTGTAATCAAATAAAATAATATATATAACGTAAAAGGAAACACAACATCTTGCAGAGCAGAAAATTTTCTTTAGAATGACGTATAACATTTACCATTTTGTTTTACTTTTGATGGTCATTTTTAAATTGAAAAAGAAACGGACACAACTTATGTTAACACCAAATTTATTGTAAAGACATGTATCAAAATAAAGCAATATCAAAATTAACTTAGCAATATTAAGTTCTTTCATTGTAGAAATGATGTGTGGAAATGACGTGGGGAAATGACACGTGTAAATAGACAATGAATGAATGTTACCGAGTTAATTCGATGAGAATTCATATCCTGAAAGGAATATTCGGAAACAGATTAAGAAATGTAATTATGAAGGATGAATGTTGAACTGAAAATATTGTGTAAAGTAGGCGGAAAAAGAGCACGTTGATGTGGTTTGGACGTATTGAACAGATGGGTGACGAAAGATTTACTAAAGAAATTTATAATGCAGCATAAGTGAGAATTGTGGCAGAGGACGATACAAAAGTATGGTTTGACCGAGAGAATGAAATTTTGAAAGAAGTAAAGGTAAGAAGTCAGAGAAAGAGAAGGAACTGTATGAAAAGATTTCTGGATGTGGACGAGGCAAAGTAAGTACGTTAACATATGATAGTTTGGCATTCTGTCCTGTGCCTACTTTAACAGGGATGTAACGTCATGGTTTAAATGTATTAAATTATCATTTACTTTGTACTATTATATAACACATAAAACAAATTACCAATGACCACACACATATATGACGGAATCCGAGGCCTAGTTGGTAAAAAGTTCTTTCTTCGAACACGACAGTTCCTGGATGGCTGGAAAATATTGCCATATGGCGATACCCTCGCCGGGTTTTACTGTATTAAAATACTACGGGTTGTACTGTATTAAAGTACTGTAGAAAGTGTAGTAAACTACAATATGTAAATATAGACGTATAGTTCATTCAAGGAAGCACGCTGGAATAAATTTACGTAATTTGGCAACAAATGACAAAATGTCTTCAAGTCAAAAATACTTCACGTCAAGATGTTTTAGATCATTATCAAGTCAACTAAAAAAATAACGTTCTTATTTTTGTCCAAATACTTAACACTTTCAATTGCCAAGATATTCTGTATTAAAAAGAGCCGTTGTCCTCCTGAAATAGCATTTAATAGCAGGTTAATTTTATAACTAGAATTTCAAAGTTAAGCACTTATCATATGCCTGTCAGCGGCCCTGATCTAACGGTTATTATTCACGCAAAGTAAGCGGGCGCCTCAGGTTCGATTCCTTGCAGATTCACTTCCGGACTGGTTTTACTCTTAGATCATTTTACTCTTAGAATTGATTTTTTTTGTAGCTTATATGCTGCTTCCAATAAATTATTTATAGTGTTATTAAGTAACATATAAATAGTTCCATATAAAACTGCCTAACTAAAGGTAGTGACTATCGGAACTTTGGGTTGTATCTTACAAAAATGTGTTTGGTGAAGAATAACAGGATACACATAATAAACCAATACATGCACAGTTATATACCATTTGCATCATAATTCACACTCCTATCGAGATAAACCAGACTAAATAAATTCATCAACAATATATTTTCTATAAACAAACAATTAAATATATAAGTAATTCATCGTTATAAACATATTTCTGATTCATTAATCTAATACTCGGAACTTTCTGAAATTAATAAACATATTTCTATTATATTAACTTGATAATTTAAACCCTTTCATAATAAAGATGTTTCTGGTTCATTAAATTGATAATCTGGTCTTGTTAATTATAAATATATTTTTGGTTCATTAATTGGTTCATTTTATATGTATTTGTGATTCACTAACTTGGCTATCTGAACTCGTTCATTAAAAATATATTTTGGTTCATTAACTAAATTATATCAACTCGTTCAGTTGTTTATATTTAAAAAAACGTATCATGATCACGGACACTCATTTTTCTTTCTTAATTTTTATTATTATCAGCAACAATCTTATATTTTTAATCATTTGCATTATTAAATTAACATTTTTAAATATAAATATCATATTTAATGTATCGTACCACTTTGTTTGTTGAAGGTTTAAACAGTTAAGCATGGAGGGAGCCAGCCAAAAAGCAGAACAGAAAAAACCACCAACAGCTTTAAAGAGAGTTTCTAGTGTTAAATCTGAATCGGAAACTCAGACAAGTGTTGCTGTGCGTGTACCTTCTTTAAAAGTGAAAGCTCCCATTGGAGAACCAAAGAGCTTAGAAAATATGGTCACCGAAGAGCAGTTGCACAATGCATCTATGGCTAGGAAACGAAGAATGATGGCAAAGAAAACGCAAGGAGTAAGAACTCGAGAGAAAACTCCGGAACCAAGCAGAACTATTGCTCCGCACGAAGATACAACAACTACAGATGAAGAAGATCAGAAAGAGCCTAAACCTCATCATGAATATGAAGAAGAAGACAGTTATCTCTTGATGAAAAAAAAGATTGAGGAAAAAAATTCGCAAAAAGATGCGGACGATTTGGATATTGACGCAATAAGAGAAGCGCAAGTAGAACAAGCTAGAGAGAGGCGTAGAAGAAGTATTTCGCCGTTTGCTTTGCCTTCGAAAGAAGAAATAGAAGGCTTACAGCGTAAAGGAAGTTTCATTGATCCGGGAAATAAGCTACTCACGACTCCACCGTCTTATCCCCTTACATGTAAAGACGAATTTGATCCGAGTATAAGAAGAAATTCGTTAATATTTGAGGAATCGCCCAGAAGAGAATCTCTCACAGTTCCACCACCCAGTCCAAATTCTCCTATAAACAAAACTGCTTATCAGCTTTCGACCCCTCCCGTTCCCAGAAAAGGGCCAGAATCTGTCCAGGAGACAGAGAAAACCTCCGCTTTACCCTCAAATGCTAGAAATGAAACTAACCAAACAAAAACTCAAAAGTCAATGTTAAACAAACAAGACCCTATAACAATCAAGCCTAAACAACCTAGCCTTATGTCATATACTAACGTCAATGTGGCTAAACCCAAAGAAATTCAACCCCCTCAGAATAATCAATATCCCTCTGAAGAACCTCCAGTTAGACCTAAGAGAAGCAAATCAGGAACAAGAAGTCAGGTAAATTCTTTGACATCAAATTGTATAATCCTATAAATGAAAATATAAGCTTAAACTCCAATTCATCTCCAAATGAGGTGTTTTGTGAGTATTATAAGTCATCTGACTTAATGTAGATGATTAGTAACAAACAAATAAACATTTTAGGGTCGAACGAGTGAAAGTGAGATGAGTGAAGATCAGAGTACAAGTAGAGTACAGCATCAGCCGCAACCACAAAAAGCACCTAAACCAAAAGAACGAAGAAGAACGATTGCAGCTATAAAACGAAGTGTGAGAGAAAGATCTCCTGCAGTGCGATCAAAATCAGCTACTAGACCTGAAAAACCATTAGATATAAGTGGAATAGAAATAACAAAAACAAGTGCAGGAATAATAGATCTATTACAAAAAGAGGCAAGGAGAAAAAGTATGCCTCTTGCTGAAGATGTTCAGAAAGCTGCAAGCGCTACTAAAAGCACTGTCGATAATACTCGGCAATTAATGACGCCAAAACGAACGTTATCGCCAAAACGGTCAAAACGAGGAATTTCTTGTCCAAAAACTATCAAAATTCTTACAAAAGAAGAAACTATGGAAAGTTTTATTCAAGCACAAAGAAAAAGTGTTGAAATTGAAAGAAGTAGAAGGAGCTCTGGTTACGTTGATGCAAGTCAATCAGAAATTACGAGCTCTTGTTATTCTTCTTCTTATAGTGAAGATGAATCAGATTTTGATCTGAGTAAGAAAAGTGCAGAGCTTACTAAAAAGCTCCGTCTTCTCCAAAGTGAGAAAGAAAAGGAAATTAAAAGTACTGAAGCTAAAAAAGATAAACAAGATAGTGAAGACAAAGAAAAACAAGTTAAAAGTGTGTTAGAAAATGGTAAAAAAGATAAAGATAAACCTGAAACAGAAAAAAATATAGTTGATAAATCTAAAAAAGAAAAAGCCAAAGTTGAAAATGTACAAATAGTCAAGGAAGAAATAATAATTCCTGATAATGCAGGAAAAATCGAAAAAGCGAAATTAATGTATAAAATAATTCGCATAGAATGGAAAAAGTTTGTAGTGGACTTTGATAGTGACTATCAAAAGATCAAACTTTTAAGAAATACGTGTTTTAGTGATTTAGTAATACTAATTATATTGTGTGGGCTTGGTGGAATTGTGTTCCGTTATACGGAAGGGGCATTCGAAAACTTCTACAAATGCGGAGTGAAAAGAGTTAAGAGAGACTTTATAGACTCTTTGTGGCAAGGTAGTCACAATATGAGGGAAGAAGATTGGAAATCGACGGCGAGAAGAAAACTGTGGGATTTGGAGACTCAACTCCATACAGCTCATGAGGCCGGTGTCCATTCATATAGCGGGCAAAAATCATGGTCTTTCATGAACTCCATGGTTTATTGTTTGACTGTTGTTACTACCATTGGTAAGACAAAGCTAATTATTTTACCACTGTCCTTTTGTGATACAGCGTTTCGTTTTGTATTTAACAAATCATCAATATGTATTCGCACTATTCTTACATTAATTTATTATAAGTTGATGGTTTGAACCAAACAAATTAATTGAACCAATGTTCTTTTTTACAACAGTGGTTCTTTGTTTATTGTATAGGTATGTTTTTTTTAGTTCATTATAATATGATGTATAAAATATTTTTTTGTGAAACCACAATATAATTTTAATTTTATTATTCAAATTACAGCATTCGATTTTCGAGTAAATACTTATTTATTTGTAAGGCTACTAAGCTTATTTAGTATGTATAAGAATCATCAAATATCAAAAACACTCTTCTTTTATTTTAACAGCGAACTTAAGACCCCAACTATGTATAATTACCAATAATTGAATTGCTTTGAAACGGTGAGTGTATTGTTTAAAATACTATAAGCATGGGCAACCATGGGTCGCATTTGGCCAGAGTATTTTGTGCGAGTTGCGATCTTTCACAAATCATGGGAAAATAAAAAAAGACAAGTTGTTGAATTGAAGTTTAATAAGTATTTTTTTTTCATTATGATTTTCATAAACATCTGGGATGAACTCTCATACTACGAGGGTGTAAGTAATTACCCTCTGCAACTCGGTCACTGATTTGTTGTACATTTTTTGATCGATCAATTTTTTTTATTTGAAATAAATTGTCATTCTTAAAAAAATACGTTTTATTACATAACTATGTTGTTAATTCAAGAAATAATATGATATTAATTATTTATAACTTTAAAAAAGTGGTAAAACGCTGGACTTTTTAGTACCGTTTGAAGCACGTTGCCTCGTTTTCAAGCATTCAAATTTAAAAAAAATTAAAAAATATATACATCCGTTTCGGCACGCGGCTCGAGAAGGTTGGCCGCCACTGGTTGAAAATGAACATAAAGCTATTTAAATTGAATAAAAGCTGCTTTAAAGCTCTTTTCTGGTTTTCTAGTTATTTTTAAACCTTTTCATTTTTAATTCGAAATTGTTATTAAACCGTGCTTTCTCGAATTTCAGGTTATGGTCACATTGCCCCTTCTACTTCAACTGGTCGTGCCCTGACCATAGTATACGCCATTATCGGCATACCACTCTTCCTCATTCTCCTGGCTGATTTTGGTAAACTATTTACCAGAGGAATCAAGTTTCTATGGGCATTTGTCAGGAGGGTTTACTACACAGGAAGCTGCCGGAAAGTTAGGAAGACTGTACCCATGCAGGTAATAACAATTTTTCTACTTTCAAAAGTTTTTAATTTTATCTAAAAAAAAGATGCGCAGATTATTCAAAATTCAGCGTTTGTAAAATAATTGTAATAGGTTTGAACCCATCCTATAAAAAAATCTCATCGTTATCGTTGCTGGACTTCGTAGTCAAGGATCCTCTCGACATTCCAACGTCAGTTAAGTTGGAAAGCAAAGCTGTGCCGTCGAGTTTTCTCCCCTTTTTTTCCTTTATGAGTACGCCATTGCGCACCAGCAAACTCACCGGCCACACCGCTATAGTGAATCCGATGGTACACCTGAAATGAGACGATCGCAGCAGAGCGGAATGTTTTTTTCCTTATTTTTTTGAAATAATAGATATGGCCGAAGTCATTGGTCCTTAGTCTAATTAATCTTATTAATCCTTAGTCCTTAGTCCGAAGTCATTGGTCCTTACTCATAAGTCCTTACACCCCCTCCAAGCTGTGCGGTGGAGTTTTTTTTTTTTTCACATTCTTACTTAAGTGAGCTGTTGCACTCCAGCAAACTTATCGACCACACGAGTGTACAGAATCCAATGGCACACCGAAGTGAAGTCGTAGGTATTCTTATACATCCGAATACTAGGCAAAAAAATGCCTGTTTCGTTCGAGGGGAGTAGCATTGCCTGGGGCTCAAACCGACGATCTTCCACACGGATGTCCAATGCAATACCGCGCGGCCATACACCTAATACAAAAATAATCGCACTATACCAGAAAGTAAAGGTCAGATTGATAATTTCAATTCAAAACATTCATAGCTGAGTTAGAAAAGCGAGAAACTGAAAATAATCAGTAAATAGAACTTTGCACATATGAAACTTGGCATAAATGAATTTTTATTCTAGGAAACACATTTATACTACAAAGTAGATTGATATTACTCGAACAAAATATTTAAGAAATAAATGTCTGTTTAGAAAATGTCTTTGAGTATGTAAATATGACGTATCAATTAATTAGGGTGGAACCCATAGTAGTATTAACATACCAACTTTGATGTATGGGGTTGAAACGCGAAAAAATATTGAAGACTGAAAGAAGTGGAATAAATGCTGTAGAAATGCGTGTACTGAGATTTTTTTTATAAATATAATCATAGTATAAATAGGCCAAAACCCATACGATGGTTTTCGTCAAAGAAAGAATACGAGAATTGAATTTTGAATACAAGAGAGCGAGAGAGGAATACTTCGAAATTTGAATCTCGGTGGGTCCGTGATAAAAAATTATACTGAAATTTTTGTAAATACCTAGCTTACAATTTTTGAACCGGTGTACAAGGGGACGATGTATAAATGATATATATATATATATATATAAACAAATTCTATATTTATGACTTTATATTTTCATAAATGTAGAATTTGTTTTACTTCCGTGAATATTTCACGGGTTGCAACTAGTATCATAGTATAAATAGGCCAAAACCCGTACGATGGTTGTCGTCAAAGAAAGAATGCGAGATTTGAATTTTGAATACAAGAGAGCGAGAGAAGAATAGTTGGATTCTCTCCGAAAGTAATTCGAAATTTGAATCTCGGTGGGTCCCTGATACTGAAAGAATTTTAAATACCTAGCTAACAATATTTGAACCAATGTAAAAAGGGGCGATGTATAAATGATATATAGAAACAAATTTTACATTTATGAATATATATTTTCATAAATGTAGAATTTGTTTTAGTTCCGTAAATATTTCACGGGCTGCAACTAGTATATAATATTAGACTTTTAAAAAAATTATATAACCTATGATTATATAATCTTAGGTTATATTCTTCTTCATAGCGTGCTCAATACTGAAAGCCATGGTCCTCTGCTATATCTCGAACTCAGCGTACCACCTGTCTCTGTCCCTCCCAGTCCTGAACCATATTGAATGTAGTGCTTAAAAAGGATATTGTCAACTCAGTTATTTGATCCGTTCATCTCATAAGACACCTACCACTTGCTCGTATTTTCTCAACTGTCATCGTAATCACCAGACTTTCATAATTCTTTTACACAACATGCCCAAAGTTTATAGGTTTGTATTCTTTTTCTGCATATTTTTGAAAGTCTTTCTGTAATCTATAAATCTTGAATGATAAATAATTTGGTGTGCCTTGCGGTCCATGGGATACGAGGCATTCACCTCCAACATCACATCTCGAAGGCACCTATCACACGAGCATAGCTTTGAGTTGAATTGTATTGTGTTACGCATTCATTATATGTACATAGTAAAACCTGGCGGGTTTATAGCTTTGTTACGACCAGAAATATAACCGACGCATGAAGTAAAAACCCTTTTTAATTGAAGTAAATACCCTTTTTTTAAATGGGTGTCCGAAGGAGTGGAACAGGTGTCTTACCAACAAGGACACGGAGGTCTTCGTCAAGTTGTGTGGGGCTACGAGTACGTTCCTTTTTATGAATATGCAGCCCAATTCTCGATTTGCACAAATGTCGCAGCTCTATGATGGTCAGAGGGTCTCGTCTGAGATTGACATGTCTCTTGATTATTTTTTAAATGTCGGAAATCTACACAGTGTAAAAAAATATTATTGAAAAGTTAATACACTATAAAAGTTCATAAAACTGGATCCACCCATCCTACGCAAGGAAGGTAACTCCAACAGAAAATCATCCAGAGAAGGTAAGGGGAAACCACTCTGGATATCCCTCCCCAGGAAATCACTGTGGTGAGAAATCAAGCAACGGCTCCGAGTCCCGGGCGACCCTTAAATTGGTCAGGGGTGCTAAGAATCTCCCGGCTCTACATAGTGGAGAACAATATACGTATATGAACCTGAAATGTAAGAAGTAGAAGGCCGAAGAGGTGTTGGCAGGAGGAAAATCTCCTGGCTCCGCAATACATGTGATTGGGCAGGCATAAGGTGTGTTGGAGATCTTTTTCGGGCTGTTGGGGACAAAGATATCTACTCTCAAGTGATATTCAACGTTGAGGGATCTGACATGACACTGAGAAGAAGAAGAATACACTATACAATATAATAAATGTATATTATCTAACACTACAAATTAAAATAAGTATAGCTATTGTACTCGCGATATATTTACTCGACGTTTACATCAACATACTTAAAAATATCAAGATGAATCATATTTCAAAGAGATTTCGTAACTTTTTAAACGAATTTCCACGGACATCCTTACAAAAATAACGAGCTTGCTATGCATGTGCAACGTTGATTCATTGCCTATTAGCTGGCATGAGCAAATTGACATTTCGTTGATTCTAAATGTTTTTCAAGAGATTTCGGTAGGCGGACAAGTCCTTCCTTTTGAAATTATCAACGTACTATTTTTAGTCCCACTTTTAAATTAATTAGTTCAAGAAAATTCTATAAATATTTGTTATTACTCAATAACTATAACTTTTTTAATCTTATAACAAAATTTTACAATCGGGATATTATTTGACATACAAGTTTTAATCATAGTATAAATAGGCCAAGAACCCGTACGGCTGTCGAATACTTGGATTCTCTCCGAAAGAAATTCGAAATTTGAATCTCGGTGGGGATACTGAATGAATTTTAAATACCTAGCTTACAATTTTTGAACCGGTGTAAAAAGGGAAGATGTATAAATGATATATATATATATATATATATATATATATATATATATATATATATATATATATATATATATATATATATATATATATATATATATATATATATATATATATATATATATATATATATATATATATATATATATATATATAAACAAATATTACATTTATGAATATATATTTTCATAAATGTAGAATTTGTTTTACTTCCGTGAATATTTCACGGGTTGCAACTAGTAAATATGTATTTTTTTAAACAAATTGGATGTGTGTTTTTGTTCGTAAATAAACAGACACATATTTTAATAATTTGTTAAACGTGTGATCACTGCTATCGTATTTTTTTATTACTATGTAAAATTTTGAAAGAAGAATGTATGAAATTTTCAAAGACATCATGTGTTAAGTTTTCAAATATACGTTAAATGTAAAAATGTGTTAAGTTTTCAAATATAAGTTAACTGTAAAAAAATCTAAGAGAAATAATGTTTCAAATGTTCAAGGAGACAATGTGTCAAAATTTAAAGAAGACATAATGTGTAAAATTTTCAAAAAAGCATAATTTGTTCATTTTAAAAATGACGTATTGTGTCAAATATTCAGGGAGACTCACAATTTCAGGGATACATAACGTGTAATATTTACCTTGAGTCAAATTCTCAAAAATAAATGTAACAAATGTTCATAAAGACGTAAAATATCGTTTTTTTAAGATGCTTACTCTGTCGAATTTTCAAATAAACATGTTTTTTTTTAAATTTGGTTAGACGCTTGACTGTTTTCAAGTTTGATTCCTGATTGTATCCGAGAAACAAGTATTTAAAAATTTTGTCCAAGTCTACTAAAAGAGTTCATCTGATAATAATACTCACAGGATAAATATGTTCAACTCTTATTAAATTTATCGTATGGTTGGATTGTCAACACGTACAATGATGAACTGCGAGTTACGTGCCTACTTTATAAATTCTAAGCCCAAAGTTTCGATGAATGGAGTTAAAGATATATGCACTCACTACCAATTTCTAATAAATGAGTACAGTACCCGGCGGTAAGTAATACTAATGGCTTTGTAGAGCGTCGTCTCTGTCGCACGATGCGCTAACAGTCCGGTACGCGACGGAACATGTGTATGAATGACACAGACGAGGCTCTACAAAGCCAAAGTTAGGCGATTATGTCCGACAGTCTCTTTCTTAGCCCAATGCGTATTACTTACCGTCGGGTACTGAACTTACGTGTATCTATCAAAATCAATTAAGTTTTGAAATAAACCAGTTAATTTAAAATAAATAGCATTTGATTTATTTTTTCTTATTAAAGCGGTATGAAATATTTTGTATATACGAGTATAATGTACTCGTAGCTTATAGCTTTTAGTGCTTTCAATGTGTTTACATTTGTGTAGGACATTTGTAGGCTTTTTCTCAATTTTTTAAATTACTCGTTTTTTACTGTATGTTTTAAAAACATAATTAATATTCACGCTATAAATGTTATTTATTTAATTTTGTAAGATATACGAACATTATTTTTCTTTTTTCTATGTCTATCCAACACCTGAAGAATAATGTAAGCTGTGTTATACAATAAAATATACTTTTTATTTAATTTTATTTATCACACTGTTTGTTGAGTTCACGCCTTTTTAAATGTATTACATGATGACGTAACGTTAGTCAATAAATGTATTACATGATGACGTAACGTTAGTCAATAAATGTATTACATGATGACGTAACGTTAGTCAATAAATGTATTACATGATGACGTAACGTTAGTCAATAAATGTATTACATGATGACGTAACGTTAGTCAATAAATGTATTACATGATGACGTAACGTTAGTCAATAAATGTATTACATGATGACGTAACGTTAGTCAATAAATGTATTACATGATGACGTAACGTTAGTCAATAAATAACGTCAGAGAAAGTGATACTCTGAGAAAGTGATAAAATCCGACCTTTACACTAAATGATAATTCTTAACAATTTTTTTACCTAAGAAATCGTTGTCAAGTAAAATTTTGACCAATTTTGTCGTAACTTCCTTGAATAAGAGATTTCATTGTCTCATTTTCAAATTTGGAACGTTTAAGGTTCACCTCCGAATACAAATCACGAAATTTTAAAGTAAGAAATTAGTGTTTAGGCTGTATTATTAATTTAGGCTTTTCCTAATTGGTTTCTATATCTTCAAAGATATTACATATTTCTTTCAATCGGTTTTTATTTCTCGTTCTAATTTTCTTCAAATTGTGTAAAGTGAAATATCGTTTAACGAGGGATATCCGTAATAAATATAGCTTTACTGATAGCAACATCGTACGTACATATATAATATGTTCCAAAATAGCACACAAATCTCAAAATAAATAGCAGAAAATAAATTTAAAATATAAACTACCCAAAGGTCTGGGCTCATCTCATAACATCCTCCGGCCGAGATACATCCCACCAATATAGGACGAGCCCGGCCGCGAGCACATTAGACGTTTTCTGCCCACACCGTGTACTCTAAAATAATATCAATCTAAGTTTGTTTCTGTAATCTGTTGTGTACCTACTAAACTAGGCTTTTGCTTGTAGCTTACTGAGGATATATGGGCATGATGATTTTTAATTGCTTTGTCATTTTTTAATAATTTTGTCAGGTGGTTAGACCTCGTGATGATTATTATTTTAAATATTTCTGTATCTGTAGATCAAAATATACAATAGATATGCCAAGCTTAACTAAATAAAACATTTCGGCTCTTATTTATTGTTCATCGCTTTTTTTATTTTACATTTTTATACTTCACAACGTAAGCCCACATATAATCCTTTTCATTTCAAGTATAATTGTTAAATTTGAAAAATAACGTTTTTAAAGGACACGTATTTACTGGGTCAAAAGTCATGAAATATTTAACGTCACTTTGCGTGACATTTCATATCCATACGTCCAGTTTAAAATTATACGTATCGCGTAGCATTTAAAATCTGACAGTTTCTCTGAACCGTAAAAAGTGGTTTAAATACGACTGCTTGCTTTTTTATAGTTGCTCCCTTCAAGATTATTTAAATTGCTCATATATTTCTTCGTTTTTTTAATGTTTACAAAATTTATGACTTTTATTGAAATTCACCTGGCTTTAAGATGTATTCATTTTTTTATTTTATTCAAATAAACATTGGGCGAAACCTTTCGATTGAGAGTGTTGAAAAATAACAATCAAACAAATATACTAAATAAGACAACAACGATATATTATAATATTACGATCCAACAAATAATTTTTGCACAAGTACAATTAACAAGTAAAGTACAATTAATGTACTTTTTATAAAAAATTATTTATAACCTGAAAATGTTGCCAATCAACATTAAATGTTAGACAACATTAAAACTATCAAAATTAAATGTTATTTAAATTATTGTTATCGCGCAAAGTAAAATAATTGCGTTAGCTATGGTGGTATATGATATATAACTGGTGAGCTCGTATACGAGTATTATATTATAGTTGAGAAAACCCGAAAAGTTTAAAAGTCGAGTTAAGCTTAACTAAAAGACTGTATCTCATAGTTAATTTACCACCATATACAGGATAATGATTAATTCAACAATTTTTAAGTGGACACGAAATATATAAATGCTCCTATTATTATTGTAGATATTTCTCTCTTTTATCATTTAATTTGTTTGGTCATGCAATGTATTCAAGGTATTTAAAAACTTCTTGCACCTTCCATACTACTTGTATGTATACTTTATTTTTGTTAATCTTTCGCCATATAATCTTTATACGTGGCCAACCCGTCTCAATGGTTCATTGTTTATCGTAAGTAATTTCTTTCAGTTATCATTTATTTTTTTAATGTCTTCTTTCCTTATTTTACCACACATTGTTTTTCTTTATAGTCGATTTCTATACCATTTCTTTCATTACCTTTTCGCCTCGTCCAAGTTTTACTAGCATATCCGAGTGTTGGGACTTTGATTGAGTTCAGTATTTAAATACGAGTATATAGAAAAAAATGGGAAATTTAATTCGAAAAAAAAACAAAAAAATCACTTAAAAAACAAAAAAATGGGAATCTTTGTATCTTCTTCTTCTTCTTAAACTTTCTATAGACTCAAAAGTCTGTTACTGCAGAATTGTCCTCCTGTGATGTTGAGCTCCAGCTATCTCTTCATCGTTTCGGGGGTCTCCCTTGTAGACACCGTTCATCCGGCACCCTATGCAGAGCTATGTATGGAATTCTTGTAGAATTCATCCTCTGTACATGTTGGTACCGGTATCGTCGACGCTGTCATCCCCATCTGACCACATCTTGGACCTCATAGACCTCTCGGATTGCGGTGTTCCTTACACGATCACGCACTCTTTGTATCAATTAAACTTATTTTATTGCTATTAGCTTTCTTAGTATTTTATTGCTTTTATATTTCTTAGTATTTTTTAAATTCCTTTTTAAAATTGTTTTATTTACTTATGAAATATTCTCATTGTGATTTCAGGAAATGATGAGGGGCTTCAACATGGTATACGAAGCTGCTTCTACACTGAGAAGACCGTCACAGATGAACGGTGATGAAGAGACTGGAGTACCGCCAGCGCTTCCTCCTAAGCCTAACCAGTCTACGAAGCCCAACCTTCTGGGCTTACCAAACACTGATAAAACTGATGATACAATATTGGAAGACTTGGAAACGCAAACACCAGCACCATCCGTTTTTGAAATTGACGATGAATTTAATCTCCCAATATCAGTAGCTATCGTATCCCTTATTATATACATATTCCTCGGTGCATCAGTATATGTGGTATGGGAGGAATGGGATTTCTTTGAGTCTTTTTATTTCGTTTTTATCTCTATGTCCACAATTGGTTTTGGTGACTACGTTCCAAAACATCCAATGTACATGATGTGTAGTATAGTCTACCTTGTCTTTGGTATGTCTTTGACTTCAATGTGTATCAATGTTGTCCAAGTTAAGTTGTCTGATTCTTTCAGACAGGCTAGTGCTAAGATTGGGGCCACAATTGGTTTAAGGGTTTCTGAAGAAGATGGAAGTCTTGCACCGGTCACTCCTCCTCCTGTAGAAATACCAGCTATTCATGGTGGTAACCAAGGTGGTGAAAATATCGAACCTGTTAAAGTTTGAACATTTTTTGAATTACGTGAAAATAATAACAATAATATTTTAAAAGTCGCTGCATCAGATGACTTGCACTTATAACTTGAAAACTGATTGAGATTAATAATCTTACGAATCTCTTTAAAGCGTTACAAAATCGGATCTAAATCGTATACCAAACTATATTTTTTCATATAATAAAATAATAACTCTAAACATAAACTTTGGTTAGGGGGTATTCTCATTTCATGGGCCGATAAATGGACGATTTTTAAGTTTTTTTTTTCAGTGAACGAATAATATTTTTAAATCGTTTTTTTTAGACATGTTTATTTATCTTTTAATTACATTTTCATAATAAATTCATGATAATTTTTTTTTAATTTTTGTTAGTAAGTCGGAAGTAAGGCTACACATGGAGGGGGTCCATTATACACGTAATTGTGGCTGTTGAACAAGTCTGAAAATTAAAAAAAAAATTGTTTTTCTCAAAAAATATGTGGCTATAGCCGGTATTAGAATAATTTAATATAATAATAATTAGAAAAAAATGGCGGCTTCTTGAAACTAAAAATAATTTTTTTTTTAATTTTTGTCTTTAGAGGAGTGAAAAAAATTGAAAAAATGAATCGATTGAAATAATTCTAGTACCTGCTATAGAAAGAGATATAATAAAGAGAATGAGTAATTATTCATTAAAATCGGTTAATTGGTTTTGGAGTTACTACAAAGAATAGTAAAAAAAAAGTTATTTTTCAGGAAACGTGTTTAAAGTTTCAAGTGCGATTTTTACACGAATTAAAGTAAATATTTTCAACTTACTATTAATCAGCAATTCTAGGGCCATATACACTTTTTTAAAAATCCCGTCTTTACACTTCTATACGACAAACTAAATATCAATACATCATTCTAAGAAATCCTATTGGACGAGAATTCTTGGAAAATAAGGCTTCTGCCATAACAAGAGACGACCCGAAAGCTGTGAAGTTCAGGTAATTTTTCGATCGGCGCGCTCGACTGTAAACCCTCATAACTTTTCGAATTTTCAAGATTTTTGAACATTTCTTATTGGAAATTATTCAAAAAGGATTATAAAAAAATAAAATGAAAATTTAATTGATTTAAAAAAAATACAAATGAGAATACCCCTTTAAAGGCCGAAGAACTAACGAGTTTCATTTGCACCACAAAGTAATTATCAATCTTGAAGCAATCGACAACCTCCGTGGTTAAGTTGTTTAAACGCTTGTCTTTACTCGGATGTTTTATATTCGATTTTCAATGATGCCTAATAAAGCATTCAAGATTTTTTTCAGGTAAAGCCTTTTAACTATTTTCTCGTTGGTTGGCAAAAAAAAACCTCCAGCTTATTGAACTCATAATTCTATATAACCATTATCATCTCAAAGGCATTTTTACAATACCATAATTAGCAAGCATCAAGTTCAAAGGTCTCCAGGAAGTTTTTTTAGTAATCTTTAGTTAAAAATTTAATTTACGCCTAACAAACCGTGTTTTAAATCTGGTGAAACATTTTTTTTTTTGAGTATTTATTGATGTGATATAAATTTGTTTGCTTTTTTTTATTTTCCAGCTTTTCATATATTTTTTTTTGATTCTCAGAATTTTTCTATAAATGTCTCGAAATAAAAATTAGAGTGTAACATTGATTGACAGATGTATGTAAAACGTCTTCTTAGAGTTTCCGAAAGATATTTACAAGTTAAAAAGTCAGTCAAAAAATGTATTTAATTTGTTTTTCTATTCAAAAATAAAGCTTGTATTCAATTTGTAAACAACCGACTGTCTTTAAATGTTATTTTATTTGTAAAACCTTATCATAATTATATATATTTATAAATTACATACTCAATTAAAAAAAAATCTTTTTTAATACATTTGATTGGAAGCATTAAAAAAACGTACAGGATATACGAGTATAATAGCAAAATATTTTATATTTAATTGTAAAAAATAACAATGCAATGTTTGGAAATAAACTGCATGGTGATAAAAGTGGTAATGTTAAACCAAGTTAAAATTACTACTACTTAATTTAACCAACCAATCTACTTCTTAATGTTATCATTATTAAATATTTATTTGGTTATTATTTTCTAGTACTAAACATTTTTTCTACTGTGCAAGAAATACTTGAGAATGATTTTTTTTAAATTTACTGTTAACTTATTTACACAATGTAAAAAAAATTGTTATGATCATTGCATTTTTAAAGGGGACCTTTAAAAGTTGATAAAAAATTAATCAATCAGATTTCTGAGACAGAAAAGTAAAACATGGAGAGTTGTAGGTTTATAAACCGTGTACTTTTGATACTAATTAACCTTCAGGTTTGTTTAAGTTAAGTAAAAGTTTGTGCCCGGTTTTCTAAGTAATACGCCTACAAAGCTAGCTCTTAGATTTAACAAATAGAAGTTAAATGAAGATCAATTTAATGTAGTTTGTTGAGCGAAACGTTCAAAGCTACAAATTTCAATACTTGGAAATCAGCTTGCCTTTGGTCAAAAAGCTTATTCGTATATAGTATAGTATTAACAGTTAGATTTTTAATCTTAGAAGCATTTTATTGAACCAACCGATTAAAATATTATCTAAATGTGCTAGTTTTCTTCCTTCTTCTTTACGTAAAGTTAGACCTGTGGTCTGTTATCATATGACTGCCTCTATTGAGATGTTGATTCTAAGCTTTCCCATCTTTTCGGAGGTCCTCCTGACGGACGACTGCCAGCGAGTATTTCATGCATTGTCACGTAGGGAACTCTTTTATTATCACGTTCGACACGGCCTCGCTTGTGTCTTCTGCCGTTTCTACCATATCTCCCAATATCTTCTAATTCACATATGTCTCTTAAGTGTTTTATCTACAATAGCTCTGAGAGTTAATGTAAATTACTACATTTAATTTAAAGTTTCTATTTTTTTTACTTAATCGTAAATGCAAACATCTTGTGTGACCAGTATGGACATGGGTTCGACTTTTTGGTTACGGCTTGATTGCAGCTTCCCCACATATGCACTCGGGACATATCAAAAGACGAGGAAAATTTTAAATAAGCAGTTAATTACAATTTCACAATTTATATTCCAGATGGTTGAACTATTTTGATTACAAATTAATCAGGCACTTATCGCAACTTAAATCGTCAGGGGAAACGATCTAAGTTTATATTTTAAGAATACTTTTTTTACTTGAGTATTATTCGTGTTTGGTGCTTATTCGAGGTTTTTTTCTTTCAAAGAAAGAAAGTGTGTATAGTTGTTTGTGTAAATTTTATTTAACTATTTAGTTGTATGAACAATTATCATTATTATTGAAAATTTTAATAATTTTTATAATTATTTAACTAAAAAAGTATAATTTATCTTAAAACTATATTTAATTGAAACAAAGTTTTTTTTTAAGATAAACTATTTTTTATTTTGATTTTATTTCATAGGTAGGATTGAATAATATTTAATAAATAAAATTGCTTAAATAATAAATTTATATCAATCACTGAATTTTGTAAAATTTAGTCGAAATTTAATTAAGTATATAATATATTTTTACACAATATATTTAAAAAGGGCTTATTTGGAAATATTCAAATAATCGAAAAATATATTGCATGATTTTTTTTCTTTATTGATGGTGAACATGGAAAAAAGAGAGTTTAGAAATAATTTTAATTACTTTTATTTAAAATAGGGCAAAAAAGTTAACACGTACATGACCAATTAATGGAAGTATGCATACATTAATGATTTATTGCAAGAAGTTTGAAAATGACAATTCCCTCACATACTTAAAAAATAAAGTTGTAAAAGTATACTAGAATGAAAAATCTTACTGATTATTAGAGAGGATTGTGAAAAAAGTGTATTGAAATGTGTCACTTATGAAGAGAATAATGTAACTGACACTTGTATTAAATATGTCACTAATTTAAGTTGAGCTTTAATTTAAGGGCAGAATTAAGAAATTGTTGTTTGTATGTAAAGTGTCACAGATTTAAGGGGATAATTATGATAATTATGTTGGTATGAAATATGTTAATAATTTGAGAAAATAATAATGGAGATTAAGCATGTGTGAACTTTGTCACTAACTTAAGGGGCGAGTTATGAAAGTTACATTCGTATGTCACTAATTCAAAAGAGAATTTAGAAATTGGCATATATATGAATGTCACTTATTAAGGGGAAACTTATCAAAATGATTCTTGAATATGTCACTAATTTAAGGGGACAGAATTAAAAATGATCTTTGTATGAAATATTAGGGGAAAATTACGAAAATATATTTGTATGAATATGTCCGTGATTTGAGTAAATATTTTTTGAGATAGTATAAATATTCATATATTTTTTCAAATATTAATGCTAAAGGCATAATAAAATATAAATTCCAAAATAAGATTTTGGGCTTTCTTATATTAAAAACTATCTTCCTTGTAAACCTCAAAAATGTTAATATTGTTAAGTCGATCTGTTTCTGATAAGTTATTTTCTTTTTAAGGATATAACGAGTGAGTTATGTAGATTATTGAAAAAAAATGGTTGTAAAAATATACTTAAAATGTGAGTTTTTGTTATTTTGTTACCTATATTATATATGTATAAATTCATGTTTTTCATTTCCATTTGTGTTTTATTTTATTTACATACACATAATCTATTTGAGAATCAAAAATAAATTGAATGGTAAGTTCAAAACATATTTTCTAAACAGATGCAGATGCGTTCCCAATTTAATGACTGCAGGCACTACCTTCCCATTTTTATACAAAACTTATTTAATTTTACCAGGTTTCACTTATCTTATTGTGCTTAGCATATATCTTGAAAACTCTGCAGGGTTTTTCTTCTAAGCCAGTTGATGGAACACATGTCAACTTATATTTAGAAAGGCTCTTTAGTAATCTCTTTAGTAATTTTTTTTAATATTTTTTAACCTGGCGAGTTTATTGCCATGTGGCAATCTCTTCTTACCAACCAAAAATTTGTTTTTATAGGCCCTAAGTGTTAACCAGACTGGAATCCTATTTTAAAAAAAATCTGCGTTCCAGCGGGGATCGAACCCGTAACCTCCGGATCGGCAGACAAGTATCTTACCACCAGGCCACGGAGGTCGTCAGAGGACTTTTCTGCACATTGAAGACGCAATGTCAAATCTCCACCATACATCAATTCATATATATTTTCATTATATATTTTTCATCATATATATTTTCATTCATATATATTTTATGTATAGTGTTGTCTTCTTCTTCCTCTTCTTTTAGGCCTGTTATGGTCCAGCATCATCGTTTCTCTCTTGTGACGTCGACTACCAGCTGTCTTTCCATCTTTTGGGAGGTCGTCCTGGAGATTTGACGTTTGCTTGCTTGGGGGATATGTCCCTGGCCATTCTTACGGCTCATGGCTCCGCCATTCTGGATACATGTTCGTTCCAGAATCTTCTTTTCTGTCATTCCCATCTGACAATATCTTCAACTTCGCACATCCTCTGGCTTTCTGTGTTTCGTACTCTATCACGAAGGGATGTGCCAGCGTTACTCCTGAGTACCTTCATTTCGCTGGTTCGAAGGAAATTTTTGGTTTTGACAGTGTCGGCTCTGGACTCTATGCTACGAGTATATGCCATTATAGTGCTAGAAATTGGGAATCAGAAATAAGGAGAATGTCGTTTAAAGATTGAATTGTTTACAAAAATATTTGCTAGATGCCAGTTATAGGTCCTTTTTTGGAAGAGGTATCAATTACGTGAAAACATGGGACCGAGATTTAACACCAATCTAGTTTATCTAATTAAAACACGGACCGGAATACAAAGAAAGAAATCAAAATTTCAGTCCGAAATTGATTATTTGTAAAAATATTTTTTTTCAACAACCATCTCCAATTAAGTTATTCGGCTTGCCTTCGAGTACGATGACTGCATTTAATATAACATATATCTCCTGAAGTATACTATAATACAATATATATCTGCTGTCAGTCTACTCTGTACATTAATGATGCTTGCGTTACTAGCAGATAGTCATATAAAACTAGCCTAAAAATCTTTACAAAGCTTGCAGAATCTGAATAAAGTCACACACTAAATAGTTCTAAAGTCGCGATGATGGGAGACTGTGAAAGAATAAGCAAAAGCGATATATAGTTGAATCAGTACCAAAATCTGATAGGATCATATCGAACTTGGTATTTTAGTACTAGCTTTGACGCATGGGAGGGAAACAGGGACGTAGGAAACACTGAAAGGGGGAATAAATAGTGTACTAATGCATGCTTTGAAAAATATGTATGATTGAATATAGAATTAAGTGATAAGGATTGAATTTGAAGAAGTAGGATTACGACGAGTACTCTGAGATGGTTTGAGCATGAATAAACACAAACAAAACAAATATATATATTATAAACATGAGTGGAAGACGTGATAGAGGAAGATTGAGGAAAGTATAATTTTATCAAGTGAATACTGTTTTAAAATAAAAGGAAATGCAAAGTCAAAGAAATCATAGGAACTGTATGAGAAAGTGTATGAATGTAGAGGAGGCGAACAGTTTGTCATAACAGGAAAGTCTAGCGTTTTGTCCTATCTGCTTACCGCTTGGATGGTAAGTATGCAAATAGTTTTTTAAAGAATGTATCTAAACTAGAAGAGAACATTTAGTAAACTTACAAAGGCCAACGATAAACGAATTCCACTTGCACAACAACCTTTAACTAACCGAAAACCTTTGTGGTCTAGTTGCTAAGTCTTCCACCCGTAAGCTTTGTGGTCTAGTTGCTAAGTCTTCCACCCTTAAGCTTTGTGGTCTAGTTGCTTAATCTTCCACTCGTAAGCTTTGTGGTCTAGTTGCTTAATCTTCCACCCGTAAGCTTTGTGGTCTAGTTGCTTAATCTTCCACCCGTAAGCTTTGTGGTCTAGTTGCTAAGTCTTCCACCCGTAAGCTTTGTGTTCTAGTTGCTAAGTCTTCCACCCGTAAGCTTTGTAGTCTAGTTGCTAAGTCTTCTACCCGTAAGCTTTGTGGTCTAGTTGCTAAGTCTTCCACCCGTAAGCTCTGTGGTCTAGTTGCTAAGTCTTCCACCCGTAAGCTATGAGTCCGATTTCTGATGTTGCTTAAAAATTGGTTCTTCTTTTCTTAAATAATGACCGTGAACTTCTGCATATGAAGAAGTATATGCCAGTGTCAAGTGATGCCCACTTCATAGGATCTCGTTACTTCTGTTCATATACATGGGCGATGAATCGACGCATTTGAGTTGCCGCGTTCGTTGTTTAAAATAATGGGTTAAATACAATTGGAGACCATATTGTGCATAGATGATGCTTGTTTCTATATTGTTCAACATTTCAGAAATCACACAATCTTCTAATATTAAAACTGAAGCTTCGAGGGTACAGTTAATGGGATCGGATGAGTTGTATCTGCTATAGGCACTAATTAACAGATTTTCAAATCAGTACACTTTTAAAAACACCAGCAGCTCGGTTGACAATATCGGCAACCTTCTTTCTTCACTCGTTTCTATCATAGGTACATTGCTTCTAGTTGTTTTCCAGCTATAGTTGCTCGGTAAAACTTTCCCTCTCATTACGAGGGGGAAAGAAGAATGAATGAATAAATCAGGGTACCAAAATAGTAGATAACGCTGAGAGAGTCACTACCCAAAGATGGAAATTGACAGGGTACATATCTAGATGTACCGATGATAGGAAAACTCTAAAAGTGCTGGAGTAGCGACCAAGGGTAGGGAAAAGAAGTAAGGGAGATGCCTAGCAAAATAGTTGGAGGAAGCTAAAAGTTCTTATATATTTGCAAAATGGTGTTTATGGCTAATTAATACAGCTTTCGTCGTGACTTCAATGTTGAGGAACGTGATTTACAAATTGTTGAGCATATATTCAAATGATTTTCTCGAAAAAAATAGTGCGATGGTTTTCATTGGTTTCCGCACCATTGTAAAAGTTATATAATTGTATACATGCTATATACGAATATATATTGTGTATATTGTATACTCGTATATATTGTGAGTCCTGCTGTCAATACATTACATTTAGTATTAGGCCCAGAGGAAATGTGCCCTTGAGGATTAAGTGGGAGCAGGGGTATTGTAGAAAAGTTTTGGAATATATGGATGTGGATAGGAGCTGGAAGAATTAGGAGAGATGATAGAGAAAACAAAAAAGTAACAGTGATCAGCTTCTGTTTCCAGGGTGTGATCGCTCCCCGTACACCGAAATCTATTTTGAGCTATAGGTGAAGATTTCAAGATGTTAGCTGGCTAGGGGGTATGTATTTTCTATGAAAACCAAAGACTTACCAGTACTGTCCAAAGGTATTACCGCTAAATATCTCACAACACTCATTGTTACGAGTAACTTAAGTCAAGAATATACACTTTTAAAGTGTAGATAGTATTCAGTTTCATTCTAAAGGAGAACAAAAAAAAATCCAAAGAGTAAAATTTTTTGAATTTCGAGATTGGAAAAACAATTCAATGAAGTATAAAAAGTGTAATCTCCTGCTTCGTTATATACGAAATTATAGTTGGGCTACAGCTGTACAGGAGTGCAACTAGGAGTGAGGTACAGTGGTTTAAGGGAGGTCATTCTTTCAAGTGGCGAGACACGAACGAGAGAAAAAACATAAAAAGTGAATAGTGCACTCAGCATAGTCTCGCCAGGTATCGTCTGGAAGAATATGACCATAAAATAGAAGGGCGTGTGGATCTAGGATTGGACAGCAGACTGCCAAGAATGGACTAATACGTCTACATTTTTAATAAATATTCATCTCACTAGGTTCATTCATTACCTTTTCTGAGACAGCTGACTTAAGCCCGCGAAATTCGCATACAAACCACACACAAACTAAAATAATAAATCCGAGCTACATTCACACATGCAATCTGATGAACAACATACCCTTTCAATTTATAATTTCACAATTACAAGTATTAACGACCTTTGTAGCTTAGAGATAACATTCTTGACTTGGGTTTCGGATTCGTTACACGAAAGTACCCAAAAACAGGGTGCCATTCTGTGTAAAAGAGTTTGTTTAATAACAATACTTATCACGCGTCAAGCGGTAGTGTTATCAAAACGTCCAATGACGAACTGCAAGTTTCATGCCTACTCTAGAGGATCTAAGCCTAAAGATTTGCTTACTGAAGCCAAAGACAATATTGTCTCCCCGTCACGATTTTCCCTATGTCGGCAACATTTATTCATTATTAAAAAAAATATTTATGTATTTCACTGGTTAGACCAGAACAATTAAACAAAATTCAAGACCTTTTATTTATTTTTTATTTTACTTAAAGTATTCCACACATAAAACAAATATTTGCCAAAGGTTTTACGTATACGAGTATACAAATTTATACTCTAAGAACTAATGTTATTTATAAATTATAACTATTGTTATATATAAATTATAACTAATGTTATTTATAAATTATAACTAATGTTATTTATAAATTATAACTAAGCAATAATTTAATTTTATTTTCCTACAGTTCACTTTATTTTTAATGATTTATAAGACAACGGTAATTTCAAACTCTTTTTCAATCAAACAAACCATCCCTCTTTTGATTTATAGGGAACTAAAGTAACGGGTGATAATATTTATGTTGATTGACGCACTTATTCAAAATATTTCCCCTCTTCTACATCTATACACCTTCGCATAAAGCTCCTACAATTTTTCTTCCATCTTACTTTCCTTATTTCAAAATATCATACACTTGATCCAGCTGCTCACATTTTCCTCGTATATTTGTTTTGTTAGTCCTTTTTCGTTCATTTATTCCACGTGCCTAACCCAAAGAATTTTCTTCGTCATCTTACTCAACACATCAACCTTAAATTTGCATTTATTCTTAATCCCTTCATTCCCATTCTATCATACATAATCCCTACGTGTATTATTCTAAATACATGCCTTTGTACAACATTTATTCATCTTTCTACGTCCACGTCCCACTCCCATATATCAAAGATAGTAATACAATATTATTATGGACCATCATCTTAGCAGATTGTATTACAGTCAAAGTGTGTTTGTTTGAGAGCCCCATTGACTTTGTTTCCTATCGCTATACGCCGTTCGATATCCCTGGTAACCCTTCCATTATCTGAAAAAAGTACTTCCTGAAAAGTGAAATTCTAAAGCTTGCTCTTATTTTTCATTACTCACTTTATATTATTATACTATAAACTCGTATATCACATAAACTTTCCCTTACACACTATTCTATCACAATGATTTTAGATTTCATATAATTCATTCTCTGATCTTTCTTTCAACACCTCTCAAACAATTTACTTATCAGACTCAGTTCTTAATCTTAATTCTTCACTCCTACTATCATGTCATCAAAATTTAGTTATCCGCACATAGTCTCATTCCCCTTTTGTGTGCCTCTCATTGACCTCTGTAGTTTCTTTTACACACTGTATTTTATTTGTTGCTTCTAAACGGATTTATTTTCTCAACTTTGACATTTGATATACTTTGGCTAAAGTTTATGTTGACACACCCCAGGGAGTTGAGAGACTGGAAATACCCCCAGGGGATGCACGAGTAACGTGGAATATTTAGGCCATGTAAAATAGTTTTTTAACATCGCATCAGGGTCGTCGGCCCTAGAGCGTCTCAAAAACCCGTCTTTGTCAAAATATAAAACCTATTGATTCCCATTGCGAATACTTTTAACTATAGTTAGGTGCCTAACTCAATAAAACATAGTTATATAAGATACTTATAAATTACTTTCAATATATTTTTTCCATCGTTCTACTTACGTGTACACATTTTAAGACTCAAGTTATTTTTTAGTACATATTTTTTTCTGTTTCATTTAATGATTTAGGATGAAATTCCAAACGGGGCTTTTCTAAATTAATGATTTTATAAGAATACTACATACAACGTGGTTTTCTTTTGAAATATGTTTTTCTAAATTAATGATTATATAAGAATACTACATACAACGTGGTTTTCTTTTTAAATATGTTTTTCTAAATTAATGATTATATAAGAATACTATATTTAACGTGTTTTTCTTTTTAAATACGTTTTTTCTAAATTAATGATTATATAAGAATACTACATACAACGGGGTTTTCTTTTTAAGTATGTTTTTCAATATTAATGATTATATAAAAATGCTACATACAACGTGGTTTTCTTTTTAAATATGTTTTTCTAAATTAATGATTATATAAGAATACTACATACAACGCGGTTTTCTTTTTAAGTATGTTTTTCAATATTAATGATTATATAAAAATGCTACATACAACGTGGTTTTCTTTTTAAATATGTTTTTTCTAAATAAATGATTATATAAGAATACTACAAACAACGGGGTTTTCTTTTTAAGTATGTTTTTCAATATTAATGATTATATAAAAATGCTACATACAACGTGGTTTTCTTTTTAAATATGTTTTTCTAAATTAATGATTATATAAGAATACTACATACAACGTGGTTTTCTTTTTAAATATGTTTTTGTAAATTAATTATTATACAAGAATACTACATACAACGTGGTTTTCTTTTTTAATATGTTTTTCTATATTAATGATTTTATGAGAATGCTACATACAACGTGGTTTTCCTTTTAAAAATGTTTTTCTAAATTAATGATTATATAAGAATACTACATACAACGTGGTTTTCTTTTTAAATATGTTTTTCTAAATTAATGATTATAACAGAATGCTACGTACAACGTGGTTTTCTTTTTAAAAATGTTTTTCTAAATTAATGATTATATAAGAATACTACATACAACGTGGTTTTCTTTTTAAATATGTTTTTCTAAATTAATGATTATATAAGAATACTATATACAACGTGGTTTTTTTTTATATATATTTTTTCTAAACTAATGATTATACAAGAATACTACATACAACCTGGTATTCTTTTTAAATGTGTTTTTCTAAATTAATGATTATATAAGAATACTACATACAACTCTCAAAACGGTGCTGTATAAGTTATCATTTTATTGTTATTATTATTATCCCACTACACTCAGGATAACGACCCTTGTGGCCAAGTTGTCTTTCTACTCGGGGTGGGTTCGATTACTATTTAAACCCAGATTTTTTAAAAGAATTCTAGTCTCGTTTTCACTTAAGGTATCTTTTACATCTTTCTGCTTGATTTGGAGAAATTGACATACGGCAATAAGGCCATTATTTTGTATTAAATAAAGTGAAAATATTAGGTGTTTACATAAGTTGTGTCCATTTTTTTCCAAGTTTAAAAATGAGCACCAAAAGTAAAACAAAATGGTAAAGGTTATACGTCATTCGAAATATTTTTTTCTGCTCTACAAGACATTGTGTTTGCTTTTACGTTACATATATTATTTTATTTGATTACAAGCCTTCAAATTGGAATGTCAAGTAGACAAAAGTGAGCATTCTCGACACCTCCTTCTGTTCGCGTTCAATCGAAGGAATAAAGCTGCAAAAGCTGCTCGCGATATTTGCGAAGTGAAGATGCTATGAATGAAAGGACAGCTCGTGGTTTTTCCTTCAATAATGACGTCGAATTGCGGACATGGTTGGACGGCATTGAAAAGCTTGTAGAACGTTGGCAAGAAGTTCTAAATAATGAAGGCGAATACATTATTGAGTAATTTATTGTAAAATAATGAACAATAATACATTATTGACTAATTTGTTGTAATTTTTTTTGTTGTGTCCTCTTGTTCTCTTTATTTGAAAAAAAAAACGGACACAACTTATGTTAAAATCCAATATAACAATACAATTTATTACACTATACTCGTATATCTATTTTGTTAATGATCGATCTATTAAAGAGAGTTAATTAATAATTTTAGGATTTCTCCTTCTTATTGAAGTTCTAAATTTCTCAATTTTTCCACTCTTCACCAGATTTAGACTCTGTTTCGGACGTCTTAAGGCAGTTTCGGATTTGCAGAAAATTGAAAATGTCAGCGTAGCTCGAGGGCACAATCAGACTCTCTGGTCCATACACAACGTGTCGCCGTTTATTGAAAAGGGAGAAAATTCCCAATCGTTTTCTGAACAACGAGAGGTAGTTCGAAATTATAACGCGGAATTTATTTTGCAGTGTATTTATTGTACTGTAAAGGAAGAAAACTGTTTGCTTTTAAGGAAAAAATATATTACTTTTTTTGAAAGAACATACTGCTAGAGTTTCCAAATACTTAAATGTGCTTTCTTGATGTGGTTTGATCGAAATAAATGTTAAGAATTGTGGGATCAAAAATGTAATCTGAAAGTACTAACGCGTTAATTAAAAATCTAACTATGTTGTTATTTTTTATTCATTAAAACATGTCAGCTGCTAACGCAGATAAGGCTCACTTCGTCATCGAAGTGTTTCGTATGATTCTTTGTTCTTTCATTATCATTTGTCTCAATATTCTCTCATATTCAATTATTATATTTAAATCATCCTGTCTTATATTTAAATAATTCTTTGTAATTTATTTTTATCAAACACTGTTTATTCCACTTTTTTGTAACGGTATAACCTTACCAGTTTCAAGGCTTTTACCTCATCTTCAGGGGAGCACAAACAAGACTAAATTCTGTTCGAACTGATACCGATACACACGCTTCAACGGTTGGGATTTCATCTGGTAAACATTTATATCCCAAAAATCTCTCCGCTCTTGGCCGAAATCGTCCCATGCCTCCCTTACCCCTCAGTCCCCAACCGTTGAAGCGTGTATATCGGTACCAGTTTGAACATAATTTAGTCTTGTTTGTGCTCCCCTGAAGATTAGATGAAAGCCTTGAAACCGGTAGGGTTATACCGTTACAAAAAAGTGGAATAAACAATGTTTGATACCAATAAATTACAATGTCTTTAAACCTCCACAATGTTAATGCCTTAACTATAAACAACTTATTAAATAATTCTTGTTTTCTCTTCAGTTTAGAATACTTTATTTTATCACATTATTTCATTCAAGCTCTAAATATAAATCTTTTACCTAACACTGAAAACAGACTAGTTAAACATTTTTTCTGGTTGGTTATAATATATTTCTAAAAGTTATTAACCCGCCGAATTATATTTTGAAGTGTGTAAATAAACAGATACAACAAATATGAATCTATTCACTCTAGAATTTTATAAAAGCTTTCATAGGGTGAAACAGTCTGCCACGCATAAAGGAGAATTTTTAGGTTTTTAAATGTAAAATTGATTACGGTTCTTTATACAAAAAATCATTTATGGTAGTTTATTGTTACTAAATGATATCAACGACTAAATCATACGTTTTAAAATGGTTCTTGAGGACAAAAAAGCAAAAAAAAAATTGTCTCTGAAATGCCGTAGTAAACTGAAAAATACCGCTTCGACACATCAACTGACAGCTAAATGTCGAAACTATAAAATATTAACTTACTAAATTTGTTAAATCAACACTATAAATGGATGTGAATAAAAAGAAATTATTTCTATTTCATTATTTATTATTCTATTTGCAAAAGTAAAATAAAAAACCAACACCTGTTATTTTTTTATCTAAATAATGTAATATTAGAGCGACATCTATTTTTATATTTTCCAAATTTTTCTTTTTTCCCTGCTGACGAACTTTATACCGTTCCAAATAGGAGTAGTTGATTAATATTATATTTATATATAAATTAAAATAAATCGTTTTTGAGAATGTATTTTTATTATAATAATAAGAGAGCCATTTATATAGTACAGTTTAAAGAGCAAACTCTCATGAAGGGCGCTCTAACACGGTCCTCGCACCAGCGTTTTTTAACAAATTGAAAACTCCGGGGTTGTCTAAGCACTTTCTAAAGCTGTACACACCGCTCACATATCTAACACTAAAATGTAGATCATTCCATGCCATAGGACTAGCAACGGCAAAAACTCTAGCAAAATACCCCTCTTACGAAACATCACTTTGAAAGCAATTATTCGTTATTTTAATTTTTCGAGCTCATTAACTATTTATAATACTTTTTACTAAGACAGACGTTTATAGAAGTTGTAAAATTATGAAAACTATTTCTATAAAACTTAGCTGATAATTATTTTAATTGTTTCGGAACAATTTGAATCTTTCCATCATTTTACACCTGGAGCTTTATATAAAACGATAAAATATTTTACAGGTAGATTGAGTATTGGCTGGAACACACCCCGCATACCAGGGATGTTTTCCTCTGGGTGGCGCGGGTAATAAAGTTAGTTATAACATTTTATAGCGTTACGCTTTGAGTACCTTAATTTAAATATGACGAGGGGAACTCTTGCCGTCGCTCATCTGCGGTCATAAAATGAGATTGAAATGTGTCAGGTTAACGGATGACAACGATATTGGAAATGATGAACTCCATTTTTATATAAAGGGTGTCAAATACTTGATGCGATGTTTTAAAAAAGACACAGAGTAAAAGAGGCACTACCAGTCATTGAAATCTATCACCAAATAGTCACACAAATAAAAATTTGTCAAGATATATACTAGAAAGAAATAATAACGATATTGAAAATAATGAAATCATTTTTGTATGAATGTTGAGAACTACTTTAAGCGATGTATTGAAAAAGGCACAGAGTAACAAAAAGATTACCTCTCGTTAAATCCGTCACCTAGCTGTAACCCAAATTAAGTTTTGTGAAGACATATACCGGGAACAAGTAAAAAATACGAGAATAGACCTATTTACCTTAATTGGTAAGACACTTGTCTTCCAGCCCTGTAATTGTGAGCTTAATTGCCGTTGTTGCTGTTTAAAAAATCAGGTGTATTACAAAACGCCTATTGAACATCTTTCTAGTTGGTTAAAAGGGAATGCAATATAGCAATAAACCTACTAAGTTACACTGTGTACAACATAAGTGTCATAAAATACAAGAAATATTAATTCTACAAAGGCTAAACCTGTCTTCCAGCCCGGGGGTTTCGAATTGAATCTCTCTGTTACCGTATTTTTAAGGTTACAGTCTGCTTTTCAGATTACCCTTATTCAATATATTTCTGGATGCTTAAAAGCAATTGACATGTGGCAATAAACCCGCCAAGTGGCACTGTGTACAACGAAATTGTTTTGCAATCCAAAAATATCAATTCTACATTGGTTGCTCCCCTTTTCTTTCACATGCATGAGAGAGACAGGCTAATAATTATGCCTGTATTTTTCAGTTAAAGTTCTACTATATACTACTTTGAAGTTCAACACGAGGTGAAATCTACATACATTACTTTGTATAGGTGCATGACCGCGCGGTAACACATTGGACTTCCGTGTGGAAGGTTGCTTGTTCGAATGCCGTGCTCTGCTACTCTCCTCGAACAATGACAACACAGGCATTTTTTTCGCCTAATGTTTGGGGGTATAAGAACACCTTTCAAAAAGATCTTTAAAAAAAACGGGAAAAACATACAAGTGTGCTCCAATTGTCTCACTTCAGGTGTGGCATCGGATTTAGTATACCGGTGCGGCCGGTGTACAACGGCTGACACTTAAAGAGAAAAAAAAACAAAAATTTGATGGCACCGCTTCGCTTTCTAACTGAATTGATGTTGGAATGGCAGGGAGATCCTCGACTACGTGGCCCAGCAAGGACAAAGACGACCTTATATAATGAAGGGTTAAAATAAATATCAATTAATGTATTATGTACATCATACTGTATTGAATTAGTGATTACAGAAAAAAAAAAAATCGCCTGAACTGAATTTTATATTTGCATATTACACTGAAGTGACTATACGTGCGGTCACTAAACCCACGAGACGACCTTTGCCCCACCTTCACAATGCGAGACAAACAATGGACAAAGTCCACACGGTCGTTCATTCAACTCACTACTAGTGGAGACCGCATTCCATGAGGAAAGGAGAGAGCAACATATCTTCCGCGCTATCAGTCAAAACAATGAATACCTACGCATCGATAATAAACATATTGTAAGCGCAAAGACGATACAGCGATATATCTCGTGCGCATTCCCGCACACGTCCAAAATATTATAAATACCGACGTTTATCAATAAAATTCCTCTTTACATATACCGATTTCGACAAGTTTTTATTTATCAACAATAATCCTCGTCATCTCTCCTTTAAGGAACAACCGTTCCTAAAACACTATATGACCCCATTTCCATGGATTCTGTCTAATATGTAGATAAAAAAATAAACTAAGAGCTGTAACCTATCTTCGTTTAGGAATTAATCAAAGACTTTCTATTTTTTAATGTGTATTTAAATAATCAAAATAACATAATACGAGTACTATTTAAAAAATATGAACTTTATATTCTTTTCCACGCCTCAAAGTATTCCCAGCCTTCAATATAGCTACAAATTTATAATATTATTATACCGAATTTTGCGGATGTGCTTACTCATAACCTGAGCTCCATTACTTTTCTTAAATATCAACTTATTATTTTGGAATAATTAATATTTCTTCCTTTGTTCACCTTTTCTAGGTTTCCAAATATTCCAGTACTCATTAAAGTACCAAACTTTTTGTAATATAGAATTTAATAAGTACATATTCATCTCTGAACTCTGTTATTTTTCTAAAAGGAGCAATTTTTTTAAGGATAACTGTTTTTTTCTTTATATTTTCCAGGTTTTAAAATATTTTGTGTTCAATAAATCTACAAACTTATTATTGCTATTATTGATCTCTGAGCTCTGTTATCTATTTTAAAGATATTTTTTAAAGGAGGATAAGTATTTTTTCTTCTTTGTTTACCTTTTGCACTCCTTGAATTAGTTCAATCTTTCAATGAAGCTACAAACTTGTTATAATCCAAAATTGACTAAGTGGCTAGTCATCCCTGACCTCTGTTATTGTACTTAAAGAAATATTTTTTATTTAATAATAACCTATTTTACTTTCTTTGTGTGCCTTTTCAAGGTTTTGAAATATTACCAGTCTCCAATGTAGTTACAACATATCATAATCCAGAATTTACCAAGTACCTATTTGTATATTGAACATCCCCCGTCACCTGGGCTCTGTTTTGCCAGTCAATATCTCACAAGAGACCAATATATTTTCCGATGTATTTTCTGATACCCGTTACATGTCTGCCCCCAGAGTGTGACCATATATCTCGGTATTATGCGGGGAAGTCTCTCCCTGTGATGGCCAAATTGCTAAAGTCACTTTACTTTCTGACCCACTTTCAGAACTCAAGCGCTGCAGTTCACGTTTTGGGTAGGATAAGAAAAACTAAAGTTTTCACGAAAACGTTTCCTCGCATACTTTAACAAAGATTACCTAATTTAATTTAATTTAGTTCACTACCTCCGTGGTCTTCTTGGCTGAAAGCTTATCTTCTATCTAGAGATTTGGGACTAGATTCCTGATGGTACGAATAAACAAAATTAGGTTAAGTGTCCGAAAATGAGGTTATTGTTATCTCGGAGTAATGGTGGTAGCATAACCATTACTCGAACAGCGATTTAATGTTGCTTAACTCAAAGTCTCAATTAACGGGATGGAAGGCTGATGATGTATTCCAACCACGCTCCTCAAAATGTCTGCATCACCATTGCACATATTCCTACATGGTTAAAATATTTCAATACAGTACTGTTCAAAAAATAGGTTGTGAAGTACAATTTAATTTATAAATTCTTGTACCTAATAAAATCATTGTCAAAAAATAAATTATTGAAACATTTTGTAATCCTCCTTGATCGAGCGTGATTGTCAGCCATCTATTGTAGATAAACAAAAGGAATTCTCAAAATATTAAAATTACTATTTCTATGTTAAGAGAGAAGCAAAAGTTTAGATCTGGTTACTAAATACCTGCACATAAGTTAATAAAATTAACTAAGAGACCAAACTTTTAGTTTATAAATAATATTATTATAAAACAAGCTACACATGAAAACATTATTTCAAAACTATTTATTTATTGAACGCTTTCACACGGAATAAAGTGATTAAGGGTGAGTGTAAACTTAAGACTGATGTGTTGAGCAAGATAAAGAAGAGCATTGTATGATGGTTTGGTCACGTGTAACGGCTGAATGAAGAAATATTAACAAATATACAGTTCATATGTGAGTCAAAGGCGGGGTACAGGAAGAACAAGAAAGGTTGGTTCAAGTGTATGATATTTTTAAAGAAACTAATGTTAAAAGTCAGATAAATTGTTGGAGCTGTAACAAAAGGTGATAGATATAGAGGAGGTGAAAAGTGTGTCACGATAAGAAAGTCTGGCTTTTTCTCCTTTCTGTCTACATGGCACGGCACACGTCGTGATGACATGTACGTATGTATGTATGTATTTTGTCAATTTACGCGGTTTTAATTTAAACGTAATTCTAGAACCAATTACTCGCGTAAATAGATTTATTACTCGATAAAATTGAGAGGAGATTAGTCAAAATAAGATAAAAATCAACTGATTGATATTTAAACGTTCTCAGAAAGAATAATTAATTTAAAAAAAAGTAAGGAGCTGCTTTAAAAAAGCAAAGGCCACGAACAATGAAATATGTGAAAGACTGATGAACTATTTCGACAGTTTGTGTTAGTTAAAATATTTAACTTATTTTTTAAACCCTACTTCGCCATTCTGTTAGAGAGGATCCGTGACGTCAGTCTGTGGTTTAACGGAAGTTATAATGATCTAAGGTTTGTAGTCAAATAAATTAACTGGTTGGTAAGAAACAATGAATATTGAAGACAAAAATTGACTATTTCTTTACTATTTTTATTTAAATATTCAGTTATTATTTGAAACAAAAAACTTCCTTGATCTAGTTAGTGAGACACCTTGACTACTTCCTTACTTCCTTGATCTAGTTATTGAGACATCTGACTACTTCCTTGATATAGTTATTGAGACACCTGCTTTCCAGCACGAGGGTTGCGGGTTTGACTTTCATTGCAACCCATTTTTTAAGGTTTTCAGCTTCTTTTCACTTAAGGCTTCTTTAACATGTTTCTGGTTGGTTAAAATAAATTTACGCATGACAATATACCCATCAGGTTGTACTTTATTCAACAAAGTGTATTAATGAAATTTAATCTTCACTTTGAAAAGTCATACGTCATAACGTAAATTTTGATTAAATTATCCACAAATACTTTGGCGCCAGTAAATGGCATTTATTTTGATTAAATTATCCACTAACGTGGTATCCCAAGGCGGAAATGCCTAAGTGTATATTTTTCAAGGTTGAAAGCGCTAGAGAACTTTTATAAGAGTCGGGGCGCTAACTCAAAACGAATGCAACATATTTTAAGGATTACTCGCGAGAGAAATAAAAGCGCTATTTAATATAAACGGTTTTGTTATTTGACAATTTGGGCTTAAACAAAGATATACATAACTTATATGTTGTCGGGAAAATAGTTGAGTATTTCTGACATTTTTTTTATATTTCTGCGTCGTCGACGTTGAGAATCGTCTCGCCATTCCAAAGTTAATTGAAAGCGAAGCTGTGCTACCAGTTGTTTTTTTTTTGTAAGTCAGTGAGTCATAGCACACTAGCAAACTCGCCGCCCACACATTTATACTGGATCCGATGACACACCGAAGGGACACGATCGGAACACACCGACATTTTTTACCTAAAAATCAAATCGTTTACCTAAAAAACCTACTAAGGGAAAACAATCTATAAAAAAACCTTTTTAGATCATGTATAGAAAGATCTACAAGTTTTTATCTAGGACGATCTACAAACTACTAAGGAAAATGATCTACGAAGAAACATTTGTGGATCGTACGTAGATCATATATAGGACGATCTACAAAGAAATCTTTGTAGATCATTCTAACATATATATGATAATAACACATTCGGTTTTTAAAGTAGTGTAGTACACGTGTGTCGACGTCGTTGCTGGGCCTCGTTGTTGAGGATCACCTCGCAATTCCAATGTCAATTCAATTGGAAAGTGAAGCTGTGCCCTGGAGTTTTTTGTTTCTTTCGTATTTTTTTTCTCCTCTTTAAGGGATTTTCTATCATACCATTACATAAAACTGTTAAAAACCTAGGAGTGCTAATAGATAACACTCTCTCATGGCGATATCAAATAAATGAGGTGAGCCGAAGGATCTTCTTCAGCCTTCATTCCCTTAAAGTGTAGCAAAGATTCCTACCAAAACTAAAACCAAAATTTTACTCGTACAATCTCGGCTCTTTCCGATTCTGGACTATGCGGACGTATGTTACTTGGATGTTACAGAGGAACAGCTGGACAAATTACAGCGTCTTCAAAATGTGTGTCTAAGATTTATTTTCAACCTACAAAAGTACGATCATATAACTTCATACCAGAAGGCATTGAACTGGTTGAATGTTAGAAATAGACGCCAAATTCACATACTGTCTCTATTGTATAATATCCTTAACTGTCCCGCCACACCTTCTTATTTCGCCGAAAATTTTCAACGTCTTTCCAATCATGGATTAGCGCTACGCTCAAACAGAGATTGTTTATTAGCCTTTCCAGTTCACCGCTCCTCTTTCTTTACGTCGTCCTTTACTGTCCATGCAGTGAGACTCTGGAATCAGTTACAAACCAATATAAGACTCGCTCCGTCCTTGGCATGCTTTAAGAAGTGACTGAAAAAACTCTTAATTTCTAGTCAGTAAAATAACGTGTTTCATTCCTGATTTTTCTTTTCCTTCCTTTTGATTGATGATATCTCACTTTATATGAAAAATAATGTTCGGGTGATTATCCGTCTTTGTGGGGTTCGTGGGCATGTTCTCACGTATATGTTTATGGATTTCGTGGGGATGGATAGTCATTTGAATGATTTATGCAACCACGTAACTTGCTTTATTTACTGTTGTCTGGTTGGTTGGAAGAGATTGCCACCTGGCAATATGCCCGCCAGATTGTATCGCAATAAAAGTGTAAAATAAATAAATAAGGGAGTGAGTTGTTGTACATCTGCAAACTCACTGGTCACACCGGTGTACTGGATTCAATGGCACACCTAAAGTTAGACTATCGGAACACACCGGCGGGTTTTTTTTTTGTGTTTTTTTATAAAATAATAGATATGATCGAAGTCATATGATATTAAATACTAGGCGGTAAAAATGCCTGTGTCATTCGAAGAGAGTACCACAGTGTGGAGTTTGAACCGGTGGCCTTCCACACGGAAGTCCAGTGCATTACCACGCGGTTATACACATCAAAAGTGAATGTGTGTAGTATTCATATATAAATATAAATTTAGATGAAACCTCACACTAAGACTTGCCTTTAAGTGCTTCCTAAAGGTGTCCATGATACCCACATCTTTAATATCTAGAGGAAGACCGTTCCACGTCACAGAACCAGCAACGGCAATGACTGTCATAAGACCCCACCCTGTAAGATCAATTCGGAACAATCAATTTATTCGAAGACGATGAAATCAACTTCAAAGTTCTATTACTTTCCGAAGGAACATATCTCAGACACAGATTCGAAAGTTACAATAGAGACATCCCATTTAGGACATGATTACTGAGTTATAAGAGAAAATATTTTGTATGAAATAAAATCGTGTAAATAAAATAACATCTTTATTTGAAAATCCATGTCGAAGGCGAATGTAATATAGATAACTCGATACACGCCCCAGCATAATTCTGTCGAAAGGATTATAATATGTATTAGGAGAACATACTATTGTATATGGCTGAGGCGAGTAAAGTCGTAGATGTAAGCATACGAGTATACCGGGAAAGTACACTTGTTGGCACTCGCTGCCATATGCTGCAGCTGTACGAGTATTGCATACACGAGAAATGAATTTCCTATAACGAATAAAACAGTGATTGTATAATGTTAATTTTTTTTAATACTTTTTGAAGATACATATAACATACCTTATATAAACATGCTGTTTACCTTCTGGAGTAAACAGAAAATACAGATTATAGTCGTCATCGTTAGTGGGTCTCATAGCAAAAGATTCCCTCATCATTCCAAAGTCAATTCAGCTGGAAAGCGACGTTGTGCCGTGGAGTTTATTTTTTTAAGTGAGTGAGCCGTTTCGCACCAGCAAACTCATCCATCACAGCACTGTAGTGGATTCGATGGAACTTCGAAGTGAGACGACCGGTGTACGCAAGAATATATATGACCAAAGTCATGGGTATCCTTATTATCCCGAATACTAGGCGGAAAAATGTCTATGTCATTCGAGGAGGAAGACACAGCGCGGGGTTCGAACCGGCGTTATCGCGCAGCAATGAACCTCGACAGAACACTAGACTTTCCTATCTCTACACACATATTTTGTATCTTCCATATCCATACACCTTCTAAGATTTTTCTTCCTTCTAACATTTGCTTCTTTTAAAATATCCTTCACTTGATTCAACTATACTTTACCAGATCTTCCTTTACCATGCCTTTCATTCACATTTGCACTGTGTATTTGTTTTGTTAGTTTTTTTCCATTAATTTTTTTCCCATGCCCAAACCATCTCAATGAGCTCTTCTTAATCTTCCTCAATACATAAGAATTAAGTCATTCATTCCTAATCTAATCATATATTTAACCTATATCATATATTTTCACCCCATGCATTATTCTAAGTACATGCAATTCTACTGCATCTCTTCGGATCTTTATAGTCTTTGTTGACTTTTCCACGTCTATGTTTCACTTCCATACATCACAATGCATAAGAATTAAGTCATTCATTCCTAATCGTTTCATTTCGTATTATATCATATATTTTCACCCCATGCATTATTCTAAGTACATGCAATTCTACTGCATCTCTTCGGATCTTTATAGTCTTTGTTGACTTTTCCACGTCTATGTTTCACTTCCATACATCAAAGTGGGTACCAAAATGCTGTTGTGGACTATCATCTTAGCAGATTTTCAAACTGTCTAATTCAAGTATAAATGTTTTAAAAGGGAGGCTTACAGCAGCTGATGGCTGGTTCCAAAGTCCGACATGGACAGTAAAGGATGATGGGAAGAAGGAAGAGTGATGAACTGAAAATGTCAGAAATATTTTAACAGACGTTTTGTCAAGAAAAAAAACTGACACTTTATTTTTGGATTTCATCGAGAGTTTAACCTAAATCTGACATCTCCCAAAATCAAATATTCTACCAATTACGCCAAAGAGACTACTATGGAAGATATATGGATACGTGACATATTGAGAATTTCTGATCAAGTTGTGGGTATACAGGGGCTGGAAGATTGTAAGAGTGGGCTGTTTAGAAAAGGCTGTATATCGGGGGTGAAAGGGTAACGGCCTGGGGTGGCTTTGTGTTGATGTGAGGACGCCACAGAGGGAGCGTCCGTGGCAGTCAGGGAAGGTAAGGGGGAGTTGGGAGGCTGCTCTACGCCTCATTGTACCTCTGCTTCTACGGGAATGACTACACTTCTATTTGAAAGCAGTGGGGATCTGAATGTATTCATGTCATAATCGTGATCACTTTTTGAGATAAGCTGAAGTCTTCCATTACGTGATTAATTTATTTAGTATGTCATATTCTAGATATATGTTAAATGAACGTTATCCAAACAAAATGCATTATTCTTAATCTTTATCTAGGACCTTTGCTTTGATGCCACCAGGACTGCACGTCTCAAAATGTTGACAATTCTTTCATCTTTTTGGAGGTCTTCTTGTATGATGACCGTCAGCGGGTATTTCATGCAACGCCACGTAGGGAACTCTTGTGTTATCTATCCTTTTCATATGGTCTCGCCAAAGTCTCCTGCTGTTTCTACCTCATTCCTTAGGCCGAGGCAACACCAAAGTGTTTCGTTAGGTGCTAAGCTAGGTTTTACGTGCCTCATATAATAGGTGACTACATGCATGGCCACACCAAAGTGCTTCGCACAAATTCATTTGATATTTGGGAGCGTTTGAGTCAAAAAACGATGCCACTCTCAAAACTAACCAATTTCAATACAACTTGCCATCTTTATTTACTTCCTGTGCAGCTTCATTCCAAAGTGATTTTATTACAGGTACATTTTTGTATAATTTGCTAGATGGGTTCCACAAAGGCTCCCTTTTATACACAGCTGTTATTAAAACTTCCGCCATCTTGTAAAATCACGATGACACAATACACTTAACAAACACGTCTATTCGCTAGGAGATTCACTCGGTGACTAATCGTCATGTAGTGTGGCGCGAAGCGTGCAGTGTGGCCATTGCGATTGTATTCAGTGCGTTAGTTCGCTAGGATATGTCACCTAACTCGCAGCGTAGCTCTAAGCATCAAGCGAGGCTCCTACTTGTGTGACCGAGACTTTAGTGTTTTGTCTGTAATGACTCTGATTTTTATTCAATGTATTCTGAGCATGTTTTTTCTTTTTCTTGTGTCTTCTCTAGACTGTGTTCAATAAGTCCTCAGGCAAGCTTGATAATTTTTTACCTTACTATGTATTCTCGTGTGTTTGTTATTTACCTATAGATTATTCTATCAACCTATAAGTCAAACCAACCTGCCTTTTGGGATGCCGGTAGGTAGAGCAATCACACTTTATAACCGCGTATGTCCTCATATAGTGTTTCGTGTATCGCTGAGTTCCTTCAGCAAAAATCTCTTAAATTTTGTGTGGTACTTGAAATAATACATTTTTTTATATTATCTAACATGCTACATTTTGCCACAGTATTGAAATGTAACATATATATTTATACAATTGTTTTTTTTTATCAAATAAGTCTTGAATTGTTTAATATATGTTTTTTTTTGTATTTGTTATGGTTGGTCCTTGAACGAATTAGGGAAACCTGTAATGTGCAAATTACCCGAAAAAAATAAATGAATAAATTAAGTTAAACAAATAAACGCATTTTAAGATTAAATATTTAAGGTGTAAGGGCCTTTTGCAACGAAAACACTTTTAGAATTTCAACTGTGTAATTTTATTTGTATAATCGTTGAATTACATTGAAGTATAATATTAACAGTATTATAGAAGTAATAATAACGATGATGTTAACATCGTAGTGGCTTTAAGAATAATGATTGCTGCCTCTGATTGACGTCCTATTTAAACCAAAGATATCGTACGCACGACCCTTAGATAGATTAAGAAGGAATTTGTCGGGTATGTTATCGTTGCCCTTAAGGTCAAATCGATATCAGGCGATTTATCTGGAATGTCTCGTTCGCTGTTTACTTTCATTTAGTGGTACTAAATCTTTATTGAATTTGGATAGTAAACCACTCTTGATAATTCCAACCTGATAATAAATTTCAACATAATACATTGAGTTAAGTTTGACATACACGTGATAACACTAATATTTATTGGATGTAGATAACATTGAACATGATATGGTTAAGCTGAACATTGGTTTGCATGATTACTTATAATATTTATTGGATATGGATAAGAGTATATGATAAGATTAACATATTAACATTGGAGGGATACATTACATAGGTAGCTGGAGACAATAGGGACTTTATATACTTAGTCTCTAATTTGTGATATAATTGACTTTTAGGCACTCGAGATGAAATACAAAATATAAAAATAATTTTAAGAGCCAATTTATAAAAAAAATGTAATAGGAACAACCATAACTCTTGTAACCTTAAAAATAGTCTCACTTATGTCTATAATGTCTTTAAGGAACTCAATCTTTAACTTATCAAGCAAGAAATAGAAGATATCGATGTCAGAAAATTAAATCAATAAAGTCATTCAGGGGGTATTCTACACTAGAAATTTGAAAAAATTTTTTTTTGCATGGTCTTAAAGTTTAGACCTTTAAAAATATGTTCTCAAGAGGAAATTTTAAAATTCTCAATATTTACGCAGTCATAGCTATAATAGCTATAAATGAGGCAGCAATTACGCCGCACCGGAATGACTCAGACAATAATCTCAAAACTTTAAACACGTTTTTCTCGAAACTACTTTTTTCGACCTGGTCGACATAAAATCTCAAGTTTTATTTAACCGATTGCTTTGAAATTTGGTATAAAACTTTGATAACTGTTTTTATATCGTCTATACCTCGGAAAATTCAAAACTATTTTTTTTAAATTTTTTTTTTAAATTAAAGAATTTTAAAAAAGGGTAAAAAATAGATTTTTTTTCTTGATCGCTTGAGACTTCTTAGGATTTATGAGTAAGCCTTTCTCCCCAGTCCACTCCGAGATCGATTGAAAGTCCGCATTTAAATTGCTCAAAGCCGCGTGAAAGAAATTTGGATCAAAATGAATATATATCTGCAGGTCATCCGCATACAGATGATAAGAACATTTAAGAGACGATGTTATTGGGTTGATGAATATGGAAAAAAGGAGTGGAGAGAGAATTCCACCTTGGGGAACGCCTGCAGATAGATCAGTCCATTCAGATATATGCTCTTGGTATTTACAGGATTGTTGTCTTCCCTTTAAATAGCTCGAAAACCAGACTATGACCGATTCAGAGAATCGTAATGAACGCATTCGAGCCATAAGCAGATCAAAGTCTACAGTTTTGAATGCATTGCTGAAATCCAGTAGACATAACAATGTCAGCTGCTTAAAGCTCATTCCACGTCTCACGTCATCCGTGATCTTGACCAGTGCGGTAGTGGTACTATGTCCCGGACGAAATCCTGACTGCAATGGATTAAACAATTCAAATTGATTAAGGTGGGAGTCAATTTGTATATGAACAATTTTTTCAATAACTTTGGATAGTGTGGGCAGAATAGATATGGGCCTAAAATCTTTATATGACGTGGGTGAGTCAACTTTCGGGATCGGAATAATTAGAGCCCTCTTCCATACACTAGGAAAGCTGCTAGTAGACAAAAAAAAATTATAATATGCGTTATGATAGGAAGAATAGCATCGATAATGAAGGAGATGAATACAATCGAAATATTGTCGTCACCCATCGCTTTTGAGGATATAGTCAAAAGAATGCGACGGACCTCACCTACATCAACCTTCGAAAAGTGGAGCTCAGGAACATTGGGTCGAGGCATTACATGATTTTTTCGGAGAGTGTTCTCCTTTGTGTTAATGTCTAAACTGAGTGATGGTGTTGCAAAATGTCTGTTAAGGTTATTAACATCTAATGTGAAGTTACCTGAGGTGTCCGAGGATTTGACACCCATCGAGTTCAGGACCTCCTCCTTTTTGCAGGCTGACAGTTTTGAAGGGTGTCAAAATAGTGTTTTCTTTTTGCATTCCGACCTAATTGTGTACATTTATTTCGAAGTCGTCGAAAAATCTCCCATAGTTGATCATTGGGATTAGATTTGAAGTTTTTTTTCGCTTTGTCACGTCTAGCCATGTTTTTTTTAATGTCGTCAGTCAGCCATGGGGCAGGTCTATACTTTAAGTTAGTAAGTTTAAGTGGAGCGTGTTTATCGCAGAGCTCTAGCAAAAACGTGTTGAATAGATTTATTTTACTATCTATAATATATTATCCAATTGTTCGATGGCCGCCCAGTCAACTTCGCTTGCGTCGGAAAATAAGGCGTCCCTATCGACGCGTCCAAAGCTTCTCAGGAATTTTCTCTCTTTTGAGAGTTTCGGAGCGTGGTTGATCAGTGATATATATATCAAATCATGATCTATTTTATTATCAACCCTCGTATATCCTGGAATAGCGCATGTGTGTAAGTAAAGGCAATGGAAAAAATGCATTTGAGATAGAAAACAAAGTCGATGGAACATTAAAAAATATATGCTTAAACTGGACAATATTAAAATTTACCAAGATGATTGTCCATAACAGTATTTTAGCACCCAATTTGATTTATGAAAATAAAACGCTGACATGGACAGCCGAGTAGATGCGTGTACTTAGAAGAATATATGGGATGACTATGTATGACATAATACGAAATAAAGTGATAAGAGATGAGTATGAATTTAAAGCTGACATGTTGAAGAAGATGAAGAAGATCACTCTGAGGTGATTTCGGTACGTGGAACGAATGAATGAAGAAATACTTGAAGACTTCAAAAAACAATCACACTGTGCAAATACGGATGGAAGGCGTGGTAGACGAATACCAAAAAAAGTTTGGTTGAACCAAGTGTATTGTATTTAGAAATAAGGAAATGTTAAAAATCACAGAAATTGTAGAAGCTTTATGAGAAAGTGTATGGGTGTAGAAGATGCGTAAGTGTGTCGCGATAAGAACATCTAGTTCTCTCTTTTTTTTGCTTACACCAGTAGGGATACGATGTATTGTACAAGAGATGTATTCATTGTAATTTGTTTTATCAAACACTGTTTATTCCACTTTTTGTAACGGTATAACCCTACTGGTTTCAAGGCTTTCACCTCATCTTCAGGGGAACACAAATAAGACTGAATTATGTTCGAACTGGTACCGATATACACGCTTTTAACGGTTGGGGACATTTGGGTTGGGGACTGAGGGCTGAGGGAGGCATGGGACGATCTCGGCCAGCAGCGGAGAGATTTTTGGGATATATGTGTTTACCAGATATTCGCCCCGGTGTACTGACTTAGAAATTTCTAGGGACTATAATCTGTCCAATTTATTTCCGTTACTACTGATATATAAGAATTTGGCATCATCGATAGAAAAAGTATGGTTTTCACGGTGACAATGATTAGACATTTCAGTTTTTTTTTCTCTTTGGTACCAATTATAACGACATTATTTCTTATCAAGAAACTGTTTCACTCCCCTTTTTTACGACATGATATAACAGCTGATAACATCTTGACTTTTCAATGTATTTTGTCAAATTGTTTTTAGTGCATTTTCAAATCATCAAAAAACAAACTGTAAAAAATATGTATGTAAGAAAAACATTTTTAGTTTTTTTTTACTTAGTCTGAAAAAACGCCCGAAATTCACGCCTCTAGATTAGGATACCTCCTTTAGCTCGTGAAAAGAGATTCTTTCAATATCTCAGTCCGTGAATACGTCTTCAAAAACAACCTTAATTCACGACGACGTAAATAATTTCAAGTGCATTAAATAAAAGTTTGCCTATAGACAAGAAGATCACTATTTGCATGACGTGATTTGTATATGTACAAACAGGTGCGTAGATCTCATATAATGCCTAGGGAGTAGACGTCAAGTATACCCTAAAAAATATATATATGTAATGCAAGCATGGAATGCAAGATGTTGCAGAAATCTCCTTTAGTTTACTCAAACTGTCGCGGAGTTCTGGATTCCTCTTGGGTCTATATGATTAAAACGTAATCTAATCTACTGGAAATCAGCGAATTTTGAAGTGACCTCATAACAGTGCCTCCGTCAAATATCCCAGAGGCCCTTATTACAAATACCTGAACTTTATTGGTAAATAAACAAGTACTTACAATATGAGAACCAAATGTTAAATTACTGTTCTGCATGATAAGATCTTTGATCGTATAATTAATGTCAAATTGGTGTGGTGAGATGCGGGCAGTTCACTCGAGAAGGCCCCGTATCAACTGTGCACATTGTTAAACTTTTATATTTTGTAATAATTTTGACCCACGTACTTACTTATGTATTATTTTAATTGTTTTTTGTGTTGATGTGCCTTTTTATTTGGTTTTATTAAATTGCTACTTACTTTTTTTTCTTCATTTTCTAAATTTAAGATTATTTTGTGAATATTGATAATGAAGCATGTATAATTTTTTTAAATCAATTTATAAGGTACATTGTGCTGTCAAAAACAATTTTTTTTAAATTCCGTATACATACTCGTACATCGTATTAGATGCAATTTTTGTAAGAATGAGTTATTGCTCTAGACCTTCGTATCATAAATGAAGACACATGTCTTCGATTCGGGGGTTTTAGGTTCGATTTCCGATATTATAAAAAAATGATGTTCGTTGTGTAAAGAGCTCGTCAAAGAGGTTACTGTTACGTTAGTGATATAAAAGAAAATCAAACGCAACATATATGGATAAATAATAAAATATTAGAGAAAGCTTTTGAATTCTACTATTTGGGTAGTATTTTTTCAGATGGTGAAAGAGTTACACGAAATCTCAAACGGCGTGTAGCGATAGGAAGCTCAGTCGATGGTCCCCTTAAATATATGTGCTCGAATCAGTCAGAATCTTTCTATTTAAATCCGCATTATTTCATTTGTATATCCATAACTCTGTGCTCTCCTTTATTAATATAAATACCAAATATTAAGGACAATATTTTGCCTCTGGAGTTGAGTAACCCTGCATCAACATATGTGAACCTTTTAATTCTGCAAAGCAACTTGCATCTCGTTCCACTAATGAGGCCATGTGTTTTCTATATTTCAATATATATCCATAAAATTCCCACAAAATTCTCAAAGGTTATTAAATAATTTTAAAACGATGACTTTAACTTATTCTACTGCTTTTTGTATCTTCATGTTAGTTTAAGATAAAGTTGTATTATTTGTCAATAAATTTAAGTACTTGTATAACCTGTCACATGTTCATTTGTATATAAAGACACTGTTGTGTCGTTAATAAAATAAAATAAAATAAATAAAATAATAGAAAATCGCTTAATGTTTGTTAGTTTTTCATAAAAACTAAACGAGGGTGTGAGCTGAAAAACACTTTGCGCCCGGCCTCCTTCTGCCATTCGTGGGGGTGAATCTCAATTGAAAGTATGTGATGAGATAAGCTCAGAACTTTTGATAGATTATATTTATCTCTCAAATGTATATTTTTTTTCATTACCTTAATATATCTGTATAATTACTGGATGTACTCGTATATTTCAATTCTATATTGCTACTCGTATCAATACTCGTAATTTTTTTAATTTAATTTTTTTACACATGACAAGAAATATAAACAATTTGCGAAAAAAAAAACAATATGAACAGTACCCGGCGGTAAGTAATACACATCGGGCATAAGAAAGATACTGTCGGCTATAATCGACTAACTTTGGATTTGTAGAGCGTCGTCTCTCTTATTCATACACCTGTACCGTCGCAATTTGTCGGTCGTTGTCAAGCGTTCTAGGTGAACAGAGACGACGCTCCATAAAACCGAAGTTAGCCGATTATGGCCGACAGTCTCTTTCTTAAGCCCGATGTGTAGTACTTACCGCCGTTTATAATATAATTTAGACAAACCATTTTAATGGATCTGGGTTCGTTGCCGTCCATTTGTCGTGTGCCCAGTGAACTAGGCTTTTGCCTGTATCTATCTCACTGAGGACATATAGCATGAAAAAATAAATCAATATTTATTTCCGATTTTTGATTATATAAAGCCCCGTTACACATTCTCATCAACCTGACAAACAGTAATACTCAATTACACATCACGCGAATCAAACTCCTCACACTTCATCACTCCAGATAGGTCAAAACGTTCATCCCACAATGACCGCACATAATCATAAAAAAAACTACACTGAAGAGTTCACACAAATCTTTGCTCATACAAATTAAATCAATTTTTTTAATGACAAACAAATGGCTAAAGTTTGACAGTTTAAAGATCTTAACAAACATTAAAATATCTAGTTTGATAAAAATAATTAATATAGATTTAGTGATAGCAACATATTATGCACATACATATGATATACGAGTATATCCATATTATGCACATATATATGACATACATATGATATACGATATTATGCACATACATATGATATACGAGTATATCCATATGCACATACATATGATATACGAGTACATATGATATACGAGTGTATCCTGAAATGATTATTCATACACGTATGTCAAAGTGGTAGAAAATAATATTCATTTAAGAGAGAACCTCGACGATCAGGGCTCATCCCATTTTTTTTCGTAAAGTAACCTTCAATTTATCCAAATTAGTGTTTCGAACATAATAAAGAGCGTGACTGGGACACAATATTATCTTCGGTCCCAGTAAACAAGCCTCCGGATTTCGAACCTCTGGAGTAGGCACGGAACTCGTGTATCGTCTTTGAACGCGTTGGTAACACTACCACTCAGGGTGTGCGATTACTGTTACCTATAAACTTTTTAACCAAACTAGCACGCTTTAATTTTTTGGGTACCATCAGGAATCGATCCTTAAAACCCCGGGCGGAAGTCATAAATGTTACCACTAGACTACGGAGGTCAACACGGCTCATTTCATAACATTCTCTTTATCGAGACATACCCTCATCAATAGGAAGATGAGCTCGGCTGCGAGGACGTCAGTTAACCGTTATCCCAAAAAAATCATAACGATATCCTTTTTATCCATACAAAGTTCTCAGCAGTTTTTTAAAGCTAAGAAAACGGGTTACCATAGTTTTCTTTTCCACCGACGATTTGGGTAACGTTTTATATAAAAACAATATTTTAATAATATAAGCTTGGGTTTGAGTACAGTAGTCCAGATTAGGTAACCTTGTTCTAAATAAGCAGCTTGAGGTGGCTTGAAAACTTGGAATGAATGAACAGTGAAGAGTATTCAGCCAACAGATAAAACTCGAGATTTCTACGTCGCTCAATCCTACACTGAAATGAGTGACGTAGAAATCTCGGGTTTTATCTAATGAGGGATAGAAGAACCTGGATCAGTCCTCTTTAATCAGACCGAAGCCCATCAGGATAATCACTTCAGAGATCTGCACTGATTGATATTTAAATATGCATTCATACTTAACATTTTTAAATTCAGTCGTTTTTTGGATTCACAGTTTTTATACGATCCACAGTAACGCATTTAAAATTTACATAGTTTTGATGTAAAGGTGAATTGTAGAGTATAAGTACATAACTTCGTAAAGGTGAATTGTAGAGTATAAGTACATAACTTCGTAAAGGTGAATTGTAGAGTATAAGTACATAACTTCGTAAAGGTGAATTGTAGAGTATAAGTACATAACTTCGTAAAGGTGAATTGTAGAGTATAAGTACATAACTTCGTAAAGGTGAATTGTAGAGTATAAGTACATAACTTCGTAAAGGTGAATTGTAGAGTATAAGTACATAACTTCGTAAAGGTGAATTGTAGAGTATAAGTACATAACTTCGTAAAGGTGAATTGTAGAGTATAAGTACATAACTTCGTAAAGGTGAATTGTAGAGTATAAGTACATAACTTCGTAAAGGTGAATTGTAGAGTATAAGTACATAACTTCGTAAAGGTGAATTGTAGAGTATAAGTACATAACTTCGTAAAGGTGAATTGTAGAGTATAAGTACATAACTTCGTAAAGGTGAATTGTAGAGTATAAGTACATAACTTCGTAAAGGTGAATTGTAGAGTATAAGTACATAACTTCGTAAAGGTGAATTGTAGAGTATAAGTACATAACTTCGTAAAGGTGAATTGTAGAGTATAAGTACATAACTTTGCAAAAAAACTATCCATTTTGTGGATATAGAGAACCACTCCACTAGACAAGACCTGTGACAAAGTGGTCATTCGATTCCGTGTCCAGACCATTAATTTTGTCATGTGTTTCCAGCAGGAGGCAACAGAGATCGCCCTATCATTTACATTGATCGGGTTCTGCCCAGATCATGTAGTCCCGTGTTCGGATAAACTAAAAGGTCTTTCAAATTGAGTGTTTTTTTTAGTTCTTGTATAAAACACAGATGGCGTCGCGAATTTTCCTGGGTCTTGTGACATTTGAGAAGTGTAATGTATGACATTTATAAAAATGGAGTCGTATACAATACAACAACGCGTTCAAATTGTTGAATTATTTTATGTATTGCAATCTCCGAAAACGGTGATGTTAATTGACCACCAAGATCATGTGATCTGATACCATTGGACTATTTTCTCTGGGGTTACGTGAAAAGCCAGGTCCATAAGAATGACCCTCAACAATTCCTGAGCTGAAAGACGAAATTATTTGCGTTATTGGTGATTTAGAACCGTAATTATGCCGAAATGTCATCGAAAATTTTGACAAAAGAGTGAACACCTGTGGAGCTGCAAGAGGTGGACATTTGGCGGATAATGTTTTTTTGTGTTTAAATGTCATACTTTAATGACCAATAAAAAGTTTTTTGAAATCAAAGCGAATTGTGTGTTTTATTCAAGAATTTAATAAAATAGAATAAAAAAAAACGTTCAATTTGAAAGACCCTTTAGTATGTATTGTGAGTCGTGTATATCCCCACAATCACAGTAGTAGTATTTTTTGTTCAAGAAACCTCATGTCTTGCATCTAGTCCCGCCTACTCGTTGTGTATTCAGCGTCCTTCAAGTAGACCAAGGCATTTGGTATTTGGTCTCCAAGGCCATCTTTTCTAAGAGCGCCATACTGTCATCAGGTGTTTTTACTTTCCGTTTCAGAAAATGCGCTAATCGTTAGTTCTTGCGCTATCGTCAAGAAACTATTTCCAGATTTTAATTTCGATATTGCTGACTAACAAAGTGGCTTTATTACTTAATTCCAACTTTTATATATTTCTTTTAAATACAAAAAAATCTGCAAAAACATTTATAATTGGCATTCACATATTTAATTTTCAAGCTGTTCTTGATAATATATACACTTATTTGTCATTTGTTTGTCCTGAAGCATAATTTTAAAACAGTTCTGAAATATTGTAAGAAATGCTAAATCGTTTGTTTGTCCTGAAGCATAGTTTTATAACAGTTCTGAAAGTTTTATAACATAGTTTTATAACAGTTTTGTAACATAGTTTTGTAACATAGTTTTATAACAGTTCTGAAAGTTTTTTAAGCATAGTTTTATAACAGTTCGGATTTATCGTCTGCCTTACAATGTTTTTGTTAGCATGCAAAATTTAAATCATATTATAATCTTAACAATCACACCAAAATTATCTCATGTACTCGTACCCTATCAAAGAGTCATCTTGTTTCATATTTTTGTAATGTTAAAAGCTCACCATTATAAAAATTCTCACCTTTTAAACTGCATGTTTTTCCTTCCAATTAACACACGAATTCGTGAGGTCGGAACAAGATCATTTACATTTATGTTTGAATTTGTGTAAACGTTTATGTTTACATTTATATTTGCATTAATGTTTGTTTTTGCATATGTATGTATGCTTATGTATATTTATGTTTACACTCACTTCGTATTAGAAAGCAAGATGTGTAATTATACTCAAGTACAAAACTAATTAACAACGTACAGTTGGCTGAAGAAAGTTTCTTGGCTAAAAAAACATACGTGATTAAATCGGCAGTAAACAAATTTAAGACTTTGATTTAAATTTTCGTTTACACTAACTGTGATAATTCAATAAAATATGAATTTTCAATTCAATAAATGAGTTCCGTATTACCTAGCAGACTGACTGTTAATGCAACTTTATAATGCCGAGTATAATAAAGTTAATACTTACCTAAATATATCTGCAACGCTCTCAAATTAAGAATATAAAGACAGATGTCACCTAAATAACAATTTATTTTCGATAAAAATAAATATTATTCTGATTTGAAAATACAGATGTCGCACTATTTTCCCTTTTGTAAATAAAATGACGCGTGCGCTGTTATGTATAAATTATAAAATTAAAATTATTAATTTCATCCGTAGCTTGTAGTGTAGAATAAATCAAATTCACTATTGAACATTTTATAATTTTCACATTCAACTGTCGGTTGAATGTGTTTATGTGAGAAGAAAGTAGTTAGCCCCGTGAATGTTTGTTGTAACATTATAATATATTACATATTTTAGTGCGTAGCTAATGTAGTAGTTTTTGTGTGTATAAATGATATATTGGCATTTTGTTTTTGGTAATACGGGTATATATACTTATTGGTTGTTTGTTTGTCCTGAAACATAGTTTTATAACAGTTATCAAAATATTATAAGAAACTCTGATTTTGTGTGTAGAAATGATATATTAGCATTTTTTTTTTGAGAATAGATACACTTATTTGTCGTTTGTTTGTCCTGAAGCATATCATACTTTTATAACAGTTCTGAAACATTATAGGAAACTGAATCGTATGTGGCACGGATTTATCGTCTGCCTTACAATGTTTTTCGAAAATTATTTAGTATATTTTCCATATCCTTTACTTTCACTAACTATACAAAAACTAATAAATTACTCAAAAACTTCCCATAATTTGGGTAATGTATAATAATATTTATACACAAGTATAAGAATGCGCCCAATAATAAGACAGAAAAATTCATTCATATATAAAATGTTTTATTTAAAATTGAAAAAGGAATAAAAAAATATTTCAAAAGAAAACAAAAACCATACAATACATAAAAGAAACATCAATAGCATACATTACATTTCATACATTAAAATTTGAAAAAAATACAGTAGAATTAAAGCAGTGATTATTATTTTTATAAAACAAATTGCGGTAGAAACATAAAAACTTCTAAAAAATCAAAAGTATCATAAAAAATACACAATATAATTAATCGAGTGGATATCGTCGTAATAAATTGTGGTATAAATATGAAGAAACCTACAAAAAATATATATTTTCATTAAAAAATCTGTGATTTAGTTTTTTTGAGGGGATCGTAACACTATGCGTTTAATTGTTATCTATGCGTTTAATTGAACTAATAGACACTCCTGTTACTTTAGAAACTTCACAATGCAATTTTTTTCATCGTGAAATGGTCAAAAATGTTCTAACACATTCGCTATTATATCTTTGGATTATTTTTTTTCAAATGAAAACCAGGTCCAACTTTTGAACATATTTTTTAAGTTGAAAATAAAACTATTAAATACTTTCGGGTGATACTGTAGCTGAGAGCAAAGACGGACGAGTGACCAATGACAAACTAGAATGTGGAACTGCTTGAGAGCTAACCCGAACGGAACGACGCTGTACAATTATATGGAAAACCACAACTGTCAAATACTATATCCAAATCAACATACCTGTTTCACCAACCCCCGTAGCCCTTCTACACTGGACATTGCTGTAGTCAAAAACTACCCTAACATCTCTGGCTTGACTGCTCTAGAAGCTCTCTCGTCAGACCACCTCCCAGTCTACTTCACATTGGGAGTGAGGCCGATTGCTAGCCTCAGGGAGCAGTACGACTACGCCAATGCTGACTGGAAGGGTTACAAAGCCTACCTCCACAACCAGCTCTGCCTATCACCAGAAACTCTGGTGAGCCCACAGGACATCGATACCGCGATAGATACCATCTCCACCTTCATCCATAATGTCCGTGATGAAAATGTTCCCCTCAAAATTGTCACTCCATACAAAATAAATCTTACTCCTCATATCAAACTCCTTATATCTCTAAAAAACAAACAAAGACAGACCTACAGACGTACACTAGACAAACGTGACAAAACACTTCTAAACGTCCTCCAAGATGAAATCAAAAAAGAAATCCGCCTACTTAAAAACCAGCTATGGCAGAGAAAATTGGCAGCTCTAGAACCGGGTAACGGTACTCTCTGGCGAGTCGTCAAGGGTATCAAGTGCTCGTCTCAAAGCATACCACCTCTGCGCACAGCCTCAGGGTTGGCTGTTTCTGGCATTGACAAGGCTAATGCCTTGGCGGACGCTTATGAGAATACGTACTCAATCACTTCCGATCTTGGAAATATTGATGTCAACAAAGCTGTCGAGGATACTCTCACCAGCTTTGCTTACTCCCCGACCAACCAAAACGAGGTGCAACTTTGCACCCCGTCCGAAATTGGTCGTATCCTTGACAGACTTAAAACACGAAAACGTCTTCTTAAACAGTTACCACTCAAAGCGAGGATTTTTCTTACTAAAATAATAAATGCTTCACTCCTTAATGGCTATTTTCCGAGTATTTGGAAAGTAGCCAATATTGTTCCTATTCACAAGCCAAATAAACCTACCGAAAATCCAACTAGCTACAGGCCCATCAGCCTTCTTCCAGGTCTTGGCAAGATTCTTGAGAGAGTGGTTGCCTCAAGGTTAGTGTTCCATCACGAATCCAATAATACATTCCCTCATGAGCAATTTGGATTTAGAACAAGACACAACACGGTCCAGCAACTTACCCGTGTCGTGGAAGACGTGTCGATGGGCTTCAATAAGAACAGAAGTACTGGCATGGTACTGCTGGACCTCGAGAAGGCTTTTGATACTGTCTGGCACGATGGCCTTCTTCACAAACTTCTCCTCACTGGCACTCCACTCTATCTCGTGAAACTACTTCAATCCTACCTTTCCAATAGAAGTTTCACAGTCACCACTCATCATTCTACGTCATCCGCCAGGCCCATCCCTATGGGTGTCCCCCAAGGCAGTATACTTGGACCATGTCTATTTAATATTTACACACACGACATTCCTACTCCCCCAAACTGTAAACTCGCACTATTTGCTGACGATGCGGCATGCTACGCATCGTCACTCAAGGTGGATCGAGCTGGTCGCCGTCTTCAGATTGCTCTTGAGATCCTTGAGAAATACTACCAGGACTGGAGGCTCAAAATCAATGACGCTAAAACTGAGGCCATCATGTTCTCCCGAAAAATCAAGGAAAGAGTGCCGTCGATGCCCTTATTCATCGGTGGTTGCCTGGTTGAGTGGCAGGACGTGGTTAAATACCTCGGCCTGCACCTTGACCGGCGACTGACGTGGAAAACCCATTTGAATACCATCAGACAGAAGGGTCACAAGGGCATAGGGGCTATCAGTTCGATATTTCGTCGACGCAGCTTCCTTTCACCCAAAAATAAGCTCCTCCTCTATAAAACCCTTATTCGTCCTATCTTGACCTATGCTGCACCCGTTTGGGGTAGTGTGAGCAATACGGATCACCTGAAACTCCAGAGAGTGCAGAACAAGGCATTCAAGATATCTTTTAACACCCATCCCAGAACAAATCTTACCCGACTTCACGCTGAACAGCGAGAAGAAACCCTACAACACCACATCCTCGCTTGGACCGTGAAGTTCTATAAAAGCCAACAAAATCACAGAAATCCCTTAGTCGCTGCCCTGGGGGCTAACGAGAGTAAATCCGACCTACCCTTCCGTTATAAGCACAAGCTCCCGAAGCATTATCTGTTGCCTGACTAGTCCACCTACAGTATTAGCTGGGACGACCAAGGTCTGAGTGAATGTGATGGAATACAAGTAGCCTGAACGAGTGGACTTGTTTTTGCTGAATAATTAGTGTAAGAATTGTTATCTAGTTATAAGTAGTATGTAGGTGTTAATTATTTCTAAGATCTCATATATTAAGATTGAATAAATAAAATAAAATGATATGTAGGAAAATAAGTTTAAATAAGTTCATAAATTATAACATATAATTAAGATTAGTTAAGTAATAAATTTGTATATAGGTATAGCCTTGACAAATGTTTGTATAGTAATTTACTTGTTTAATAAAAAAAAAAAAAAAAAAAGAATGAGCTTAATACACTAATGCATTGTACGTACTATAGAAACAATTTTGAATGTATGTGTAAAGGTCTTTATATTTTGCTAGAACACTACCACGTATCAATTTACATTTAACACCATATTAATTCTATATTTTCTAAAGCTTGCCTCTAGTTAAGCTATTATATGGGTTTTCCAAATCCACAAACACCATATTAATTATATATTTTCTAAAGCTTGCCTCTAATTAAGCTATTATATGGTTTTTCCAAATTCACAAACGCACAATAAATACCCTTTTTTAAGTTTTCGCCATATACTTTTCCACAGTATACGTGAATAGAAAACCTGATCAATGCATTCTGTTCTACTTAAAAAGGCACCCTAAGCATCCCACACTATATTTTTAGTATTTATTTCACTATTTCTATCTAATACGAGTGGATTGTTGGTGAAAAAGTGACAAATTCAATAGAATAGTGAAGATAAGCTAAAATTAATGGAGATTTATTTTTACGTGGTTTGACTGCAAATTAAAGCTTTAAAGACACTTTCAAATAACCACAAATAATATTGTTTTCTTTTACATTTTACCACTACCATTCTATATTTTAGTCAGTTTGGGCAGAGAAAATAGTGAGCTGTAATTTAAATTTATTCCATTCCTTGAGATCCATATACCTTCTCACACTTCCTTTAAAATTGGGTTGGAAGAGACTGTACCAACATTTGAGCAGCTCAAAGTCAAACTTACCAGTACGTGGTGCATCTGTTAGATTAATGGCGAGGCTGTGATGGGCGACATGTGCAATTGAACAACGAATTGGCGACATGTGCAATTCAAGGTGGGTCTTGGCTACGTACAAGATTATGTGTCACCTATCTCTCCTAGCAGAATATCTCATTTAGATTGTTTTATCCAGTGTAGGGCGCTTTTCTATCACACCATCCAGCTATTGGTTCCCTTTTTTCCACTCCCGCTCTTCTTGTCACATCCATTCGTTGAGCAAAACCTTCCTTGCAGGTTTAATGTCTTGTACTTGTATATTATATAAGTGTCCAAATCCCCACAGTTTTCAATCAAGTTTTTATAACTTTTGTTACTGTAACTGCGCCATGCAGATCGTAGAGCTCTTCGTTATCTCTCTTTTTCCACGCACCGTTATCATACATTGAACCATATATTCTTCGGATAATAATACGTATATACCATCAAGCCATCTTCATATCGAGGTAGACAGACAGGAGAAAGCTTTAGACTTTGCTATGGCGACACGCATATTTCGCCTCTACTTCATCCATACAGTTCCTATGAATTCTCTGGATATTTACATTTCTTATTTACAAAATATTACATACTTTATCCAAACATACTTTCGGTGGTCTTCCTCTACCTTCCTCTTCCTCTTCCTCCACCCCTTGCACTCACATTTTCTTCATACATTCGTTCCACATGCCCAAAACATCTCATCAGCATTAAGTTCACACTTATTTTGAATCACTTCATTCCGTCTTTTGTCCTACATTGTCACCCCTTATAATCTTTAAAGTGAACGTAATTTCAGTCTTTTTCCCCGTTTTACTCCCATAGATCAAAGTTCACACCAAAATATTATTATAGACTATCATCTTAGTAGATTTTAGTTCTCAATCGAGTTTTTCATTACTCTATATGCCGTTAGATGTCCCTCTTAACTCTTCCATCATCTGAGAATCTACTACCTAGCTTTCTGTCAAATATGTCGAAAGTTTTTTCGTTCCGCTTTGTAAATGTCTCCGATACGTGGGAAAGCATAGGTCTTAGCAACGTTTTGTAAAGTGAACTTTTTATATTCCTGGAGTAACGGAATTAAGCCAGAAAAGCTACTTTTTAATAGTGTAAATTGTTTTTGTATGGTTTATTTAAAAAAAATATTTATTCGTGAAACGTCTGCAAATTCCGGTTTTTGCAAGTGAACATTTTTAACCGGTGACACTTAGCTTGACATTTTAACTCGGCACAATGTTCCTGGGAATTATTTAAAAGTGTTCCGCTTGAAAAATTACATTAAAAGCGGCGCGGCGAGCATTCAAGCGGCTTTATGGCGGATGTTAAGGTATTTTTAGAGCTCAATGTCTGTCGTCGCTTGGTTGCCGGGCAGTATAAAGGTTATTGCATTAATCTTAAAGGAAAAAGGGAAAAATATCATAACTTTTCATGGTTGTAAAGTACAAACAATTACTTGAATAACGCTGTTTGTTGAACAAAATCACTCATAAGTTTTTTTCCTTTAAGAATTAATTTGTTTTAAGACAAGCCAAAAACGGGCTGTGGGAGAGAGGCAAGTTAACATAGATCTAATATGAATAATATTGTATGTCCATAATGGGAATTTAGAAATTAAACTCTTCTCAAGGATCTAATAAATAAACTCGAAAATTGACGTGACAACTGCTAATTGCCAGCGACATAACGTCGCGAAGGCTGGAATGGATTGGCCATGTAAGTAGTCCCCAGTTCTCCCTTTTTTATCCACTGCACGGATTTCTTATGTTATGCAAATAGGTTGTGCTTCTAGTTAGCTTATTCGTAAGGTAGAATACCAACCAGGATTCTTCTCAATCTGCTTGGCGGTGCCGAGAATATGTCCACAGTTTCACTCAGTGGGTTTAATATTGGGTCCTTACATGTGAAATTGGCGTTTTGTTTGGGAGGAACATAAAGCTGATTTTTTTTAATATAATATATTTATTTAATCAAAGTATGTACCATTGCTATCTATGCACTTTTGCCATCTCATAGATAGTTCATCGATCCCTTTACTAAAAAAACCATTCGGACGGGAATCAATAAAATCTTTGAAGTCGGTTTGGACTGCCCCATCGGAGTTGAATTTTTTCCCTTGCAAGAAGTTATCCAAATTTCGAAAAAAATAGTAATCTGTTGGGGCAAGGTCCGGAGAGTACGGTGGATGTCTTAGACATTCCAATTGAAGCTCTTCTAATTTGGTAGCCGTCTGTTGTGCAGTGTGTGGTCTAGCGTTATCATGAAGCAGCAGTGGCCTAGAGCGATTAACCAGCCTCGGTTGTTTAGCAGCTAGCTTTTCCATCATGGTTTGCAGTTGCTGACAATAGACATCTGCCTTAATCGTCTGGCCAGATTTAAGAAAGCTGTAGTGAACGACACCAGCACTAGTCCACCAAACGCTCACAAGTAACTTTTTTAGAGTCAATTTTCGCTTGGGGCATGGTTTGGCTGGTTCGGCAGGGTTCAGCCATTGCGATGAGCGCTTCCGATTATCATACAGGATCCACTTTTCATCACAGGTAATGATTCGATTCAAAATCCCTTCATTATTGTGCCGGTTGAGTAATGCAACGCAGCAGTCAACGCGCGTTTGTTGATTTGCTTCACTCAATTCGTGAGGTACCCACCTTTCAAGCTTTTTCACCTTCCCAATTTGCTTCAAGTGGATTAAAACAGTTTTATCACTAACACCGCAGCCTGCAGCTAACTCGGACGTGGTTTGCGATGGATCCGCTTCCACAATAGCCTTCAATTCTTCATTATCAACTTTGGTCTCCGGGCTTGTTCTGCAGGTCGAAATTTCCAGAACGAAAACGTTGGAACCAAAAACGCACTGTGTTTTCTTTTGCGGCACCGTCGCCATACACATCATTAATCCTTCGAGCCGTTTCTGCAGCACTGGTTCCACGGTGGAACTCGTACTCGTAAATAACGCGATATTTCAAGTTTTCCATTTTGTAAACTGAGTGACGCAAAGAAAAAAAACAATTGAGGAAAAAACAAATGAATTATAATTTTCGAAACACAAATACTTGAGTAAATAGCTGTATAAATTTGAGTTTGAAATTCCTAACCAAAGAGAAGATATTTGAGATCAAAGTTGCAAGTACGGCAAAACGCTGGTTTCGTATGTGGGGACCTAATATATCTATACCAAGCGTGACAGAGTGTTTAGCTATGATATTCGTTCTGTAAGTTGGTATGTACCTATAGATCAGAGGGTGATTCCTTGCATGGCTATATTTATTAGGAACATATAAACTTAGTGCTTCTAACATCGCGAGATTTTTAAAACAACCTTGAAAAACCTTTAGTAGAAATATCACAATGGATTCTTGCCTTCTTGTTTCGAGGCTTCTGTAGTTACACACCGTGATAAGTTCGACATGGTCGAAAAAGATCATTATGCAAGACCAATAATACAGAAGAAGGTGGCTATTTGGTAGACCAAGAAATATGGTTTTATAAAATGAACCGCTGTAGGTCTCAGGAGGCTACGAGTGAGTGGAAACAACAGGAGACGGCGAGTGACAAAAAAAAAAGGGTTGAAGAAAAATTATCCAAACCCAAACCGTCCCTAATAAGAAACATCAATAAACACAAAATAATTCTAGGACCTAAGACACCTAAAATAAGATAGTTAATATGATCACCAGCAAGTAACATCGATATTGAAATCCAGGAATAGTTTCATATAAATGAGAAACTATTCGTGTCTTTCATTTGGTCTATCCGCCTTGCTAGAGAACGTGTTGTCACTCGTCACCTTTCAACATTTCCAGTCACTACCAGCTTCTACAAACTCTCTTTATATATTCTGGTGATATAACTGAAGTATTCTCATTCTGCTTGTAGGCGACATCAAATATTGGATCTGTATCTGTACATAAATTATGTTCTATTTGTGTAGTTCTCTTCAACAAATCAGGACTGATGATTTTCACATATCTTATAGCGTAACCGGGGGACGAAATTTCTTTAAGACACATTAAAAGAGACTTCGAGTAAAGAACCGCTGTAGTAGACATAAATCTTACAGAAATAACATTCACACACGTTTGCGACATATGAATATTGTAAACAGACAAACTCTTTTCCCAGACAAGGATTTTTTTTTTGAAAACCATCGGAGATTGAACCCGAAAGCCCGGCTACCCAGCTTAGCGTCTTACTTACTGATGATGATTCTCGATAAAGAAATAAAACATTTTTTTAAATAAAGTTTTACTAAACAAAACACCGTTTTATTAAATTATGAGATTTTTTTTATTCAAGTTACAAGAATTTTGCTATTTGTGTAGTATTTTATCAAATGAGGGAAGAGTTAAGAAGGATATCGAAGGCCGTGTAGCGAAAGCAAAGAAGTCAATGGAGCACTAAGACATATATACTTGAACCATACATAATTAAATCTACTAACATAAGATAGTCCACAAGTGTAATTTAGTTACTCCTTTGATTTACGGAGGAAAACGTGGACATGGAAGACGACTGCAAAGATTCGAATAAACACTGTAGAAATACACGCACTTATTACATGAATTTAAAGCTGAAGTATTAAGTACGATAAAGAAGAAGACTCTGATATGATTTAGGCATGTAGAATGAAGGAATGAAGAAATACTGATAACACTTATATACCATATAGTAGAAATGTAAATAGAGGTGTAGAGAACGACCAAAGAAAGCCATAGTTGCTGGGCCTCGTAGTAAAGGATCCCCTCGCCACTTCAATGCCAACTCAGTTGAAAAGCACACCAGCAAATTCACCGGCCATACCGCTGTTCTGGATCCGATGACACACCTAAAGTAAGATGATCGGAGTGTACTGGCAAGTTTTTTTACATATTTTTGAAAGAATAGATATGGCCGTATTCATGGCTATCCTTGTATCCCCGAATACTAAGCAGAAAAAAAGCTGTGTCATTTGAGGGATGTTGTACAGTGCGGGATTCAAACCGGTGTCCTTTTGCACGGGCAGTGCATTACCGCGCAAACATACACTTTATCCCAATAAAATTATAATTAAGTCAAGTGAATTATGTTTTGGAAGAATGGATTATAAGAAAAATCGTAAGAACTAAAATGTATTGATGTGGAAGAGGTGAAATATGTGTGTTGAGACAGGAAACTCTGACACTCTGTCCTCTTGGCCAGCCCCAGAAGAAAAGCAGCGTGATGATTTGTATATATATATACACCATAACTTTCATGTTTATTTTTTTCGCACTAAAAGTAATTTTTCGTGACGTTTCAAAAACACCCATTGAAAGTGCAAATAGAGAAAATGCTTCGTTCTCCAGAGCTTTCAGCCGAATTCACGTCTAAGTCATTGTTAAAAATGTCAAAATATTTTTTTGCAAAATATCATATTCTAAAAGGTATTATATTATATTTTTGTAGCATTCGCGAAGTTTCCAAAAGAATAATGGTCAGGTTATAACAATGCGAATTTCAACTTCAAAAGAAGCATTTTAACCAAATTTAAGCAAATACTGTAATCAGCAAAAATAAATTGCAATGTCAGCGAAATGAAAGGGAAATCTAAAATGAAAGACTGTTGTTTTTTTTTAATTATAAATTATATTTTTGAATTGAATCATTAACCTTCATGGCTCTGTTGGTAAGGCGTCTGTCTTGCAACCAGGGTGTTGCGGGTTGAATTCTCGTTGGATTCCAATTTGTATCGGAATATTTTTTGTCATAATTTATGTCGTGTGTCATAATTTATGTCATTTAGAACTGTGAATTTCAACGTCAATACAATTAGTGATAATTTTTCGTTTAAATAAAATAAAATTTGTGTTATGTATAAAAAAGAATGAAATTAGTGCATTATGTTATATCGTTTACACTTACGAGTATGTTATTTATAGTTAAGGTATGGACATTGTGGAGGTTTAAATACATTGTAATTTGGTTTATTAACCCTGAGAGCGCTACGAGAAAAAAATATAATTGTCTATCTAGTGCTGAGATATATTTACGATTCGGACATTCGTGATAAATATTTATTTTAAACAACAAAAAAACAAAAAATATATATTTTTACAACATAAATATATTTTAGAATATGTACCCTTGTATTCTAAATGAAGGATATTCATTTAGAATACAAGGGTAGAACAAATTTCTTCCACTGCTATAGCAGTGCGCCGATCTCTCAGGGTTAAACAACGTTTACTCCACTTTGTGTAACGGTATAACCCTACCGGTTTCAAGGTGTTCCCTTCATCATCAGGGGAGCACAAATAAGACTCTTGTTCATGCTCCTCTGATGATAAGGTAAAAAACCTTGAAACAGGTAGGGTTACACCGTTACATAAATTGGAATAAAAAGTGTTTAATAAAATTAATAACAATGGTTTACATTCATAAGTGTAGTGACCCCCCTGAATTTAATTTTAAGAAAAAAAATCTTTTAATTTTATCAAAACAACGAATAAAACTTGAAAAAATGTCAACAAACTGTGAGTCATCATGTTTTAACTCATTGTGATGCTTTACATATCTTTTTAAACAAAATTAAAAATACCAACCTGTATTATAAGTACACACCACCTACTTCATATCTGGCATGGAAAAAAGTTAACATATACTATAAGTGATATGCACTTATTTAGTTTTATTATATGATACTTTCGTTGCATGTAGTCCGACCTAGAGGGCTTAATGCCTTGTGACAATATCTAACAATCAACCAGAAATATATTGTAATACACTTTTTTTGTATGCAGTACATGTTGCATGTATTGCTGTGGCAATCTATTCCAATCAACTAGAAATATCTTAAAGACGAGGCCTTAAACGATAACAAGAATTCAAACCTTTTAAAAAACAGGATACCGACGGAAATTAAACCAACAACCCTTAGAACGTTTAAGAGACCTTAAATAAAAACAAGAATAAAACTTTTTTTTAAAACAATTTGGGTTTTAATGGGAAAAGACCCCGTAAGTCTTGAGTTGGAAGAAAGTTGGTGTCTTACCAGCTAAGCCACGGAGGTCTTGAAAGTTTTGTCAACAAGTTATTTAATTTTTTTTAGGCACTTTATATTTATGAAAAAAATATTTAACATAAGAAATTGATACAAATTAAATTATATGAAATCGATTTTAATTTAGTACCAAGTGTTTTCCCAGTCTTGAGTATTCGTAATTGGATTATAGTATCCAAGGGCAAGCACATATTTAAGATAACAATATACTCATTGTTTCACATTGTGCTGCTGCTGGCTTGAGTCTGAAAACCAAACATATAACTATTGAAAGACCCTCTCAAGCTGGCGAGTGTTCGGTTACAGGCGGAATAGTTCCTTTGTGTTGGGACTCAATATTTGATACCTTCCCATTGTCGGCTTTCAGGATCTGTGTTGATAGCTTTCCATATCCTTGCAGTATGTTTCTGTTTCTATTTTGGAAAAGCAAAATTATTTGACGGGAGGTGTGTAAATATTTTAGAAGAATTGTTCAGTTGCCCGGAAAATAGTTTCAAACGCAAATCAAATACTTTTCATTTTTTACTGTGTCAGCAAACTCTCGTGTCCTGAACGATGATTATTCTCGGGGAAAATATTGATTTGGTTGTGATCAGTGGTAATTGGCTTATTCGACTAAGCATAATGTTGGAGTGCCGTGTCAAAATTAACAATAATTTACTGTTTACTGCACGATAATTGTTTATAATACTTATAAACAATCCCTCACTACAGATATATTTTATTGTATATCATTTTTTTTTTGTTTGCGGCTGTAAAAATACACCAAGCACTGAAAAAAAACAACTTATTAAGTACTACAAAAAACCACTTCAGAATGAAAAATAAGGGTAATTGTTTTTGAGGTGGTTATTGTAGGTATACATAGTTTAGCCGAGATTAAAATATATTAATATGCATGAAATATTATTTGGATACTTCAAGTTCTTGTGTAGTAAATATAAATTACTTTATTTATTTAGTTTAACACTTTTATTGCTTATAAAACCTCGTGGACTTATAGCCAGGTGGTAATCTCTTCTAGCCAACCAGACGACATATAAATGAAGCATGTTACATGGTTTCTATAAACATTCAAATGACCATCCCCACGAAACCCATGAACACATACGTAACATACGCCCGCAAACCTCACAAAGACGGAAAATCATCAAAACATTGCTTTTTATATAAAGTGAGATATCATCAATCGAAGGAAAAAGAAGGGATGATGCAGAGGAAAGAAAAAATCAAGAATGAAACACGTTATATTACTAACTAGAAATTAGGAGTTTTTTCAGTCGCTTCTTAAAGCATGCCAAGGACGGAGCGAGTCTTATATTGGTTTGTAACTGATTCCAGAGTCTCACTGCATGGACAGTAAAGGACGACGTAAAGAAAGAAGAGCGATTAACTGGAAAGGTCAATAAACAATCTCTGTTTGAGCGTAGCGCTAATCCATGATTGGAAAGAAGCTGAAAATTTTCGGCGAGATAAGAGGGAGTTGCGGGACAGTTAAGGATATTATACATACGTAACATACGCCCGCAAACCTCACAAAGACGGACAATCATCAAAACATTGCTTTTTATATAAAGTGAGATATCATCAATCGAAGGAAAAAGAAGGGATGATGCAGAGGAAAGAAAAAATCAAGAATGAAACACGTTATATTACTAACTAGAAATAATGAATTTTTTCAGTCGTTTATTAAAGCATGTTAAGGACGGAGTGAGTCTAACATTGGTTTGAAATTAATTCCAGAGTCTTACTGCATATTCAGTAAAGGCCGATTAAACAAAGAAGAGCGGTGAACCGGAAAGACCAATAAACAATCTCTGTTTGAGGGTAGCGCTAGTCCATGATCGGAAAGACGCTGAAAACTTTCGGTGAGATAAGAGGGGGTGGCAAGACAGTTATGGAGATTATACAATAGATACAGTATGTGAATTTGGCGTCTTTTTCACTCTAAAAGGGACTGTATTTTTAATAATTAAGATTATAGCCTGATAACTGAGCTTTTTCACAAACAAAACTATTTTGTATGCATATATTATACAAACCGTGAGGAATTCTTAGTTGGACACTCAACAGTTTTAAATTCCTTCTTTTTTCTCTTGACGTAGTTTTGGACTATAAAAAAAATTAAAAATTATAACAGAAAGTCTATGAAGGCTCATGTAAATTTCTGTAGTATAATTGAATATGTGTCTGAGTTACTGCAAATATTTGGTTTATATTTGAAGTGACTGGAGTCGCAACGTTATACTTGTGCATACATTTGAAAGTTAACGGATACCTGGAAACGGGGTTTTGATGACATACATAAGTGATGGCGATGAAAAATGTATAAGATTTTGTTATGAGTAGAGGGATGGAATAATAGTTTGGCAGTATGAAAAAATATAAGAATTTATCTTTTTTATACACATATATTATGTATATGTTAGTGAAGGCATTAACACTGTAGAGGTTTAAATATATTGTAATTTGTTCAGTCAAACACTGTTTATCTCACTTTATATAACGGTATAACTCTATATGTTTCAAGGTTATATAAAGTTAAATAAACAGTGTTGCGACTACACAAATCACAATATTTTATACACATTTTATTTATTAAAATGTTTTGCAAATATTTTGTTTTATTTATTTATCTATGGTACACCATAGCTTAGATTATTATTAAAACCCTAGGTAGTGATTACTACACTTATAAGAAACGAAAGAAACATTTTTATTTAAAAATATTGAACAGATACAACCAATTTGTTTTTAAAACAATACATACGTATGCAAATATGTACATGAACACTCGCACAATAATTCAACTATATATACAGTTATTAACACTAGTTTGGCGAAAGCCAAACTTTCAGATGGAGATAAAGGAGCGGTACTTACGGGTGTTGATGATGGGAGTCGGAGGTATCGGCTGATCTTCCAGGACTCTTGGAGTGTCACAGCGGTTGATGGTTTATTCGTCTGGTTCTTCGTTGATGAAGCGGGCTGGCGGCGGCCGGCCCGGTCCGAGATGTCCCCCCGCTGGTGGTCTGTGCACAAGTGAACGAGACGACCGGAATATGTTCGTCGAGTTAAAACTACCACAACTTGCGACAATGCTATAATTTAGGATAGGTGTGAACAATATTTGATCGCGCGACAGGGCCGGCGGCGATAATAGAGCGGCCCGCGCGCGACAGGGCCAGGAGCGACGACAGAGCAGCCCACGAGCGGAATAGTAAATTTGCGTCACGCTATGGCGTGAACAAACACATTCATATGAAATTCAGGCTTACGTGGTAAGTAAGATGAAGAAGGGCATACTGAGTTGGTTTGAACATGTGAAACAAATGAATTAAGAAAGGCTAACAAAACAGACATATAGTGCAGATGTGAGTAGAAGGCGTGGGAAATGAGGACCAAAGAAAGTATGTTTGGGTCAAATTATGTGATATTCTGAAAGAAGAAAACGTAGAAAGCCAGGGAAATCGTATAAGTTGCATGAGAAGGAGTATGTGTGTGGAAGGGACGAAGGATGTGTGTCGAGATAGGAAATGGTGGCGTTCTGTCCTCTTTCTAATCCAACAGGGAGATATTGTGATTGGAGTTATGTATGTATGTATGTTATTAAAACATTACAGGACTGTCTCTAGCCGGGCAGCCCTCCATATGTCAAACCAGTCGCCCTTGGCATTCAAATGAAAAGTAAAATATAGATACACACAAACAAAATTTGATATCAATAGGTGCATAGTTTAAGCGCAATCAAATGTGCCAATCATCCCCGCAATACTAAATGTCTCAAGATGTTTCAAAATTTAATTAAAAAAATAAGTGAAAAAAAATAACAACGTTAAAAGTTTGATCCGATCAGCAAACAACATACCCAGCATCAATTCAAACAAGTTTTAATGTGGATTAACAGGCCCTTAGGTAAAGTATTCAACAGAAATAATCAACAAATCGCAATAAGCTACATAATTTGTTTATTTCATAAATGAAAAAGTTTATTTCATAAATATCCTCAGTGAGATACAGGCAAAAGCCTAGTTTACTGGGGATACGACAAATGAAAGGCAACAAACCCAGATCCATTAAAATTGTATGTCCAAATCAAATTATCTGTTGTTTTTCTCAAATTTTGTATATTTCTTGTCATGTGTAATAATAAATAAATAAATAAATAAAAGATTACAGAAAAACACAAACAATACACTCGCCAATCTCAACGAGTTTAACATTTCCACAATTCTGTAACAAGCCAATAATTGCCGATATGTTTCCACATTCTGTAACAAGTTGACAGAATATGGAAACATACATCGATAATTTTAGCAAATACTCGTTATGGCTCCGAATGCTGGACGATGTTTAAATCTTACTCTAGCCAACTAGAAACTGTTGAAATGCGCATGCTAAGATGGTCAGCTGGTGTGTCCCTAAGAGACAAAATAAAAAGCTCACGCATTCGTGGAAGCCTAGGTGTTACAAACATCAACAGCAAGATGAAAGAGAGGCGATTGAGATGGTATGGGCACGTTGGACACAGAGCACCCGATCACATTGTGAACCAGGCAATCTCCATGGATCTTCCTCGAATAACCCCCAGAGGAAGACCAAAAAATTCATGGGTGGTGCAAAAAGATAACCTGATGCAGAGGCACGGTCTGGGGGACGTACTCCGGGACAGAAGAGCATACAACCTGAGGACGAGGAGAGCTGACCCCAACAGTCTTCGCAGACAATGAGTTGGGATGGAGCCAGGGAGAACACTCGTACGTGTCCCAATACATGTAACGTGTAGAAGAATTCCATTGATAATTGCATATTTATTTATTGTATAGTATACAATATGGTGTGTTTGTTGCAATATAATATTTTCCAACCATTCATACAATTATTGTGAGTAAGGTGGAGGAGTTTCATTTTAATATACAAAATAAAATTGCTTCATAGCAAAATTTATTTAAAAAAAAAACTAAATAATTCAGGACAATTTATGTGACTTGGTTGTTTTATATTGAAAAACAAAATCATTCATTATTGTTTTTTTTACATCGTGGTAATAAATTTAAGGGCTATTCAAAAAAGATAAAGTAAATTTTAATTCACAAATATAAAACTTTGGAATGCTCAAATTGAAGTTGATAAATCGTAAAAACTTATACTGGAATTTTTCAACAGCTTACTGTCTGCTCTTTAAATGGCACTATAAAAATTGCACTTGTGCCATTCCTACTGTCATAAAATACAAAAAAATACCCTTTTCATGCATTTTAGTAATTGAAATTTATGAGTTGTAATTTTATTCAGTCGGTTACCGTTAACCTTGTCAAGTTAGAACGCCGTTGAGTCGAGTAAGCTGTCTTAACGGCGCTATATAAATTGTCCTTGTATGTTATAGTTGGTTTTGGATTGCTTCCCGATGGACCCCGAAAAAACGAATAACAATTACAAAAAATTTACTCAGTATAGTTAAAGAATTCGTTTGGTAAAAATACTTTCACAGTCTACACGTGTGCGAGTGTCTTAGCCTCTTTACGTTCAGGGTGGTATTGCCAACATGTGCGTTGACGTTCCGTGTCTACTCCAGTGTTTCAAAATCCGAAAACTGTACTGTTTTATACTTTCAGTGTATATAATGCAACTTGGTGCGTTTATTTCCATGCAACAATCTTTTCCAACAAACCAGAAAGATGTTTATGAACTCTAAAGTGAAAACCAGACTTCTATTTTTAAATATTGGTGCCAACGGGGACCCAACCCTGGTTTGGAAGACAGGCATCTTACAAACTAAGCCACTGAGAAGGTCTCGATTGAGCGTGTCGAGAATAATTTATTTATAAAAATATAAAAATAGTCTTAATTTAATACTAATATTATAATGTAACGGAAACTACGGAATAATCCTACTCGTGCTTCCTTGTGAAGTGACTTCATCGTAATATTGTCTGCCGGCCACGCTTTTCAATATACGTCAGAATCACCAACTCGTATAAATTTTGACGATTCATCATACAAATGAATAGTATATAACATATTATTGTTTTGTACAGTGAAAACTAAATAATGAAATTTTGAATGTCATGAAAGGACACAAACGAAGCTACAATTATCCAACTGGTTAGGGTAACTTTTAGAATATTTATGAACGACAAATCGTTGACCCTTTTCATACATAATAAAAACAAGAAAAGTGTCAAGCTGTCAGTTTGATGCTGGGGTCATTTTGGGAGAAAAGTGGCGACGAAATTCTTCAACGCAAAGTGAGACAACAGCGTTAGGTTTGATTAATAGAATGTCTGGTGAAAAAAAAATGAAAATGTCCTCTTAAATGCCGCGCAAAGCATAAAATAAAAGATTCATGGAAAAACTTGGGAGATAGGAGAGAAAAGGGAACGAGAAAGTTGGGGTGAGATTGTCAGAGAAGTGAGAGAACGATGAATTATTAGGATGGGTAGCATCCCGCTCTGTGTCTTGATGGAAATGAAACGTCTTGTTAAGGATACATTTGGAAAATAAAATGGTTTTATGATGGAAGAATCTAAAAAAGACGGAAGTTTTTTTTAAAGAAATATGTTACTTTGATATGACAAAATTTTAAAAGATTATATTGGATTGTACGAAAAATTATTTCTCATTTTTAGTTTGAATTCAAACACATCGTTTCACTACATGCTCGTTAAAAGAGGTTTTAGACAATTTCCATTAATTTCTCGCGTCGTATGACGCTTGTTATTCTTGATCAATGCTTTGGTTTGATTGTCATCAGTGGTAATTGGCCTTCTAGAAAAGACCCAATTTTCAAATTATTACAAAGTCACTAACTGCATCGTCACCATACACTGTATATGTATTTTTGTAACAGTTTCTTTGCAATAGTAAACTTATTTTATTCCAAATTCCAAATGACGCCAAAAGAATCGCTATCCAAAACAATGCACTAAACTATTACCTTTGACAATCACAAAACATCCGAAATTATTATATGAACAAATTTAGGAATGTCTTCAGCCCCAATACCCCTGGAGAAGACAAGTAATGCATAGTTCGTTGCCCTAAATGTTAGAAATAAACCTCCTCGTGGGTACGTATTAACCCTCTCACACGTCTAGCGCATGTGATTATTACTGCTTGACGAACTGTTTAACCAGAAATGAACCTCTTTTTATATTTTTAGGTATTATCAGAAATCGTACCTGAAACATTCACGTAGAAGACCAACATCATACTAACTGGTCCACGGAGGCCGTCAGTTTTTAATATAGCGTAGCCACTATCTTTCTAAACTAACATTCAACTTATGTTTATATCATTATCAACCTGGGTCGATCCACTGATGGATGAAGGTCTCCCCAGGTTGACTCCAAATAATTGGGGTTTTTTTTCCTTGGTGCCATGTGATGCTGCCATGCTTCCTGATTTCATCCATCCAGCGTACCTTTGGTATTTTCTGGACCTCTTTATGCCTCTTGGGTACCACTGGATTATTTCGGATGTCCATTGGGAGACTGACATTCTGGCTGTGTCCTTCATATTACCACTTCATTTTCTAGCACACCTTTATTACGTCTCCTATCTTTGTTTTGTTATGAATCTAGGTGTTTTGTTTACGGTCTCTTTTAACATGGTATATCCCAACATGCATCTCTTTATGCTCTTTTGTGCGGTCTGCAGTTTTTGTATGTTCTTTGCTATGATCGTCCATATCTCACAGTCATAAGTAAGTGCTGGGAGAATACACTGGTTGTAGACCTTACACTTCAAAGATATTGGCAGATCACTTTTGAACATGTTGTTCAAACGTCCAAATGAGCTCTATGCTAGTTTTGTCCTTCGTGCTAATATATTTCCTCCGATATGCCACCTACAAACGAAATAAGTTGGCCAAAATAAGTTGATCCAAATTTCTGGACAAGTTCTAACTGCTTTCCATCTACGATTATGTTTATAAGAATATATTTATTTTTTAAGTCGGTCAATAATAGTGGGTTTAAAATTGAGTTAGAGCGCTCTTGAGGACACTTTAATTTCTAAACTGAGTTATATAAATTGTACTTTTAATATTATTATTCTTAAGAATATTGACCTCACCGACTGACAAATTTTCATTTTTTAATTTGCAAATAGATTCATCACAAATACGAAATGTGCTTTTGTTTGTGCCATATATTTTGATGTATGGTATGTAAATTTAATACTGTACAATTTTTTGTTCGTTATAAATGAAGTCTGAAAATAGTTTTGTATATTTTCCTGATTCCGGCATAGCTTTTTAAAAAAATATATTTGGCCAGCCCTGATTTAATCAAACAAATTACCAATTGAAATTTTCTCATCAATAATACAATAGAATTGATTTCTGAATACGTAAAAGTTTGTCATTGTTTTACATAAAAACATTCGAATAACTGATATTTTTTATATTTTCCCATATTGTACTAGGAAATAGCGAAACATCGCAAAATAAAAAATTTGTTTTGAAACAGAAAAAATACCAGATCGCGTTATTAAACACTCCCATGCTTGGATAATACTCGGAGACTGAATGCAAAATTATATTTGATTGTCTTAATACTTTTGGTATAAGAGCCATAAAGCACAAATATTTTTAAGTTGGTTTAATTTGATAAGTTGATATTAGATAAACAAATATGAAAGCGTTCTCAAAAAAAAATTACAACTTAATTGGTTTGTTTGTATTTTTTTTTATTAATTGGTTTGTTTGTATTTTTAATTGGTTTGTTTGTATTTTTAATTGGTTTATTTGTTTGTTTTGGTTTGTTTGTTTTTATTTTTGTTTCGCCGATTAATTGGTTTGTTTGTATTTTAATTGGTTTGTTTGTATTTTTAATTGGTTTGTTTGTATGTTTTTTGTTTCGCCGATTGTTCATGTCTCAGATTATCATAAAGAACTTTATTAATGAATAATTCATATGATGCCCATCGAGAAATCAAATTTGATTATAAAAACTTGTAGACGAGCGTGTTTTGAAGGCAATATTGTATTCGGCCCCATTGATCGAGCCTTCAGGTGAAGAACCATTGGAGAATGGAAATAACTCACAGTTCACTATCCTACATGTTGAAAATCAGAGGAATCCTTTAACCAGTTAAGGGCTCTTTCTTTTTTTCGGGTATTATCGAGAATCGAACATAAAGTGGGAGACTAGCAGTGGAACACCACCGTCTTACCAACTAGTCCTCGGATGTCGTTAATAGTTAATTCTGAAATATAGTATATTATTTATACATTGCGTTGTATAAAACTTTTGTTACAGTACAATCTGCTGCTTACTGGCATCTGGCAGTACTTTCGAACCAACCAGAATAGTGTTAAAATTAGCCTTTAGGAACATCAAAGTGGGATTTTTTTATAAAAAAATCTAGGAACAAACTTTATAATTTTCTGTAAAATAAAAATAAATCAAATATTGCTTTTTGATTGTTTCTTATAATTTAAAAGGCAAAATATATAAAATACCGAATAACTGACAATTATGTTTAGGCACAGTTGACAGTTAAAATTGCCGTTAAATGCCCAAACAACCCAAAAGATATACAATACCGTTTGAGACAACTATGTTAAATTTAACAAAAATAAACCAACTGATACGAGTAAAATGCCAAAAAAAAAACAATATTACTTCAACCAACTCTCGATTTAGTTCTCAACAAAATGGCAGAAATGTCCTCGTCTAGAACACCTGTGGATTTAAAGGCAGAATAAATAATTCGTCTACATATGGAAATAAATTTGTTCCCCCTTTGCTCCATTGTGTGAATAATTCATTGTTCCCTCCGAGGTACGGGGAACAACATATTTGTGAATATATTACATTACATCAAAGTGACTGATAATCTTGGGCTTTGTGTAAGCAATTAACTTGGGATGTTAGTTTACCTTACATGTGGTAAGAATTTTATGGGCCAGTTGAAATTTCGTTATCACAGAAGAACAATTATTACTTGATAGAGATAAAGCTCGTGCGGTAAAAACATCTGGATGGATAAATTACATAACCCTCTTTTAATTACGAGTTGCTCACTTGAAACTCCCTTATTAAACGAACGCTCGACTCGTTTGAGAATCGCCCTTATGATTGATACAACTTATTATACCGATAAAAGGGGGTTATAATTATTATAAGCAAATTTCGAATTTCATCCTATAAAGAGAATAGTATGTGCCAATAACAATTTGAAGAAAATGACACAAAGTTAGATAAATGTATGAGCAATTTAATGCAAGTAGGTGAGACATGTTGAATGGACGAGGGACATTTAAAATTGAGTCAAGATTGTATGTGACACGTAAAGAACATTTAAATAAAACATAGTCGAGGGTGTACTTTACCATTTCATACGTGCATGTAGTGATTTTTTAAAATGGATTTTATAAAAGTGGCTTTCTAAATGACAGTGGCCTATTCTTATCATTGATCTTGAAATAACGAAACGATAAAAGTCAAAGAAACTAAAGGAGCTCTATGATATGTACGTATAAATAATGTGCAAAAATATGTCATGAATAAATTGGCGCTTTGTCTTATCTATATGTAAAGACAGACAAATGTCGTGATGTATGTATATGATACATGTGAATTAATTGAGTTGAAATATGATAATGAACAAAATGTAGTATTATATTGCATTAAACTATCGTTTTATACAATACTCTCGAGGGGTTTATTACCACACGGAAACTTATTCTTATCGACCAGAAATATATTATAAAGATGAAAACTAGACTTAATTCCTCTTAAAAAAAATAACCAACTGAATTGAAACTGCAACCCCCGACTTGGAAGACAGGTATCTTCCCAATAAGACCACGGAGGTCATCAAATGACAATGATAGTCTAGAAAAAAGGTAATCAGCAATCGACGTGTAGAAACATGAAAATATCGAAGTGTGGTAAGTATTTTCAGAGCTGGGTTGCAGCGACAAAGGAGTTTGTCCAGTGGAAAGGCACCTTGACCGAAGGGGTGGCACTTTTTGAGACTGCGAGATATAACCGTAAGAAGAAAAGCATAACGGGCATCTGCGAGTAGCACCGAGTCGCCAAATGGAACAGTGTGGGAAGGTGTGCGGATCAAAGATTGGACTTTTAAACCACCTCAGAGTGCACAAATAAAGTGACAATGATACTCGTCTACGAAAGACTGCTTAAGTAAACTGTAGTTGGTGCTGGGTCTCGTAGTCGAGGATCCCCTTGCCATTTCAACGTTAATTCAGTCGGAAAGCTAAACTGTGAGCGGGGTTTTTTCTTCCTTTTTAAGTGTGTGAGCCATTGCACGTCAGCAAACTCACAGGCTACACCGCTGTACTAGATCCGATAGCACACTGAAATGAGACGATCAGAGCACATCGGCAGGTTTTTATTCAACTTTTTTTAAACAATAGATAAAGCCAAAGTCACACGTATCCTTGAACCCCCGAAAATTAGGATAAATAAATACTTGTGTCATTCGAGGGGAGTAGCACAGCGCGTGGTTTGAACCGGTGACCTTTTGATCCGGTTATACACGAACCATTGTCTTTCACGGTCTGATATTCAGCGTATTACCATGCACCTAACAAAGTTTAAAAAAGATTATTAAGTTCACGTTTTTTTTAGAGATGTTATATTTTTAAAGCATCCTTGGAGAGAGTATACTAAGGTAACAGAAGTAATACGACTCAATTTAGTTTACATTAAAGTGAGTTGTGGTCGCGCCACACAATGAACTTAAATTCAGTAGGGCTAACATTTTGAAATTGTTTTACCTCAGGCAGGTGTTAACGCTTAAGTATCCTACGTATCTGACACGTTGACTTGAATACACGTGTGGCGTCCACATCCTCCGAAAATACTAGCTTAATTTACGTAACGCAGGCAAATGTAATACACCTGCGTACGAAACGTTACGACTCAATTTACGCGACGATCTAGCGTAAAATGTTATTTTGTATGAAATGTAGGTAATTAGACTCAATTTGCACGACGTAACTAACATTGAGATGAATCTAGCTTAAATCTTCTTCTTCTTCTCCCTGGCTCCATCCCAACTCACTGCCTGCGAAGACTGTTGGGGTCAGCTCTCCTCGTCCTCAGGTTGTATGCTCTTCTGTTCCGGACTACGTCCCCCAGGCCGTGCCTCTGCATCAGGTTATCTTTTTGCACCACCCACGAATTTTTTGGTCTTCCTCTGGTTGTTATTCGAGGAAGATCCATGGAGATTGCCTGGTTCACAATGTGATAGGGTGCTCTGCGTCCAACGTGCCCACACCATCTCAATCGTCTTTCCTTCATCTTACTGTTGATGTCTGTAACACCTAGGCTTCCACGAATGCGTGAGTTTTTTATTTTGTATCTTAGGGACACACCAGCTGACCATCTTAGCATGCGTATTTCAGCAGTTTCTAGTTGAATCTAGCTTAAATGTTTCCAGAAAAATCATTTAAAACATATTTAACAAGAAATTCAGAGAAAAGTCTTAAACGAATTCGTTACTTGCGTAATTAATGAACGTTTAGTATTTTATAATCTAAACAAAGCTTTAAAATTAATTGAATCATATGTTTACATTCAATTTCACAAAATTCTGGGTGAAAAGACGCAATCAAAATAAAACGCCTCGGAATCTGCCATGTACATTTTCCTCTTAATTAAATGTTTCTGCAAAAAGGAAGAAGAAAAACATTAAACGTAATACCATTGATATTTATCCAAGGGATTCTGTAATCATAAAGGAACAATTTATAGACTGACAAAGAAAAAAAATAAATTGAATATATTTTCGTCCTAATCTGAGGTAATCTCGACAATACCTTTTGAAATTTCTGCACAAAATATTTGAATTTGGTCTCTTTGTGGGCCAGATCTGATAGGGAATGTTTTATCCGAAAACTCGATGGAATTTTTACGTGGCTTAGTGTGAGTTTAAAGAAGAAACACGGTATTATCATATATACTCGTAGACAAAAAAATGTCCCACAGATGTTTATGAATAGATATTTGTTTTTTCCTTTGTCTTCTTCGCCGTGATCTCAATATTGAGGATCGTGACTCACAAATTGCTGAGCATACTCAATTTTTTTTTTTCGGGAAAATCGTGCTGTGGTTTCTCATTGCCTTTCGCACCACAGTAGATGCTATGGGAATTGTATACATGTTTTTTATATTGTGAACTTTGCTGCTAACACATAATATTTTGGGGTGTAGTACTACGTTACGGAGAAAATGTTCACTTGTGGATGGTAAGTTGAAGCCAAGGTATTAAATAAATGTTTGAGATATACTAATGTTGACAGGAGTTGGATGAATAAGGAGAGATGATAGATGAAACACAGAAGCAGAAATGGCCAACCACTTTGCCCTACATCAAGTTTAGTCTGACAGTCAACATAGTTTCTGGGGTGTGGCCACTGCCTGTGCAATGACAGCTACATTAAACCAAAGGTTAACAGTTAAAGATGTCAACCGACCAGGTGCTGAGTACTTTTTAGGTGACCCTAGACTAACCAGTACTGTTCAAAAGGCACTTCTGCTTAATATGTCACTACGTCCCGTTTCTTGCTTTAATTCACATATTTACTATAGTCACGAAAAATTCCATCAAAAACTTTCATCATTCCGATGTTGCTAGAGCTCAAAAGAAACTTAGGCGTGCTCCAGTCCCACCGGTTTAATTTTACTTTCATCTAATTTTAATGTCTTGGTCTAACTCCCGGGTATCAAATAACCGAAATATTAAATATAACAGCCTATGGCACTGGCATACAAAAACTGGTGCCCCGACTACAGAAATGTCTCGATCTCGACGGCGATTACGTTGAAAAATAGTTTGATATACTCGTATTTGTAAAGTATCTTGTGAATTTCAATTATATACAAGCATTTTTCGATCCAACATAAATGTTGTAACCTTACTTTCTGGATAACCCTCGTATATAAATAAAAAAATAAAAAAACGTACATAAAAAAGCAATTATTTTACAATACTTAATTAATGCACGATATTAAAAAATGCAAAATAAATAAACTTAATTTATCATCCAAAACAAAATGTAAAAGAAAACTGACTTTTCATTGTCGATTTTAAAGGGAAACAAATATTTCATCAAAATATACACATAATGTGTTTTTTTCTGAGACGCTGATGGCGTGCGTCTTTTTCTATCAACAATAGGATTTTTAAGATGGCCCAAGAGAAGAAAAAAATAAAGATTTTCCAATATTGAAGCAAATTCAAGCAACCGCACTTTTGTTTGGGGTTTTTCATAATTTGTCTTGGACCCAGCGGGGCTCCCTTGGTGGGATATTGAATGTTTTTTCGGATCATCAAGTGGTTAAGTGGTTTGGTATTGACTGGAATCAAGTTTAAATGGGAAACGATGAGAGTAAAAGAAGACCAAATACATTTTCAAAAAATATTTTTTACAATAAACTTTTTAACTATATTTTTTAATATTGCATGAAAAAAATGTATGGGAATTATAGGAAAAGAAAAGCATCTAAAGATGTGAAAGAGGTAAAAAGGTATTTCTTCATTAATTAGTTCTTTATGCCAAAACCATCTCAGAACACTCTTTCTGAATCTTACTCAACGCATCAGTTTTATATTCACACCCATCCCTAATCACTTCATTCCGTATTCTGTCATGTATCCCTTCCCCCATGTATTTTTCTCAGTGCATGCATTTCTACAGGATTTATTCGGCTTCTTTCAGCCTTCAGTTTTTTTTCACTTAAACACTTCTATTGGTTATCGGATTCGGATATTGACCATAGAATATGTGTGGGATGGATGTAATTCAGATCGGTAACAGGAGTCTTGTGTGACCCAAACATGTCTATAAAACTAAAAGGAAAGGTTTACCAGACTATCGTAAGACCTGCGATTATGTATAGCTCAGAATGCTGGACATTGTACAGCTCCTACACTCTAGGCAACTTGAAACAGCAGAAATGGGAATGCTTAGGTGGTCGGCAAATAAATTATACATTTTAACAAACTCAAAAATACTCGTATTTCTAAACAGGCATTTACTTATAATCCACGTCAACTTTTTCCATAACCAAATCCAAACATTTTGGAATACATGTTCCACTCTTTCTCAAATTTCTTACCAACCTTTTCATTCTACTCTCGACCTACTTCTTTTTCACACCCCACCAATTTGTAATAATATAGTAGTCTATTTGTTGTCTTTTCTTTCAAATCTTATTTTCTTAATGTGTGCAAACTTTTTCAAGATTTCTTTATATTCATTCTTAGAACTAAAAGAGCTCTGTTTTTCTATAGTAAGACAGTATTTGAATTCTTAGTATTTTCAACTTGTGACCATATTTGTCTACTTATTCGTGTGACCATATTTGTGTGCTTCTTCGTATGCCCATCTCGTGACCATATTTGTAAACACAACCGTCAAGATTATTTGCGTGTGAACGTAAACTTATGCTTTTGTGCTATTTTAAATACTGTAATTTTTCATTTGTATTAAGCTTTATTTTTCTAGCCGTAGGATTATATTCTGACCGTAAAATTTTCCTGCATGTGACCGTATACTTACGCCTTTGTATTTCTTTAAATTCTGTAAATTTTACTTTGTTTTTCTGACTGATTTAAATGCTGTAGTTTTATCTTTTGTACTGAGCTTTGGTTTTCTGACTTTAGGGTAATATTCTGACCGACAGGATTTTTTGCTCATGACATCTGTCTTTCACAAAAAGTTATATCCTGTCCGATCATTATCCTTTATCATATATTGTAAAGTTAAATATTTTTCGCTGTTAAGAAAAACCCTTCGTGATATACTACGAAACACAGAAATCCGAAGGATGTGCAAAGTTGAAGGTATTGTCACATGGGGACGATAGAGAAGAAGGTTCTGGAACGAACATGTATCCAGAATGGCGGAACCAAGAGCCGTAAGAATGGCTAGAGATAGTATACCCCAAGCAAGCAGATCTCCAGGATGACCTCCCAAAATATGGAAATACAGCTGGCAGTCGACGTTACAAGAGGGAAACAATGATCCAGGACCATAACAGACCAACAGGTCTAAAAGAAGAAGAAAAAATATTAATAAATTACTTTTTTTCATAATTGATATATTTGCATAATATAGATTTAATTATTTCCTGGTTATTTTTCCTGCAGCAACACACATTTTGTGATACAATATTACATTACAAAGTCAAAGTTAAGTGTTCTATCAAATTTAAAGGAGCTTTGAAAGTACTCGAATAAAAAGTCTGGAAATTTGATACAAATAAATTGTACAAAATGTTTAATAAGAACAATCTAGAATAAGGATATTTCTTGAATATTAAATTACTATTGGGTGTACAAATAAGTCACCGCCGTTTGACAAAAGTTGGCGCCACCAGTAAGTTATGGTTAAAATTGTCAGATGTAAAATGTCATTATCGTAAGGTTGGACAACTGTCAACAACATGACCTTGAAATATTAGTGAATTTTTATCAGTATAACATATTTTTTTGTGTTCGAAAATGTCAAGTTTTGAGCCGAATAAGCGTCATTTGCGGGAACTTTTGATTTACTTCTTCAATTTGAAGAAATCTGCAGCTGAGGCGCATCGATTGCTTGTAGAAGCATATGGTGAGGCTGCCTTAAGTGAGAGAAGTTGTCGTGAGTGGTTTCAAAAGTTTAAGAACGGTGAATTTGACATCGAAGACAAAGAACGTAGCGGAAGGCCGAAAGTGTACGAAGACGCGGAATTGGAAGTATTATTGGATCAAGATTCGTGCCAAACGCAAGAAGAACTTGCACTTACATTAGGAGTGACTCAACAAGCAATTTCACATGGGTAGAAATCATTGGGAATGATTCAAAAACAAAGAAATTGGGATTCATATGAACTGACACGGAGAAACTTTGAATGCCAATTTTCCACATGTGAAATGCTGCTTGCCAGGCATAAACGAAAGGTTTTTCTGCACCATATAGTCACTGGTGATGAAAAATGCATCCATTATGATAATCCAAAAAGGAAGAAATCATGGGGATCCCCTGGTCATGCTTCAACATCTACGGCTAAGCCAAATATTCATGGAAAAAAACTCTTGTTGTGTATTTGGTGGGATCAGCTTGGTGTCGTGTATTATGAGTTGCTCAAACCGAATGAAACCATTGCTGGGGCGGGGCTGTCTACCGAACATAATTGATGAGATTGAGTCGAGCACTCGAGGAAAAGCGCGCCCACTACTACGCCAGACACGACAAAATTATTCTCCTGCATGATAATGCTAGTCCACATGTTGCGGCACCGGTCAAAACCTATTTGGAAACACTCAATTGAGAAGTTTTACCCCACCCGCTGTATTCACCAGACATTGCTCCTTCTGATTACCACTTGTTTTGATCGATGACGCATGGCCTGTCTGAGCAGCACTTCACATCATATGAAGATACCAAAAATTGAGTCGATTCGTGGATAGCCTCAAAAGATGATGATGATGACTGACGCGGTATTCGTATGCTGACAGAAAGATGGGGAAAAGTAGTGGCAAGCGATGGGTACTACTTCGAATAAAACATGAGGTTCCGTTCTTTCACAATAAATGCCCATTTTTTTATAAAAAACGGCGGAAACTTATTTGTACACCTAATAATTGAAATTCTAAAAGAGAATTGCCAAATTATATTTCATTTTATTTTCGTCTTTGCGTGATGTTCTTTGAGAAATTCGATACACCAGAATCGGGGGGGTTTTATGACTTATTTCGTCTGTTTTTCATATTTGAGTTTACTCTTAAATAATTTGTCATTTGTTTTTTTTTTTCAGAATTAATTTAATCTAAATTATCTTGAAAGTTGACAATGCTTGAATACATATTGATCAAGTTTCAAAATTTGATATTTCGTCAAAAAAGGTTTTCAGATATTTATTTTTGTCACATTTTTCAAAGAAATAAAAAGTGTTATTTTTAAAATTTCCGTTGGTCGATGAGTTTTAAATACATGGTTTATTGTTGATTTTTTTTAAGGTTTCCAGTCTAGATTAAAGCGTATAATGTGAATTGTTTGTGGTTGGTTGAAAGATAGCGTAAAACAAATTTTATACATCTCAAAGGTCCAAAAGTGAATGGTTGAATTAAAATAGGCACTTAGTACCAAAAAAAAGAAAAAAAAACTAAGTATGCAGTTTCGTTCTATATGTCATATATAATGAAACTGCATACATAATTTTTCTTGTTTTTTTTGGTACTTAGTGTCTATTTTAATTCAACCATTCAAGTTTCCCCCTAAAAAAATGGAGCCTGTATGACGGATACCCGATTTGAGGGTTGGTAAAAAGGTTCTATGTAATTCCATACTGATTGTCCAATCTGTACTGACAAGTCAATCATGAGTGATGTGTAAAGTAACTGGTTTAACCCTTCCTTCCCTGTGATGTGTAACTAGTACACATTGCTTCGAAAAACTTTAATATCTCTATAAATATAATAAATACTAGATTCAGATTTTAGGTATTCCTCCGTAATACATTTACGCATTGAATGAAAAAAATAAAATTACTAATAATTAGCACTTATCGGCCACATCAGAGATATTTTGTGAAAATCGGGAATAAATTCACCAATACAATCAAACGTGTGCTAGTGTGTGACGAAGGTATATTCATTCTAAAAAATCGTTACGGGTGAGGAAGCGACGATATTCATGTCTCACTCTCACTCAACTTCGGTATATGGGAACGCAAGAAATATAATCTTAGTTCACTCGCTTCTATCGCTTTAGTAGCTCTCAAGCATCAATTTGAGATGGTTTCTTCGCCCGTTTTATGAACGTCGGCCGATGTTTTTTTTTCATGTTTTCAGCAATTAAATTTCAATAATTATCACTTTTGACTTCAAATTTAATTAACTTAAGCGATTGGCAATGAATATTCTTATTTTTTCAGATTTTAAATCGCTCATTTTTACATGTGTATTGATGTGTATTGAATACACAGAAAGGAAAAGGTTAATGTCTAACGAGTCTCAAAGTATGAATCGTCCTTTGATGTTTATAATGAGAAGAAAAATGATTCGCAGCGCAGTAAATATATTTAAAAAGTCGCTTAAGGTCTAGAGTTCAATCAATCTAACAAGTTGCCAGTGATTTCACAGAAAATTTCGAATATATCAAAACTATTCGTTGACGCCACTACATCGGATGAACCAATTGGTCCTGTAATGAACCGATGTAAGGCTGCGTGGAGTTCTCTTCGTAAATTATTGACTCGATTATCATCGTAGTGTCACAGAATGTGCTCTGCGGATTGATTCAGATGGTCGCAAAATTGCAACAAAGGAAAGGGACAAGATTGAAGATAAAGAGTTTGTCACTAAACCTCCCATGGCCAGAGAGAAATCGGGTAGTCTAATAGTTTGTGTACACTATCGGGAATCAGACCCCCGGGTGGAACAATAGCATTTTACTAACTAAACCTTCGGGTTTAGAGTCACTGGAATATGCACGAAACTCGAGGTTCGTCATCGCGCGTATGAAAAATACTATTAAACACGTAAAGAGGCAACAGAACTTCCACACGTCAAACGTGTGTAATTATTGTTGGCAGACCAACTCTTTCACTATACTGGGACCCATAGTTTTTATATTTTTATTGATGTAACAATTTTCACCGTACATTTTATTTCTATGCTCAACAAGATCATATAAAAAATTGCCTACAAAACGCAAGCATTAACTCAAGTCTTATTATCAGAATAAACTCTATCCTTTTTCATCCAGAATCACGTGCTGAAGACATATCACGTAGTTATTTCCACAGCTTTTATGTAGCAATCTCTTCCTTTATACCCATTTTACCCCTCATTCTTCAGCTTCATCAATCTCTCCACTTTCAGATGCTTTTCATAGAGGTGCTGTCACGTATTTACTATTTGATCCGAAACAAATGTGAGATTTAAGGTCCAAATCCTTTCAATGTTATTCAGAATTTAATATTAGGAAATAAATGTGTATTAATATGTCTACAAATTTATTTTTACAATTTATAAAAAAATATTAAAGTATAACCTGTTCGACAAATAGCTATGTTATGTCGAAATTTTTTCAAAAAATATGTTGCAAGAATCGTTGTCTAGTTATATGATAAGTTAGTATGTAGGTGTTAATTGTTTCTTAGAAATGAAATATTTAGATTATTAAAAATAACAATCATAGGTAGGAAATTTAAATTAAGTTTGTTCATAGTAAGATAAAGGCAAAAGCCTAGTTTATTGGAGACACGATAAATGAAAGCCAACAAACCTAGATCCATTAAAATTGTGTGTCCACATTAAATTACCTGCTGTTTTTTTCACAAATTATTTATTTATAAAATTTCTTGTCACATATAAATAAAATAAATAATACATAAATTAGATTAGTTTTTAAATAAGATTAGATTACTTAACAACACAACAATGTATTTTTTTAATACGAATGCACATAAGACAAATTAATAGAAGTTCTTAAGATATAAATTTGTATAAAGTTACAGCCATTTGGAAAAAGGTTTGTACTTTACTTTTTTAAATATACCATAAAAACAAAAAAAAAACGTTTTTATTCTACTTAGATATATTATTTTCAACCTCATAGCCATTTCAACACAGATTCACCTAACAAAATAGAATACCTTCCGTGGCCTATCTGCCTAAACGCCGCATTCAAAGCCTTAATTTGTTCGTCATTAGTGGTTATAAACCTTACAAAGTGAACACCTTCTTCGAGCGTATCACAATTACATTTACAGGCATACCACCATGCCATTTCCGCTATCAGGGTAGGTAGAGAAAACCGAGAAATAGACTTCCTATCTCGGCACACACCCTTTGTTTTTTCTACATCCTTACACCTTTTCATACAACACGTATGCTTTCTATGACTTTTTATATTTTCTTTTTACGAAGTAGCTTTCAGAAGATCTTTCCTTACTTTTTTTTATCTTTCTCTACCACTCCTTTCACTCACATTCATGCTGTATATTTGTTTTGTAAGTATTTCTTCATTTATTTTTTCTACGTGCCCTAAATATTTCGAAGTGTTTTTATTGATATTACTTAATACAACAAACAACCTTAAGTTTACATTCATTCCTTATCACAATATTTCCATATTTGATTTTTTGAACCACATTTGATATGCGTGATCCTTACTCCATCATCGCCATATAATGTACATACCTTTTTTGGCTTTGTGTTGCATTTTTTTGTGATAGTATAAAAGCATAAACACCCAAATAACTTGTTTTTCTTCCCTAAAAAATGACAAAAAAACTGCTCCAGAAATTTGGATCAGCAATGGTTAACAATGTGCTTAATTTCTTTCTTTCGATGGTCTTACAGCCCATATCGAGTTTTGGCCTCCGTCAACCTTCGCCTCCAACTCCTCCTGTCTTCCGCCTCAACCCTCCAATCCTGGGCCTGCAGCAGCCGGGTTTCGTCCCTCTCAACTTCATCCTCCCATAGCAGCCTTGGCCTGCCCACTCTCCTTCTCCCACCCGGGTGTCCTTCCAAGATTCTTTTGGGTGCTCGTGATGACGTGTGTGCTTAACTAACCTTCAATAATAATATATATTCAGTACGTTTGGAAGGTAGTAAGCAACGCAAATTTTGCCCTAACACCACTGAAAAAAAAAAAACGCTAAACTCTTTCATTTTAAAAATAATATACATTTAGCACGTCTGGAATGGTGTTAGTAACATCTTTTTTTGTCTCAAACATCAATCCAAGAAAGATGAAATTATTTTCCCGATAAAAAATCATAAATAATCATTCATATCAACATATATAAAGGCAGAACATATCAACAGAACGACTTAAAATAAACAATTTCTTTAGTTATATGTTTATACTAGATATTAAGTAGGTGTTTTGATGTATTTTATTACACTTCGGTTACAGTGCAATGTGTTAGGGGATTTGGCATGTGGGAATCTGTTCCGATCTATTATAAAGTTGTTAATGAAACACTTTAAAAAATGGGGACCGGCAGGAATCAATTCCGTAACCCCGACCTTAGAGACAGGCATCTTACCAACTACGCCAAGGAAGTCGAGGTATTTAGTTATTTAGTTTTCAAGATGTTTATGTAATATTTTAAATGTCCAATTTTGATAAACGTTTAATTTTATTTAAAATAAGTGCACAAAATTTTGAAGAAAAATAAAGGAATCAACATATGATTTTTTTTGTTAACTTTTAAAAAATCCAAATAAAAATGACGTTGTTATTTGTTAAACTTTTTAAAAATCATATTTTGATAATATGTTTACAAAAAAAAGCAATATTCAGGTGAAAACAGCAAGTTAAGAAACTGAAAAACATATCAAATAAAAAAAAAAAAATCTGCAACAAAAAGTCAAAAACACTAAGAAATAAACACTTAATGAAAAAAAAAACACCAAGAAATGAAAACCGAAAAAATAATAAATATTTATGTACAAAACAGACCAACATAGGATAAAAAAACACCAAAACTAAAAATCACAATTACGCTTTACTCCTGAATACTACTTGAAATTCATAATAACATACTCGTATATGGTATAATAAAAACGAAATTTTTAGAAATATAAACTATTCCTAATTTCAGCTTCCCCCTAGAGCAATCAAATATGCTCGTATTAAAATATTTAAGAAAGCTCTATGATATCATATGCAAGTGATAAGCGTCTGAAATATAATAAATTCAAAGCAAACCGAACCAGCGACGTCTGGATGCTGAACAAGCATGATAATAACTGGACCATGGCGCCAAAGAGAACATTAAGATAATTCAAAATTATTATGAAGTACCTAACCTTTTAATACTTTTAGATAGTATTCCCATACAATAAAAAATAGTTAATCAATATTTTTTACGCTCCGGGATCATAGTTTGATTACTTGCGCTTTCATCCCTTAAAGTTTTCTCTCTCTCCTTGGATGGAATACGCGCTTATTAAATACGCGCATTGCGTACTTGTGGGAATCTCCGCATAATGATAAAAGCTTCATTTTTACCACATAAATAATTGATTGATTGTAGAAAGAAGTATTGTTAGTGTCATCATTTAAAAGGGTGGCTATATTAATTTTATCATCTATTTTACATCATTTTCACACTATGTATCCAGATCCCGTATTTTAACATGATCAGGTATATTTGCGTTGAGTCCTGGTCCCGCATTTTACCATGATCGATTTTTCTTCCACAAAAGGCTATTTTACTGGCATTAAGCAAATATTTTTATGAACAATTTAACTTCTAAACGATAGCCTCCTGATATATAACATGGACAATACTCTAGATATTTAAAATATGTATGAATTGATTTATAATGGAGATTCTGACGTTGCGCCATCAGTGTGCAATGAAGTGTGAAATGTTGATATACTCGTATGAATCTGAAGACCAACTACAGTCTCCGAGTTCAAATAGAATAAGGAATTTGCAGGATTCTTCAAACAGGAATTTGAAGGATTTGTCAAAAGACGAGTGTAAACATATGTTGATATGAATTCCATCAAATGAAAAAAATGAAAAATCATACAAAATGTGTGCTTAGTTTGTTTGTAATGAGTGTGATCTAGCTCTCCACAAAGGGAAATATTTACAGAATTGTAACGAGTGTAATGTAGCTCTCCACAAAAGGGAATATTGACAGAATTATAACGAGTGTGATGTAGCTCTCCACAAAGGGGAATATTGACAGAATTATAACGAGTGTGATGTAGCTCTCCACAAAGGGAAATATTGACAGAATTCTAACGAGTGTGATGTAGCTCTCCACAAAGGGGAATATTGACAAAATTATAACGAGTGTGATGTAGCTCTCCACATAGGGGAATATTGACAGAATTCTAACGAGTGTGATGTAGCTCTCCACAAAGTGGAATATTGACAGAATTGCCACTCAACTAAAATAGTTTAAACAAATGCATAAAGTTTCATTACAATATTTCTAATATTTACATATACAGGAATTTAAATAAACCCTTTACCAATTTTATTCTTCAAAAATAAGCTGTGCACTGGGAAATGTGTGGATTTTGATCGGATCTGAAAGTGTTTGGGAATTCAAAAATATTTAAAAAATACATAAGAATCTTCTAAAAACCTTCCATTATTATAAATATAATATATAAAGGACGGCTTCACTGGACAATGTATGAGAAGAAGTTGTAAAATTATACCAATATATGCTCTGAATCACTCTTTTATGTACGTAAATCAAAGCATCGTCTTTTTAAAGTTATCCCCTCTGCAAGGTTTATTATTCAAACTCCTGTCGCAATAAAAGTAAAGGTAGGAAAACCATTTAGACAGTCGATCGGAGCGTGGTTGTTATTGCGACAGGATTTTGAGTACTTGGGCTTTCAGGATGAATGACGAGTGGAAAGGATTTATGTGAGCTCGTGAGTGTGAGTCTCTTCTTGTTGTTTTAATTTTGGTTGTTTTTGTATTTGTGTTTCTGTGTGTTTTTCTTTTTTTCTTCTTTTTTTTGTTTTGGATTTGTTTTGATTTTTATTCTTATGATTGTGTGCGGTATATTGTGGGATGAATATTTTTGGTCTTTCTGGAGTGATAATGTGTGAGGAGTTGAGTTTCGCAAGATGTTTCCAGTTGTAGTTGAGTGTCACTGTTTGTCAGGTTGATGAGAGCGTGCAACGGGGTTTTTTGTGTTATCAAAAATCGGAAAGAAGTATCGATTTATTTTTTCATGCTAAATATCCTCAGTGAGATACAGGCAAAAGCCTAGTTCACTGGGGATACGACAAATGAAAGGCAACAAACCCAGATCCATTAAAATTATATGTCCAAATCAAATTACCTGTTGTTTTTTCTCAAATTGTGTATATTTCTTGTCATGTGTAATAATAAATAAATAAATAACAATCACGCTTCTATCTACTGCCTGAATTTTTCGCATATCTTTATCTTTATTGAATACGGCATCTCATTGTTTGTATGTCATGGTTGTTAAAGAACTCAGCTTTAACAGTGGTAAATAAAAGATAAAAAATAAGTGTTTTTTTATTTTATTAAAAAAAATATAAACATGTTAAAGCTAAGATTAAAGAAATGTATTATTTTCTAAGAAATAGGTTAACGCCGAATTTTTATAACGTTAATTAGGAGATTAATTAAAAAGGTCTGTTAGTAAATGATTTATATGGAAGTAAAGTTTTGGGCACTGTCCTTTCTCCCATCAGCTTTTGGGAGCTTTTGAGGTGATTGAGAAAAGTTTCAACATTATATTGAAAAAGTTTAACGATGTTCTCTCCCTCGCACTATCCCAGGAGCGGATTTATCTGGGGGCATCTCTAAGAATGATGATTGAATTTTTAGTGAAAGTTTCTAGATAAGATGCTGAAGAACAAACTAGAAGTCTTCAAGTATTTTTTGATCTTCATTGGGATCAAATGATGCTATTTGCTGTGAATTTCAAAGCCTTTTTTTCTCATTTCAAAACAATTTCTACCATGAATTTCAGAAAACTAAAATACAATAATCAATAACGCTTTTATATTGATTTTCCAAAGGATTAAATTGAAATTAAAAAAAATATTTCAACATTTCATATAATATTATTTGGAACTATAACTGGAAAAACTGGTAGTAAAATATATATGCCATACGGCATATCAAAATATCTTACAAATTTGCAAAATTATTCGGAAAGTTATAAAGAAAAAAAAACGAAATTAGTTTAAACTGAACTTTAATTTATTACCAACATAAGATTCTATCATCCCGACTTGTACTCAATTAAGAACATTTTATAAAGCAATTAACTTTCAATATATTTTGTGTTATTAAACGCAAGAGGGATGATTTTTAATTTCAATTATTAAGCATTGAAATTAAGAATCATCCCTCTTGTCACTTTTTTATTATTAGTTGAATCATTATTTTATATTTTTTTCCAGTTTTGTTATTGTTAATCTAATTGATAAATGAGCTATTTATTGAAAAAAAAACGACACTTCAGTGTCCTTTAAATAAAACACTAAAAATTTTTCAAGAAAATGTAAATTATGAATGTCTTCAAAGTAAAACAAAAATAGTAAAATTTAGAATAGATACATTTTTCAAAACACGATGCGTGAAAATAATAATGTAAGTACAACACACGTTAATAATGTAAGTACAACACACGTGAAAATAATAATGTAAGTACAACACACGTTGAATAAAATAATATTCAACAATATAAGAGTTGAATAGAAAAGTACTAATTGTTCATTACAAATTTCTTTACAAAAGTACTTAAAATGTAAATACGAGTAGAATAAACAAGCTATATCAAAGAACTTTTGTAAAATCAGACATGGAGTTGACCAATTGTTTCTTTCTGATGATTGATTTCAACGTGCAACTGTCATTAGCAAATTGCTATTGACCCATTTGAATTGTAAACTGTTCCGTGTGTTTGTAGTGTAGAGTACAATTTAATAAAATTTATGAAATATTTTATGGTGTATTTTAAATTTTTTCATTAATACAATATTTTTTAAATGAGGATTAAATATTTAAGTTTGATGAAAATTGTATTCATCTAACGTAGTGGATAGTTAGTTAAATTGTATTATTGTATCACGCTTTCATTGCGAAAAGTATAACTTGTACACGGAAAAAGCGTGATTGTATTTATGTATATGTGTGTGAATTAACTAAGTCAAAATATACATAAATAATAAATATCGGCTATTTGATAGCAATCAAGTGCATACATATATAAATACATTCCGACGCACACACATACACATGGGTATATCTCAAAATAAACTGCAAAAAAACATTTAAGAGAGAAGCTATTAAAATATCTGGGCTCATCCTACAACATCCCCCCGGCCGAGATGCACCCCACTAATATAGGGCGATCCCGGCCGCAGATAGACTAAAATATATATATATATATATATATATATATATATATATATATATATATATATATATATATATATATATATATATATATATATATATATATATATATATATATATATATATATATATATATATATATATATATATATATATATATATATATATATATATATATATATATATATGTATGTATATATATATATATATATATATATATATATATATATATATATATATATATATATATATATATATATATATATATATATATATATATATATATATATAATATATATATATATATATATATATATATATATATATATATATATATATATATATATATATATATATATATATATATATATATATATATATATATATATATATATATATATGGAAGAAAAAAAATAATAAGTAAACCCACAAACACCACGCAAAACCAAAAAAAGTAAAAGCCTCAAGGAGTCCAAATTTTATAAAAATAGAATTAAAAAATGGAAAATGATGTTCGCAAATACAAACCACAATACAAAAGTTGAAAATAAATATGCAATAATATAAAAATAAATACACGCACACATTCATTCGATTCACCGCCAGCGAAAAGAGAGAAAAGTAAATAAGATTCCAATCACTATTTCAAAAAAATCACTATACAGAAGGTAACATTTCAGAGCATTTCTAAAGGTTCATCCGCTTTTTCAAGAGCAGGGGCAACTCATTCCAGCATTTGCTGGCTGAGTATGAGAATGATCCCTCGAATAATGTTAGATTATGGTTTGGGATAGTTAAAAGAGTTTCTCTGTTTTTAGTTTAATAGTCGGAAAATCTCTCGCCCAATTCAGTTTTTCGAAGTGATAATGTGACATTTTTGTCTTGGTGATTTTATGCATGAGTACGCTTAAGTGAACAAACCGTCTCTGTTTAACGTCAATAATTTTAAAAGCTCTCAAAAAAGGGGAGATTCGTCCTCTAGAGGGGATGTTCAAACATTTCCTACAGCAAGCATTTTGTAATATTTGTGACTTGTATCCTTTTTATTTAAAAGGCACGGTCCATAGATACATCCATACTCGACGATGAAAATAACCGTTATATTATATTGTATTATACTTTCGTTGTACATAGTATAACCTGGCAGGCATATCGCCATGTGGCAATTTCAATCAATCGACCAAAAATATGTTAAAGACATCTTAAGCGTAAACCAGACTGGATTTTTTTTTCTGGGTTTTAACAGAAATCGAATCTCCAACCCCTGAGTTGGAACACAAGCCTCCTGCCAATTAGACTACAGAGGTTGTGATGCCCATAGGTGTCATCTATTTACCACTCACTCGTCGTGGTGAAATTCACCATCACGACGAGTGACTGGTAGACAGAAAAGGGAAAGGAAAAATTGAAAAAAAAATTTAATTTATGAATTCGTGTTCATTTAATTTATGATAACACGTGCTCTTCCAACTTAACCTCGCAACTTAAATACGCATTCTTAGACATATTTATTTAGACTTTCTTTATTAATGATTCGTTTTAAATTAATATTTAAAGCATTACTTCTGACATCATATTAAATTGAGTTATTTATAACGAAATATTGTTCCGTTAAATAAAATTTATTTGGAACTCAATATGGATATGACAAATGACCAGTGACAGGAGACAATATGACTGCCGCGTCGATTAGTGATGTAATACTTTACTAATGATATGAGATGTTACAGATAGATACTAACTGGCTATTCAACTTCTATAAAAATACCGAATAAAATTTTATTAAAATCAAAGACATGTATAAATAAACATGTAAATAAAAATATCTCTATTTATTCCCTTCCTTCACAATCAAAGTGAATAAAACAGGACCGATTCTTCTTCGAGTTTCCATATTCTTTTTTCTTAAATGAAAAGGCAAATAATGTTCAATAAAGAACGAATTCCGCTTTTTCTTCCAGTTTCTTCCCCAGTTTCGTCTTCGGCGTCATCACAAATCTGCCTGTAATGGCGGTTTTTCACCCCCCTTACCAAATGAAAACTTTACGGTTTGTCTTTTTCAGTTCATTTCGAGTTCTAGACAACTTTTACCGGACTTTTGTCAAACAAGGTAGATTCAATTTACCCCGGATAATCGCAAATTTATACCGTATTATTTCAAAAACCACAATCTGATATTTTATTTAAATTAGAATTAAAATAAAAAAAATGCAACTGGTGTATTTATTTAAAAGAATATATTTTTTAAAACCATCATCACCCCCTCGCCATGTTCTTATTTGGGTAGGGAAAAATAACGAATCTCCACTTAATAATATCCTAGCAGACATATTTCACTTTTACCACGTCCATAAACAGGTAAGGATTTTATTCCTCTCAATTTTCAGAACTTTCAAAATTTGTTAATTAGGTAATGTAATACATTTCTAGGCCTTTAGAAACTTTTTGAATCTTGTATGCTACTCGTTAAGATGTTTTTCCTAATCTTTCATTATTCATTCCGTTTACATGGCCAAACCATTTTGATGCATCGTTTTTTTATCTTAAGTACGATAGAATACATAATATATTGTTTCTTTGTATTCGGAAATGTTAAGAATTGAATATCTTTTGGTTATATTGTTTCTTTCAAAAAAAGGGAAAAGCCTGGCGTAAATTAAACGACGTTAAAAAACTAACTTTCCCATTTATTCAACCTGGCGAGCTTATCTTAATCTCTTCCAACCAACCAGAAGGATGTTTTAATGGGACCTAAGTGACAACCAGACTGAATACCTATTTATTAAAATCTTGGATTCTAGCGGGGATCGAACCCGTAGCCTCTGGATCGGCAGACAAACGTCTTACCACCAGACCACGGAGGTCGTCTTGACCGGAAACTTTTTGACCTTAGCGCTACATCTGAAATATCGTAAAGCTGTTAGGAAAAACTTATTTTCATGCATTTTAAATTTTGAATTACCTTTCATGTCCTTTTTTATTTTCTTTATTTTACAAAAAAGTTATCTTCTTTTGATAACTGATTATTTCACCCTACCCTTCTCAAATGTTCTCTGCTCCTCTTGAGTATTAAATAAAGTTCAGCCTGTAAAAGCATATTGGCAATATCTTTTTAATATTCATAAAATTTTATTGGGTCGTTATTGAGCAAATTTCAATTGCCAAATCGCTTTCATTAAAAAAAACGACAAAATTGGTAAGTAACTGGCTTGGAACTGTAAAAATTTAATTTAAAATTTTTATAAAACACTTTTTTACGGATTAAAAAAAAACAACATAAAATTAATGTAGTTTTTTAAACCATATTAAATTATGTCATACATATTAATACGACCTCCGTAGACTGAACGGTAAGACTTCAAACCCAAAGGCTGCTGATAAGATTTCAGTTCGCACTCATTTTTTTTTTAAAAAGGGTTCCAGTCTTGTTTTCGCTTGAGGTCCATATAATATCTTCTTAGTCGATTTAAAGAGATTGCTATATGGCAATAAACTCACCATACTGCGTTCTATACAACGAAAGTGTAATACAGCACAATTACTATTAAGATTTATATTAAAATATTTAACAATTACTCCACTAGTTAAATTTATTCCCACAACACCTGTTTCTACCTCCTACCCCGAGCTGTCTTCAAGCGGGTTGGAATTATTTTAAGGGCTCTGATGTAGCGAAATAAATAATTATCTAGACATAATTAATCACTAATTTATTTGAACGGTCCCCTCAGATTGATTAAAAAAAATGTAGATACCTTATTTAAAATAAATTCAATGTATTTTGTAAGCACTAATTATTATTTCGACATTTCACTGAAATATATACTATATATGAAATTTGATATCCTCATATTTTCGGCGAGGAATTTTATTCTGCCTGAAGCAAGCCTTGGGATAGGATGTAGAAACACATGTAGCACATGGAGGTAGAAAACATATTTGGTCAAATATTTTTATATAAAATTCTATAAACTTAGATACTTGATTTAATCTTCTTCTTCATCTTATTTTAGGCCCGTTGGCCTGTTATGGTCCTGCATCATTGTTTGCCTCTTGCGACGTCAACTGCCAGCTGTCTTTCCATCTTTTGGGAGGTCGTCCTGGAGGTCTGCTTGCTTGGGGGATACTGTCTCTAGCCATTCTTACGACTCTTGGTTCCGCCATTCTGGATACGTGTTCGTTCCAGAACCTTCTTCTCTGTCGTCTCCATCTGACAATATCTTCAACTTCGCACGTCCTTCGGATTTCTGTGTTACGTACTCTATCACGAAGGGTTTGGCCAGCGATACTCCTGAGTACCTTCATTTCGCTTTTTTGAAGGAGATTTTTGGTTCTGACGGTGTCGGCTCTGGACTCTATGTAGTATGTCATTATGGGGCGGGCACAGGTCTTGTATATCCTCACCTTGCTTTGAATGTTCATATGCTTGTTTTTCGAGATAGTGTTCTTTAATCATCCGGAAATAGCTGCGGCCTTTTGTGATTGTTCAAGCACTTCGCCATAGAGGTCATTATTGCACATTATGCTAGCACCCAAGTATTTAAATTTTGTTACTTGTTCAATTGGCGTGTCGTCGATCGCCACACTGCATCCAACTTGCTCTCTGGCTAGAGGCATTCATTTAATCTTGCTGATGGAGATAGACATGTTGTATTTTTTGGAAGCAGTGTGGAATCGATGTAGAATTTGTTGCAGGTCTTCCTCTGATTCGGCTATGATGGTGGCATCGTCAGCATAGCATATGATGTTTAGCATATTGTCGCCCATCTTGTATCCCAGGTTAAGTTAGGCAACTTCTTCTATAATTTTTTGATTTAATGCGTAACTTAAAAAAAAAGAACTGACAAGAATACACTTACGTTAAGGTCAAGATTTTCAATTCTAAAATGACATGATAAATGTCCACTTAGAACTTAGTCAATCCATCCTCAGTTTTAAGTTACCACCGTCTGCAACTTGCTGTCAATACTTGATTTAAATGTAGTTTCAAAGTCTGAAAGCCACGTGTCACAAAATTGTTCAGTCAATAGCAAATTTATATTTGAAACTTTGTAAATTAATGACACATTGTTCGAAAGTTATCTGCAACATACATATATTCTCAAATAAACCAGTCAACTCAATGCATTTATGGAAGTTCTAATACGTTAAGCTGACGTTTCAGCCCAGTCTGATAAAGCCTTATTGTTTCTTCGAAATGTTGAAACTTAATTATCCAATTCTAAAGCAAGGTACACATTAATCAAGTTCTTCCATAATCACGTTCTGTGACAATTCGTAAGAATAGAGGTTTCATATTTTTCTTTTTCATGCTGAATTGATACAGAAGTAGTTATTTTGTTATTTTCACCCTTAACTGGTATTTTTATTCAATACAATATATATCACATGTATAGTGACTGCGAGTGTCGTGGACTAGGGTGTTAGGAGACGGTGACTGATCGATCGACTTGGAGAAAAATTGCCCGGGAGACTCAAATTCTACAAGAGTTGTATGATCATCTAAGATTGGTAGATATAACTGCTAGTGTAACTGCTTTGCAAGCATTGTTGTCAATAGGGGTAGAGGATGACAAAAAAAGTATGGTTGGACTATTTGAATGAAATTTCGAAAGAAAGAAATATTGAAAAATCTAACCAAATATACCTAACTAAATAATAAATCAAAATAACTGTATAAGGACATACGAGTATATTAATGTGGAGAAGGCGAACAGAATATATCGTAATTTAAACACTTGGCGCTCTGTTCTCTATGCCTTTTCAAACATGAAAATGGCGTGAGTTGATATGTGTATTTGTGTAATCGCCTTAAGATATACATATCTCGTGATTTAGTCTGAAAACGGAGTGTCGGCTATTTGGCATCTGCATCTTGGTTATTTTGCTACATGACCCTATATTTTGGCACGTTACCAAGCGACAACAAAATCGTCAGAATAGAAAACATAATATGTTTTAGAAGAATAATGGTTGTAAAATAATACAATACGTGACCAGTGAAAAGGTTCGTATTCAGACTCGGTAACAGCTGGTAAATGTGGAACAACCTATATAAGGGAGTTTTCTGGTATTCCTGTCTACAGGCCGAACAAAGAGTTAAAATGATAAATTAGTAACATAAGATAAAGGGGTTAAATTAGAAACAATAAGAAGAAGAATTTTGAGATTATCCGATCCAAGGCACTGTGATTTATACTAGGTGTCATCTTTATTGTATTATAAGAAATGTCTTAAATGGTAACATTTACTGTCATCTACATCGTTTAGTAAGAAGATGTTTTGCATGGTGACATCACCTGCCGTCTACATTATATTATAAGATGTCTTGCATGAAGATATTTAGTGTCATCTATTTATTTATTTTTATTTAACACTTTTATTGCAAATACGCATAAATCATTCAAATGACTATCCATCCCCACGAAATCCATAATATAACCACGAAGACGGACAGTCACCCGAACATTATTTTTCATATAAAGTGAGATATCACCAATCAAAAGGAAAGGAACGGATGGTGGAGAGGAAAGGAAAAGAAAATTCAGGAATGAAACACGTTATTTTACTGACTAGAAATGAAGAGTTTTTTCAGTCGCTTCTTAAAGCATGCTAAGGACGGAGCGAGTCTTATATAGGTTTGGAACGGATTCCAGAGTCTCACTGCATGGACAGTAAAGGACGACGTAAAGAAAGAGGTGCGGTGAACTGGAAAGGCCAATAGACAATCTCTGTTTGAGCGTAGCGCTAATCCATGATTGGAAATACGCTGAAATTTTTCGGCGAGATAAGGGGGCGGGACAGTTAAGGATATTATACAATAGTGACAGTATGTGAATTTGGCGTCTATTTCTAACATTCAACCAGTTCAATGCCCTCTGTTATGAAGTTATATGATCGTACTTTCGTAGGTTGAAAATAAATCTTAGGCAAACATTTTGAAGACGCTGTAATTTGTCCAGCTGTTCCTCTGTAACATCCAAGTAACAGACGTCCGCATAGTCCAGAATCGGAAAGAACAGAGATTGTACGAGTAATTTTTTTTAATCTGCATTGTACTATAAGAATATATCTTGCATGATGACGTTTACTGTAATATAACATATTGCAAATTGTTTTATAGGAAGATGTCTTACATGGTGAAATTAACTGCCATCTACGGCACATTTTATCGTAAGAAGATGTTTTGCATCATGACATTTACTACCATCTACATTGTATTATGAGATGTTTTGCATGGTGACATTTATTGTCACCTTCATAGTTTAGTAATAACATGTCCGTCATGGTGATATTACCACCGTATACATTGTGCTATAAGATGTCTTACATGGTGACATTTATTGTTATCTATGGTATATTGTATTGTAATAACATGTCGTGCATGGTGATATTATTGCCGTGTACATTAAATTGTTTGAATATTTCTAGTATGGGGACCTTTACTGTCATTTCCATTGTATTTTAAGAGGATATCTTACATGATGATACTTACTGTTATCTATAATGTATTGCATTATACATTATAAGAGGATATCTTACATGATGATGCTTACTGTCATCTTTAATGTATTGCGTTATAGATTATAAGAGGATATCTTATATGATGATACTTACTGTCATCTATAATGTATTGCATTATAGATTATAAGAGGATATCTTATATGATGATACTTACTGTCATCTATAATGTATTGCATTATAGATTATAAGAGGATATCTTACATGATGAGACCTACTGTCATCTATAATGTATTGCATTATAGATTATAAGAGGATATCTTACATGATGAGACTTACTGCCATCTATAATGTATTGCATTATAGATTATAAGAGGATATCTTACATGATGATACTTACTGTCATCTATATTGTATTGCATTATAGATTATAAGAGGATATCTTACATGATGATACTTACTGCCATCTATAATGTATTGCATTATAGATTATAAGAGGATATCTTACATGATGATACTTACAGTCATCTATTATGTATTGCATTATAGATTTTAAGAGGATATCTTACATGATGATACTTACTGTCATCTATAATGTATTGCATTATAGATTATAAGAGGATATCTTACATGATGAGACTTACTGTCATCTATAATGTATTGCATTATACTCGTAGATTATAAGAGGATATCTTATATGATGATACTTACTGCCATCTATAATGTATTGCATTATAATTTCGCTGTATATAACAGCGGGTTTATTTTCACGCTGTTCCAACCAACCAGAAATATGTTAAAGAGATCGATGTAAAAACTACTAAAACCCTTTAAAAAACGAGAATCGAACCCGAAATCCCCGAGTTGGAAGACATGTGTCTTATTAGTCAGATCGCGCAGGTCATCCCATAATAAAACATAACTTTATTATTTTTAAAAGATACCCTTTAATGCATTATCACTTAACCCCCGTAGACTAATTGGTAAAATGCATGTCTCTCAACCCCGGTGTTTGGTAATTAGATTCCTGTTAGTACCCATTTAAAAAAAATAGTTTAAGTCTGATTTTCACTTAAGATTCGTTAAAATTATTTCAACCAACTAGAAAGTTGTAAACTTTCTAATTGGTTAAAAGATATGGTCATATTGCAAAGAAATCACCAGATTTTATGGTGTACAATAAGAATGAACATATTACAACCGAGTAGTAATAATAAGTAAAGTAATAGAATACTTAAATAAAAGGAAAACAAAATTTAACTTTCTACAACTCATAAGTTTTGGAGTAAAATATAATAAGATTAAATATGCTTTTTTTTTTGGTTTCATTATGTTTGAAAATCTAACCGAAAAATTTTCGCTCTAGTGAGTCATTAGAAAATTTGTCATTACTCGCCAAAAGTTCTATGTTTTCCGGTCGATATGGATAATTTATGAGAAAACTTTGATAATTTACAATCAGCCTAATCAAATTATGTTAATTCAATTCTGAGGGGAGAAATTCAGAGGAAATCTGATAAAATTGAAATAAAAGCTTCCGAACGGACTACGGGCTGTTTCAGGACATTGACACACTTTTTGATGAATTGAAAAGATAACATTTAATATTTCCTTCGACTATACTTCATATTTTACTTCCCCCTCTACCTTGTTCCGTTAATGTTATCTTCCTTTTATGTTAGCTTTTTCTCCGACGTTTTTATTTCAGAACGTTCATTTATATGAAGGAATAAAAAATCATGACTTTAATTTTGCATTTGAAATTCATTAGATGTGTGTAAATAATTAAAAACACTAACAATGAATACTAAACGTTTGAGTTCTGGATTAACGAGTAAAAGCTAAGTGGGCACAAGAGGATAGAAAATTTTAAAAAGTAATAACTATTTAATTTTCTTCGAAATTTTCGCGAATATTCAATATTGAAAACATATGCTTTTTATCACGTATAATATTTTTTATATTTTACTTCCACGCATATCCAAATTATACAAGAGACAAAAATAACAAGTACCTACTTTAATTATTACAACAAGGATGCAATTTCTCTAAATATCATGGCAGCACCGAGCACAAGCAACAGTTTCCACAATTTATTTTGAGGTCATGTCTCCTGGAAACATTTGCTTCATGAGAATGACGTCCGATTGACGTGTCGAAACTAGTCGAGCATAAACATTCTTTCGATGGTCTTACAGCCCATATCGAGCTTTGACCTCCGTCAATCTTCGCCTCCAACTCCTCCTGTCCTCCGCCACGACCCTCCAATCCTGTGCCTGCAGCAGCCGGGTTGCGTCCCTCTCAACTTCGTCCTCCCATCGCAGCCTTGGCCTGCCCACTCTCCTTTTCCCACCCGGGTGTCCCTCCAGGATTCTTTTGAGTGCTCGCGATGACGGCATTCTCTGCACATGTTCGGCCCATCTCAATCTGCTCAGTCTGACATGTACAGATAGTCTAGGAGCTTCGTAGATATTATACAGGTCATCGTTGTATCATATTCGCCAGGATTCGCCGTCATTCACGGGGTGCAGGATCCTACGTAGTACTCTGCTCTCGAAGGCATCCAGCAACTAGAGCATAAACATTACTAATATGTAATAAAATCGTAAGTTTTCAATCAATTGTTTTATATTCGACGCTTTATTATAAATGACGACCTCCGTGGCCTGGTGGTAAGACGCTTGTCTGCCGACCCGGAGGTTGCGGGTTCAATCCCCGCTGGAACCCAGATAAAAAAAAAATAGATTACAGTCTGGTTTTCTCTTGGGCCCATTAAAACATCTTTCTGGTTGGTTGTAAGAGATTGCCACATGGCAATAAACTCTCAAGGATAAATAATAAAAAATAAATAAATAATAAAGAAATAACTAATAAAACGCCATTAAGAGAGTAGACCTTCCTACAATATATAAATGAAGAGTTTATTTACAATCTCTTCGACCGTTCAGACAAGAGTAAGGCATATCAGTACCAATTGTTAGATGAAGGTTATAAAGTTATTATCAAAACGAAAATAAAACATGAACATACTTAACTAAAAAAATAGATATAAGACGTTATGTAGAAGTAACAACACATTTATTAGAGCACAAAATAATTAGAACGTGTCTCAAAAGGTGAACGAAGTTTTGTGAACTAAAAACAAGAGAAAGTTTTGCAGGATTTATATTCAATCATTCGGTAGAGTATTAATCGTACAAAAGTCGAATAAATTTTATTAAAAAATCTTTTAAAAATAAAAAAATATTTAAGAATATAAAAATTAAGAATAATATAATATTGATCGAATAATGTTGAGTTTCGAGTTATGTTTGTTATGTTAATATCCTTTTATCAAATCAGTTAAAATGTAATGACTTATTTAATAAATTGAACAAGTAAACTTTGTTTATCTTTGAGATTTCAATTATTAAACTGCATTTATTACAGGTTTCCCTAATTCGTACAAGGACCAAACATAACAAGTACAAAAAAAAACATGTATAAAACAGTTCAACATTTGAAGACTTATAAAGAATATTGTAAAAATGTATAAAACACTATGACAAAATGTAGCATGTAAGACAATATAAAAAGTTAAAATTATTAAGTACTACACTAAATTCAAGAGATTTTTGCGACAAGTTTTATACCTTCTATTCTGAGACTTTATCAAACGTATAAGTTAAGCTATGGCTTTCAAAGTAATCATTCTTGATAAATGAATATATATTATTATTAAATATAATTTCATTTGAAATATGAATCTTGAGTTGAATATAAGAGAAATTTGTTTAACTAAGTTAACTCTTTTTTGCCTCAAATGATAAACTTTTCGATCGAAAACTTTTTAATTAATGCCGTTCGCTTCACACGTCACATACAGGATGTGAAATAATTATCATGGTATCCTTGAAAGTTCCAAGTGGAAGAGGCTTTAATGGCAAAGTCGTTCGATGCTAGAATAATGAAATAATAATAAACTTACAAAACGACTTCATTATACCACTCTTAATTGAGAGAAAGGTAAACGAAATGACGAATGGAAATGCAGTAATTAACGGGTTAACACTTTCAAAGTTTGTTTGCTTTGAGGAAATCATTATCAAAACTATCTTTCAAGACAAACGACGATTATTTAAGGTATTGAAATGATTTTTTTTAGTGTACCAAATAACATTGTAAATTTGACAATTAAACTGTTTCATACATGATGTCAGAGGTTTTTTATAAGCTGTCTGAGCTATTATTAAACGGTGCTTGAGGAAAAAGCAAATGAAAAATGTATGTATTTTCTTAAAAACCAAGAAAAAAGTTTTGTCTCCGAAAAAAAAAAACAAAAAAAATTAAACATAACAATATCACCTCGAAACATCAACTGACAGCTGAATTTCATAGTATCAAGTCTTCATTTGCGACTATTGTTTATTCAACATTACATTATGTTAGGAGTGGATTAACCTAAATTATTTCAGTTTTATGATTGAATTGTAACAGCGTGCACCTTATTTTATCGTATTTACAAAAGTAATAATAATACGACATCTGTTATAACAAGATAAAATACTATTTGAGCGACAATTTTTTTAATGTTTTTACAATTTTTCTCTTAAACTTAACTTCAGAGAGATTCAGATGGATTTGGGTAATATTATTGTAATATTAACTACAAGTGTGAACAATTTCAATATTTCTAGTTCATTCCTCTTCTTTTATCACTATCCTTAACTATTCAAGCTGAAACCGATTACCCGTTAACATTGGATCCACTTCATTATTGGATTGCTTGAAAGAGAGACTAAAAGATTACTTTTTTAAATCATCCATATTTACTTCATTTCTCAGTCTAGTGGTATTTGTAAACCTTTATTTTCTAAATCCCCCATATTTACTTCATTTCTCAGTCTAGTGGTATTTGTAAACCTTTATTTTCTAAATCACTCGTATTTACTTCATTTCTCAGTCTAGTGGTATTTGTAAATCTTTATTTTATATATTTTTTATTATTCTTTTTCTTAAGGAAGCGACTGACTTATTAATCGACATATCAAGAAAACAGACCTGTAGTCTGATCCCTTGATATGTCGACTAACAGATATCCTTCTATAATTTTAATATCCAACAGTTATTTCAATCATTGGCACAAAGGGAACTCTTGTATTATCTAGTCTTTCCAGATACCTTGTCAGTGTCGAATGCGGTTTTCACCCATCTGGCAGTACATTTTACTTCACATATTTTTCGAATACGGAAGTTTCTTAATTTATCTTTTAGTGTTTTGCTTGCAATAGCTCTTAGATTTTTTTATTTCATTAGTTCTCTGTACAATTTTGGTTCTTCTTGTATCTCTTTAAGATTCTTTTCCGTGAGACATGATTGAAACGCTTTGTAAAGTTTGACTTAACTTCGTTTCAAACCTTTACAAAGTTCGATAATAAATGAAAACTTGACAAAATGTAAGCACATGAAAATATCAAGCCAAATTCCATGTACTATATTAAAAAAATATCAAATTTACTTCCGGTGACAAAAGTGTATTTTTTTCAAACGTTTTTATGTTAAAAAATATTTAATTGGCAATCAGGTCCCTCATTTCGCTTACAAAAAAGGTATCATAATAGGCCTAGAATAAATGTTATAAGATAGAGCCATGTGTGGTAACCGTACTCTATATTTTGATACATTTTGTATCTACAAAAATATATTTTGGAATATTTTATCTACAAAAGTATGTTTTGAAATATTATATGTACAAAAATACATTTTGGACTTCCTCAAACATTTGAGTGTAGCGAATTTCCCGTAGAAAATTATTATACCCATTCTAACTTGTTGCGTACCAGCACACTGTAGAAGGATCTGAGAATCGCTCACCTTAGAGGTTTGAATAAAAATCATAATACTCTAAAAAGACATTTCTCTTGAATTTCTTTGTTACTTTAGATAATTTTGCTAAGAAATTAGCACGAATCTGCATAAGTATTGTTTGGTTCATTGAAATAGAAGAATAACTCGCAAATTGTAAATAAAAAAAACGGGTAATACACAAATGATGTCTTCCGTGACCAAGTTGGTAAAACGCCTGTCTCCCATCCCTGAGATTGCTGATTAAAATCCCGCTGGAAACAAATTTAAAAAAATGTAATCTTGTCTGGTTTTCACTTTAACATAATTTTAGTTGGTTGGATGGGATTAACACATGACAATAAGTCCACCAGGTTGTAATGTATACAACGAAAATATAATACAATAAAAATAATCAAATAGATGGTTAAGTCGTATTTAACCTATTTCATGTTCCTAATGTTTACGCAATTTAGTACGAAGGAGTGTTTAGTCTCACGATGCTATATAAACTGTCCTTTTATTTTTATTATTAGGGATAATATCCCACATTAGATATTTTTTGCTTAGTGCGAGTATGGTATTTTGAGTGTTTTGACAATCTCCGTGGCCTAGTTGGTAAGACGCATGTCTTCTAGCCCGGATGTTGCGGGTTTAATTCCCACTAGAGCACAGTTATAAAAAAAAAGTTCGGCGGTTAACGGTGAGCGCTATTGACTATTGCCAAAGATATGCTCGGCGGACACACTCTCGGTCTTGGCGGGGTTTGCTCCGTTGGATATGGAGGTCCAGCGTTACGCCTCAATCATCCTTTTCAGAAAGAGTCACCCCGCAATAAGTACCGTCAGCCATTTGCCATTCACCCTTTGCCAAGAATAACCCTTCCCTCTATCCCTAAAGCCTGCCTAGATGTCAAGTTGCCTTCTTGGCAACACTTATGACGGTCATTCTCCATTTTCTTTCTCTTCCTCGAGGGTGCGCTTCAATTCTCCGTAGACGTATCCAAATTATTGGAACAACGGATTGTTCTCTGGCCATGAGAGCTTTAATGATAAAATTTTAACTTCGATCTAGTTTCTACGCTCTGTTGTAAGTATTGTGATCATATTGATCAACATATCACAGTTTGTAGTACTGCGTTGATAACTGAGTTAATAATTTCCTAACGAATCTTTATTTAGCCATACATCGAACATATTAGGACCAATTGGCTATTCCAATATATTGGCGGAAAAATATAGTTTTCCTGCATTTTAAGTTGTCTACGAAAGTACTAGAGACTTGTTCGACTCTTAGAATTCGAGACATTACGTCGCTTTATAAGTGTTATATATTTACTGCATTGCGACTAATTTTCGCGAGTAAGAATCGCGCTGCAAAAGGTCTTATTTTATCTCTCACAACAGCATGGATAATGGTGGGATAAAATTGAACTTAACTAAACCTGATAAGTTCAGTTTAGTTGAATCTCGCCACAAGCCTTCCTAGTTCACCGCTCTTCTTTTTTACGTCATCCTTTACTGTCCATGCAGTGAGACTCTGGAACTTGTTGCAAACCAATGTTAGACTCGCTACGACCTTGGCGTGTTTACGAAGCGACTGCAAAACTCTTAATTTCTAGTCAGTAATATAACGTGTTTCATTCCTGATTTTTCTTTTCCTTTCCTCTCCACCATCCTTTCCTTTCCTCTTGATTGATGATATCTCACTTTATTTGAAAACTAATGTTCGGGTGTTTATCCGTCTTTGTGGGGTTCGTGGGCATGTTCTCACGTATTTTTTATGTCCATAAATTTCATAAATATGAATTATCTTTTGAATATTTTTACGACCATGTAAATTGATTTATTAACATTTGTCCGGTTGGTTGGAAGAGGTGGCCGCCTGGCAATAAAACCGCCAGATTGTATTAACAATGAAGTGTTAGATAAATAAATAAATAACCCTTGCCAAAGAAACAGTAATTTAATATTATTCCATTTAATAAGTTTGAGAGATGAAAGGATTTTATGATAATTGTATTTACAATTTTAAAGTCTTTCGTATACGAGTATGTTATATAAAACATTAAAAGTATAACCAACATAAAAAAATAAAGGGTGACATTGAAAAAAAAAATGGCAGATTCGTTAGGCTTATAAAAACTTCATATTTCAAGCAAAATTACGCTGCCATTTCACCACCCTTAATTTGATCTCATTGTTCATCTATCATTTGAATCCATTATTTCCATTTTTTCCACTGGCAAATGTCGAAAAATCGGCTTCATAAGTAACTCGATATCCAATTATTTTCCTCATAACACCGAAACCCCGGCATCCATTTATTCTTAACTTATTAAATTTGAAAATATCAGATTCACGTCAAATAATAAGAGTAAAGTACAAACCCTTATAACTGTCGAATATTTTATTTTAATTTTTTCAAAAATAAATCATAATTTTTCGAAAACAGGCACAAGTGTTTCTTGATTACAAGTACATAAGTTAAACGATAAGCTTATGAGTGATTAAGTTTTACGTCATTGGTAGGTTCATCAGTACGAAGACCTCTGTGCCTCAGTTGACTAGACACCTGTTTTTCAACTCGGGGCTAGTGGGTTCGATTCCTATTGGACAATTTTTTTTTAAATTACATTAGTTAGTTTTCACACAAGACCTCTTTAACAAATTTCTGGTCGGTTGGAAGAGATTGTCACATGGCAATAAACCTACTAGGCTGTACTGTATATAATCAAAATGTAAAAACAAAACAATACAATATTGGGAAACATGTTTTTAAAAATGAAAGTTGAATTCTTCATTGACATTGGTAATTACTATAATTTCTGACTGTACCATACATCCAAATGGAGCGTGCGAAGGCCAAAAATTCTGTCCACATTATTGATTTAGTCGATTGCAGAGCCTGTTGTTCGGACAGTCGGGTGTATGAGGTTTTTAATGGAACCTTTGTTGACCTTTTCACCCATAAGGAGAGTTAATATTAATAATAATAAAAATAGTATTTATATCGTATAGTGCCGTTAAGAGATCAGATTCTTCTCAAGGGCGCTCTAACTGGAGACTCGAACTCACTTTTTTTTGACAAATTAAAAATATTACAAAATAAATATTAATAGAGAGTAAGGTGGGTGCGGCTATAAAATTAAGTGCTTCCCACATCTAAGTTTTTTATGATATACCAGTAAATATTTTGTTAGAAAACCGTAGAAAACTTGCCAAAATGATGAAAAAAAACTAATTTATATTTTTTTGCAATTTATTTTCAATATCAATGTGGTATCAAACACTGTCATATTAAGGAAATGATAAAGGCTCTATATTTTGTGTTTAAAAGGTCAAAAAGCTTTATAAATCCTCTTACATAAAATGCATTGTCCGCATCCCTTGTGAGAAGTCAACACTCCGCATTTTGATCTTCTCACATAACAACATTATTATTGAAAAGGTACAACATAAACTCTTACAGCTCCTGAATTATAGATTGCCAATTCCTATGTAGCCATATTATGAATAGAACCAGACATAATTGTGAATGTGGACTTCAATTACACGGTCTATGCATTTGCGGAGGTTTTTTTGTATGGCGAGAAACACATTATCATCCAAGGTTATCATCCGAAACGGAAAGGGGAAGCATTTTTTTAATAAGGTATTTTGAGGCGCAAGCCTCAAACCACCTAGGGGCGCTGTCTATACAAATGCGACACTGCGTGTACTAATGATTATTTTTATTAATAAAGCAATCTATAACACAAATATTTCCAAAAAGTTATACTCATATCTTAAGTACTAATCTAATTTATATATTAAAACTATGAACTGACTTTATTTTAATTTCCTACCTGTCACATAATTTTAATAATCTTGTTATTATAATTCTTAGAAATAGTTCACCTACATACTATTTATAACTAGATAACAATTCTCACAACTAATAATGTTAATATTAATTATTTAGCACGTGCATGTCCACTCGATTAGGTTATTTGCGTTTAATCACATTCACTCAGACCTTGGTCCTCCCTGCTAATATTGTAGGTGGACTAGTCATGTAACAGATAATGCTTCGTAAGCCTGTGCTTATGCCGAAGGAGATCTTTAAGAAATGGAGATCGGACTTACTCTTGTAAGCTTCCAGAGCAGCGATTAGAGGATTGCTGTGGTCCTGTTGGCTTTTATAGAACTTCACGGTCCAAGCGAGGCTGGTGCTGGAAAGTTTCTTCACGCTGTTTGAAGTGAAGTCGAAAGATGTTTGTTCTGGGATGGGTGTTGAAAGATATATTAAATGCCTTGTTCTGTACTCGTTGAAGCTTCAGGTGATCCATGTCACTTACACTACCCCAAACGGGTGCAGCATAGGTCAAGAGGGAACTAATAAGGTTTTTATAGAGGAAAAGCTTATTTTGGAGTTAAAGTAATCTACTTCTGATTATTTTGTAATGTTTCATAAGTTTGGTTTATATTTTACTTTTGTTAATACAACATGTATTATTTTAATGATCAAAATCGACCGTACATTCTAAGAAAATAAAACATTATACATTCTTCCAACAAATTCCGTTTCAAATTATTAATAATTAAATTAATCAGATTAAGTTAAACGTATTACATAAAATAAGGTTAAGGATCAATTCAAAATTTGAGCATCCTTTTAATGGGGTTGCTATTAAATAAAATTATAATAAATTTGAAGATAATGTACGTAGTTTTATTCAACGTTTTATGTGTTCGTAATTTTATTTTTATGGCCATGTTTGAATATCCTCGTATATGAGAAAAAAGCTTGATTTTAGACAACTTCTATAGCCCGTGACGAAAATGATATAAGGTACAGTAAAAAGTGGGCATTAGGGTAACAGTCGTTGGTGCTATCGGTTATGAATATTGAAGTAAATTAGTGAAATGCGTATTGTATTGCATATAGAGCAACGAGCTTCAGGACTTGCATCTGGTCTGTATCTTCTTCATTGGGTCACTCGTAACTATAGTTCGGAAATTCTAGAATGAGTCCTGTGACAGCTCACAAATTTGCCCCAAATGCAACCTTGTAACGATGTTCAGTATTTTTAATTATTTTATCAACTTTAATATAAGCCTCAATTCTTATAAATAGCAAGTTATTTAGGTAAATACATTACATAAGATTGTATTGGGGCAAATTTGTGAGCTGTCACAGGACTCATCCTAGAATTTCTGAACTATAGCAACAGTTCTAGATGTAACTAGATCTGCTGCTATTTACTCTCAGCTGTATAGATAATTCATGTTTTGGGCAAGTAATATAGTGCGTCCTTGAATTTCTTACACAACCTCCTCTCCTTTCTTTCTTTTGTCATACTTCAGCTTATCAAAGAAGATACAGAAGTAAATGTATATATTAAAGAAAACGAGAAAACTTATGTAAGAAACTTTAAAATAATAATTGTTGAAATTAGTTTATATGGGACTAATACAATAAAATTGTAAGCATATATTCAATATTATTATTCATTTCAATTACTGTGAGCATTTTACTCTATAAGTATCTAAAGAGCAAAATGCTTCGATTTTGACCGCCGAAAAAAGAGTTAAATGTGTAGTTTTCATATATAATCATCAAAATTAGTGAGACATCTCAAAAATTGTCTCGAAGTGCTATCGGAACCTGCACAGTCAACTCATAGCTAAAACAATTAGTGGCAGACCCTTCCACGAAACCAGCAACATAAAAAAACCTTCAGATATAATAGCTGAACAACTTGAAGTTTTAATAATGAACGATTTTACATTTCTTAGAATTTCTAGAAAATGGACGTGAAAAATCTTTTTTCGAAGAAAAGACTGTCAGTTGATTAATTAAAATTCAGATCACGATATCGCGTGGAGCAATTATTGAAGAAAAAGTGAAATATTTTTATTGGCACAAAAGACAAGGACCATTGTTTGCCATTTCGTAATAAATCAAATCAGAGAGCAGTGAGAAGTAGAAAGGAGAAAAAAGGAGAAAGCGAGGAAAAGCTGGAACGACTGCCGTAATTTTATTTTAAACTCAATTCGAAAATCGTGTCTTGAAAAGTTCAGCTTAATATTTCTCTCACGATAATACTGTGAGAAGTTCTTAGAAAATAGAAACTATGGGAGTTTACTTTTAAGTTTTGTTCTCATGTTTGAAGTGTTTTTCTTTTATTATCACAAACTATTTTATTAAGCCTTTATTTCTTCCTATCCAAACTTTAGTCCGATAACTTAACATTTTGTTTTGGGAAGCAACAGTTTTAACAATAAATATAATTTTGATGTTTTGGTGCGGGTGAAAATAATTTTTTTTCTGATAAATATCTCTCCAACTATTTTCTTCAATTATTTCTTTGGTCTTATTCTTCTACTTCTTCTTGGTTTAGGTCGTATGACCTGTTTGTGACGGAGGGCTGTCTTGGGATGATAACCTCCAGCTGTCCTTCCACCTTTTCGGCGGCCTTCCTGATAATCTCCTGCTGTTAGGGTTTTCAGTCTTAGCGATTCTTGCCAGTCGTATATCCTCCATGCGGTCCACATGATTCATACAGAAGCGTCTTCTGTTTCTTCCCCCCCTCACTATGTCTTCAACACCACAGACAGACCTTATTGTCTCATTTCTGATCCGATCTCTAAGAGTTCTGCCTGCGATGGAGCGTAGGGTTCTCATTTCTGCCACTGAGAAGGTTTTCTTTCTTTGTTCACCTTCTTAATTACTATCCACCAGTCCGATAACTTAACATTTCAGTTTATAACAATGTAAATCTTCGTCATCGTCGTTTTTGCTAACCCTCGTAGTTGAGGTTCCCCTCGGAGTTTCAACGTCAATTTATTTGAAAATTGAAGCTGTGTAGGGGAGTTTATTTTAAATGAGTAAATATCGGCCACACCGTTGAACTGAATCTGACGGCACAAAGAAATGTGATGATCGAAGCATACCGGTTTAGTTTTTGTTTAAGAATAAGAATGAATAAAGTCATATGTATTCTAATACTGCCGAATATTAGGCGAAAAAAATGCCTGTGTCCTTCGAGAGAAGTAACATAGCGCGGGGTTTGAACATTCCTCACGGAACTCAAGTGCGTTATAGCACTGTCATGCACTTTACTTGTTTTGTAAATATTTTCTACTTTATTTTCTTACTTTGGTAGAAGCAATGTGCAGTTCCTTACACCAAGAATCTGCAATAAATTTTTGAAGGAGAAAAGTGAATATTTTGATGTCGTACCTTCAAATATATGGAAAAATGAAACAAGGCAACCTTTTGACAGAGGGTGAGTGCGGAAGTTTAGGATGTCTTCAAATAAATATGTGAATGTATGACTATAAAAGCAAAGCGTGTGAAGATAAGTTGATGGATATAATTTCGATGCAGTGTTTATATACTCGTAAGTATGATGGTTTGTTATTTCAGTCCGTGCGTAGTTAAGTCCAAAAACTTCCGGGTTAAACAATAAGTTACGAGACCCCATGGTCAAGCGATGTTTCAGTTAAAATTTGATACGTCTACCCTCAGTTGTATACCAACTAGAACTGTTAGAATACGTGTTTGTTTCATTATATTCTAAATTTTTATCAGAGAGGTTATATCTGATAACTTAGAGAGGATCTCAAGATTATGCACCCCTTTTTCACTTTTACCGTCACAGTTCACGCAAGGAGTGCATGGAGAGATGCAGAAACTCGTAGATACATGAGCAGAGGTAGAACACCTATGCACTTGTGGCGACCGTATGCGCGGTCACTGAACCCACGAGACGACCTTTGCCCACCTTAACAATGCGAGACAAACAATGCCAAAGTCCCCGCGATCGGTCATTCAACTCACTACCAGTGAAGACCGCATTCCATGAGGAAACGAGAGGGCAACACATCTTTCGCGCTGTCTCTGAAAACAAAAGGATACGTACAATAACAAAACAAAAGGATACCCGCGACAATAAACATATTGTAAGCGCAAAGACGAGACAGCGATATATCTCGTGCGCATTCCCACACACGTTCAAAAAACATTATAAATACCGACGTTTGTCAAGAAAATTCCTCTTTGCATATTCCGATTTCGACAAGTTTTTATTTATCAACAATCATCCTCATCATCTCCCCTTTAAGGAACAAACATTCCTAAACACTTAAGCGACCAGGCAAAGTGTGCACAGGCCTGCCTTTTCCACAATTTCTTCGAAAAGTGGAACACTGAGAAGACTCGAGAAAAATATGCGCAATCTACAGCAATCTCGGAGTAAGGTTGTATTGAAAACGGATGGTTGATGATCATGGTGATTATGATCCTCAGAATTGAGAAAACGACCAAATAAAAAAGAAGAAAAACGAATCAAGAACTTTGCAAATAATGATAAATACGGGCGTGTTTTTCACATTTTCATATAAAAATCTCATGTTTTCAATTCTCTGAAAAAATGAAGTTGAAATACAATACATAGTATTTATGGAATGAATCAATGTACTTTACGTTTTATCCAATCTTCTTCAAATTGCTTTCTACCTTTGGTTGTTATACAAAACATTTACTACGCTCTATTCCAGAAAAAAAATATCTTTTACCTCAAAGTAATACGGAGAAAGGAAAAATTCGACTAATGTATTTTTATAACCCATCCAATATACGACGGAAAAATATGTAAAAATAATATAGATTTGGGAGGCGAGAATCTGTTGCAGCTTGAATTTAACTCTTCGGTTTTATTTATTGAAATATAATAAAAATTGAAACATTGTTTAATTGACTTGAACGTATGTTTTTGAACTCAACTAGTTTCCAGTCAAATGCGAATCATTTTCAAGGGTATTCCTCGCTGATTAACTTTGAAAAGGACAATATCACAAAATCCTGTCGTCTGGTCCTGATAAAATTTATAGAAGATTTTTGAGTAAAAATAATAGAACACTTCAACGACTTTAATTAGTACCGCAAACAGTGAAACTTGTTTCATATATATATCGGTGTACGCCAGGAAGATATTCTAATCAATCGGAAATATGTTATGTTATGTATGTCAAAAATAGTTTATGGAGAATAATCACTTTTTAATATTTTTTTATATGTCTGCGATTGGAAATCTTTTAATTTCCTATCGGATTACGATTGAGCTTTAGTTGATACGTTCCTTGTCCGATCAATTTTTGGTCGTGACTAGAAAATAAATAAAGGTATAGTAAAAAGTGAGTTTTATTTGGTTGATTTTGATGTGGGGACAATCACATGATATTCTCATTACATATCGACAAATTGAGTTTAATATTAATATGCCTAGCTTTTGGGGGTTTCAATAAAATTGTACCAATATAATTTTTGTTGAGAGTTGTCAAATCTTACGAGTGGCATCTCAGTTAGTCATTTATTTATCTCAGAACTGCCAATGAATCTAGCTTGACGATTGAGATGTATACAAGTGTTCTCTTATTTTTAACGTTTCTCATCACAGAAGAGTTTGGCAATCATCATGACTATTTTAATTTTGTCTCCAAGTTACAGTGAAACCACTTTCTTGGGTAATTTAGTTAGGAGTTCCTTTTTCTTCCTAAACTACGTTTTCATTTGCCGCAGATAGTTGTATTTATGCACTCTTTCAATGCATCCGAATCCTTCTCTCAGCAACACGTCTGGTTTTTGATAAACATTTTGAATTAATAATTATTTTTAACACTTGAATAAATAAAAAAAAAAGGTATTGTTAAGGTAGGTATAGTTAACAACGAACTTATTGTAATAATTTGAAGTGCGATTAAATGAGCAAGACGTATAACGACGGAGGAAAAATGTTATAAAGTATCATATTTAATATTATCACATAAGAGCCGTAGCAATGGCCAGGTACAGTATCCCCCAAGCAAGCAGACCTCCAGGACGACCTCCCAAAAGATAGAAAGACAGCTGGCAGTCGACGTCACAAGAGAGAAACAATGATGCAGGACCATAACAGGCCAACATGCCTAAAATAAGAAGAAGTATCATATTTATGAGTGAATGCTGGTAATCTAATTTAAAAATAAAATTTCAGCAAGTATGTATTGCACACTACTCCATTCTGGCTTTATCTGATCAAAACAAAACGCGACCTCTCGTGTCATATTGAATAATATACGAAGTCTAGTCTGGAAAAGGTGGAGTTCTTTGGTGATGTTTTAGGGGAGTCGCGAAAAATTATTGTTTGCGTTTTGCATTTTCATATGTTATGAGAGTTGTAAAATATGTACGCTATTTAACTTAAACTTTGCCATGTTTCTTTGAATTTCTTCTTGACGAAATTTTGCTATCGTCAGATGATATTAAAATTCTTGAAATGTTTTGACTGTCAAAAAGTCATAAAATAAAAAAAGTTAACTTATTAAATTTGATTTTTGAAGTACGAGTATTAAAGCGTTACAAGCGTCACAATATTTTTATTCCAAAGGGTAAAAAGCATAAAACATTATAAAATCTAAAAAAAACACTTTTTTTAAAATTGTTACGCAAAGTTAAAACTAAAATTCATAATTTTCTGCAAGTAAGCAATAAAGAACTTTAAAAATTTTAAACAACCCTTATATATGTTTTTTAACTAAGCGATATTTTTATCTTCTTTAATTTATTGAGCATCATCATGGATTTCTTGACTCTTGAGGTAGTTGCTCTGAACAAATATTATGTTGTACCACAATGAAAGTACTTCCATGAGCTTTTCAACCAAGAGATGCGTCTTTTTCAGAACTTCTTCTGTCTTCAATTTTACCCTGCAATATCTCATATTTTTCTCCTCGCATTATACGATAATGTCAAAAGTACACTAACTATCCTTTTAATGGTTAATCATTCTTCTCTACCTTTATGAATTCCCTTCAAGGTATCCTTGTATAATAGATAATTTTTCTCTACCTTTATGTATCCGCTTCAAGATATCCATTTGAAAGTGGAGCATTCTTCTTTACTCTTATTTATCCACTTCAAGGTATCATTTTGATAGTGAGTCATTCTTTTCTATCTTTATTTATTCAAACTTCAAGATATCCTTTTGTAGTGAATTATTGTTTCATATTTTTATTTATCCGTTTCAAAGTATCCTTTTGACAAAGACTCATTCATCTTTGGCTTAATTTATTTGCTTCAAGATATATTTTCAGAGTTTTTTAACCAATTAGACTATCACCATGAACGCTGAAAATAATATTTAATGAAATAATAGCTGTTTGATTGAAAGAAATTACTATGAAGCTATAAAACTGCATGATTTATTTGATCTATCGAGTTTATAGCCATTTGGCAATCTCTTTCAACCAACTAGAAAGGTGTAAAATAAAACAAGCGTCAAGTGATAATCAGATTTGAACCCTTTTTCCCTCTCTAAAACTGTTGCGGGTTCGATTTCCGATGGAAATCTGAGTAAAAGATTCTCGTTTGGTGTTTAAAAAGGCCTTTTATAAATATCTAAATGATACGACAAATAGTTGTTTGGAAATACGTCCCCTAGTTCAAACTTAATGTAATGAAAAATGTTATTAATTAGTAATAATTATTTTATAATTATTAATGTAACTATTAAAAATCTAGTAAAACTAAATTAATTTATCTTTTAATTAAACTTCTAGAGTAAATTATCATGTGGCAATCTTATATCACTATCCAAAAATATGTTAAAATACCTGTAAGGAAATAAGACTTATACCCTATTTAAAAAATATTTGACACCAACGGGAATCGAACTCATAACTTCTGGATGGAAAAACAGGTGTCTTATCAATTAGGCCACAGAAGTTGCCTCTAGGCCACAAGTTTTGCCCTATCGTTTTTGTATACATTGAAAATTTTACAAGCAAACAATATTATCTAAAAGATTTTTCAACAAGGTAGAGACCTGTTGTATAATAAACACACTAGTACTGAACGCCACTTCACTCTACCCAATAAAGTGCATTAGAAAATCCAATAATGAATTTCCTATGAGAATGTGGAAATATAGAAGAAGTTTAAATTTCTTCCCAAACTTATGTTGGAATCTTAGAATTGAGAATGATCGGTTTGTGAGAATGGTTTTGAAGATTTTCTGGTTTATATTTCTGAACAAGTATACCATATATATTGAGAGAGAAAAATAACTGTTTTGAGGTAGAAATACAATTCAAATAACTAAAATGAAAGCTCTTGCAACTGCAGTTCGTGATCGATTTGCTATGAATTTCTTTCTCTTTTTTCTTCTCTCGGTTTATCGCTTGGATGAGGGACTACCACATGTTACATTTCTGTGCCCCTTCTAGGACTTTTACTCACTTCAGTTCATCGTCGTTGCCATCATTGCTGGGCCTCGTAGTCGTAGATACGTGACATGTTTTCTTAAATCATAAAATCAAAAAATGTAAATAGTTAAAAATTAAGAGGATTGAAAAATGAGAAATTTATTTAAAAAACATTAAGATATAAAGGGTCTTTCAAATCGAGCGGTTTTTTAAATTCTTGGATAAAACGCAGAGGGCGTCGCGAACTTGTCTGGGTCTTGTGACATTTGAGATGTGTTATGTATAATATTTATAAAAATGGAGTCGTATATAATACAAATTAATGAATTATTTTATATATTGTAATCTCCGAAAACGGTGACATTAATTGGCCACTAAGATCATGTGATCTGACACCGTTGGAAGTTTCTCTCTGGGGCTACGTGAAAAGTCAGGTATATAAAAATGACCCCCAATCAATTCCTGAGCTGAAGGACAAAATTATTTGCGTTATTGGTGAGCTAGAACCGCAATTATGCCAAAATCTCATCAAAAATTTTGACAAAAGAGTGGACATCTGTGGAGCTGCAAGAGGTGGACATTTGACGGGTATTGTTTTTTGTGTTTAAATGTCATACATTATGATATACTTCAATGACCAATAAAAAGTTTTTTGAAATCAAAGCGAATTGTGTGTTTTATTCAAAAATAAAAAAAAATTAAATAAAACCCCCGCTCAATTTGAAAGACCCTTTATATCTTTAAAATTTATTTATTTTATTTATTTATTTACTCGTATTATTACACACGACAAGAAATGTAAACAATTTGCGAAAAAACAACAGGTAATTTGATTTGTACATACAATTTTAATGTATCTAGGTTTGTTGCCTTTCATTTGTCGTATCCCCAGTAAACTAGGTTTTTGCCTGTATCTCACTGAGGATATTTAGCATGAAAAAATAAATCGATACTTCTTTCCGATTTTTGATTACACAAAAATAAAACCCCGTTGCACGCTCTCATCAACCCGACAAACAGTGACACTCAACTACAACTGGAAACATCTTGCGAAATTCAAATCCTCACACATCATCACTCCAGAAAGATCAAAAATATTCATCCCACAATATACCGCACACAATCATAAGAATAAAAACTAAAATTAAAACAAAAAAAACACAGAAACATAAATACAAAAACAACCAAAATTAAAACACCAAGAAGAAACCCACACTCACGAGCTCACACAAATCCTTTCCACTCGTCATTCATCTTGAAAGCCCAAGTACTCAAAATCCTGTCGCAATAACAACAACGCTCCGATCGACTGTCTAAATGGTTTTCCTATCTTTACCTTTATTGAAGTCGGCACGCCATTATATGTAATGGGAGCCAGATAAGCATATTGCCTTTGGGCAAAAGTAGTTTTAACTCTAGGGATGGTGAACATTTCATTAGTTGCCATAAATTAAAACATAACATTGATACTTTCTACCCCACACAGCTAATAACCAATCAAAAGATAACGAATCTAGTATTTTTCGTGGTCTTAAAAGTACTTCTTACGTCTTTTTACGTTTCCTATAATCATTAATATTTTGTCTTCAAGATCTAATATTTTGATTGCATAAAATGTAGAACTTATCAAGAGATAGTATTTTTCAACATCTTAATTTTTTGGCAGGTCACATGCTAGCTCTTAAAAACCATGAAATAACAAAAAAGGGATCTAGTTTTACTACATTGTATTATATTATTTCGCATCATTTTTAAACTAGTGTATTAGCAAGTTTAAAGCAATTGATAAATAGTCAAAAACAATGTAAGAATTTTTTTTTAAAATTATAATAATAATAATAAAGGTTTATTGATAGCAACACAGCATGTACATAATATATTAAAATATACTTCAAGAACACATAAATAGCAGAGAATACATTAAAGACAGAAGCTATCAAAAGGTCTGGGCTCATCTAATAACACCCCTCCCCGGGCAAGATACACCCCACCAATATAGAGCAAACCCAGCCACGGGGACACCAGATGTTTTTCAGCCCACACCCTTGAACACGTAGAACAAGAAGATAAAAAAAAAACAGAAAATAAATAGATGACAAAAAAATACATTCAAGAGAGAAGACATTAAAAGGTCCGCACTCATCCCACAAACATTTCCTCGGCCAAGATACACCCCACCAATGTAGAGCGAGCCCGACCGCAAGGGCATCGGGGGACTTCCATCCTACACCCCCGCATATCTAGATTAAAGAATAAATTAAAAAAAAACGTATGGCAGAAAACAAAATAAAAAGTACACCCACACATACCACCTCAGGTTAACTGTCAGCAAAAACGAAAAAAAGAAAAGCCTCAAAGGAGTCTAAATTTTACATAGTGACAAATGGGAAATGAAATAGTTGAGACAACATTGAAATAGTTAGGCAGTAATACATTGAAATAGATAAGCAGTTTTAAAAGAATGAATTAGGAGATAACGCACAAACACGTATGCACAATCCCCGATTCACCACCAGCGAAAAGAGAGAAAAGAAAGAAGAAAAAAAAAAGCAAACAAGAGAACCATTAACCACTGAGAAACCCATTAACCGTAGTGTATTATTAATTTTTAACGATCTGCGTACCTAAGTGATAACATTCTTGACTTCCACCCAATGGTTTCAGGTTCGATTCCCAATGGTACCCAAAAAAGGTTGTCAGTTGTAAAAAAGTTCGTCAGGATATTCACACGCACTGAACGGGTAACGTTACAAACACGTTCAATGACGCACCATGCCTTCCACAGCTACTCCAGAGTTTTTTATCCCATTGGTTCACTAACTAGGTCCTACGATAATGTTGTCTCCTGACCACGCTCTTTTTTATGTCCAATTCAGACATATTGAAGGGTATCATGCGAAAATGAAAAAAAATATAAGAAATCATATGTTTTTTTCAGCGAAATATAAAAATTTATAAATAATGAAATCATAAAATATTTCTCTTAATCGCTTCAGCCTGAAATTCAGCGGAATGAAGTGCACCGACGTTGAACGCGATTGGTTAGAAAGTTGCAAAGGGAACTTTTCAATAAAATAAAATAACTCGTTCGCAATCTTGGTGCCAATAAACCGTTCAGTTATTCTTGACGGGTTTTATTCATGAAAGAATATTCGCAGATTGTTAGATTTAAAGAAAACTTCCATTTCAAAGTGTTAAAACATAATTTAACAAATGTGTTTTTGTGAATATTAGATTCATTTATAAGAATATTGGATTATTTTATGACATATTTTTAAAAATGTGAGACATTTCACACAATAAGCGAATTCGAAATGAAAACAAGGGTTAGTTGATTTTTTTAAGATTAAAATAGCTTTTCTTTATTTCTACCTGCGCAGCCTAGCTGGTGAGACACATGTCTTTCGACCAGGAGGCAGTAAGTAGCTGTAGTCACCTGGAGGCAGTAGGAATCTCCATCCTTTTGTACTCTCACCTCGTCTATAGATCTTGACATTCATTCAAGTTTATCATACTTCTTACCGTTTCCTGAGTTCTAATTTCAATAACCATTTTCTTCTCCTCTTTCCTCGATATCCATTCATTTCAAATAAACAAATATATTTTTTTATTTAATTTTTCTTTCACCGTTTATTTTAAAATCTCTTATAATTTGATTATTTCTTATGGTTTTTATTATTTCTTTACTTTTCTATTTATAAAATTTACTCAATAGATAAACAAAATAGCTTATTACTACAACGGCATCATATGAAAACACGCGTAGCTTAATTAGTAAGACATCTGTTTTCAAATTGGGGCTGTGAATTTGATTCTTATTGGTACCCGATTTTTTTAAAAAGGGTTAGCTGTATTTTCATTCATTGGCTGTGTAAAAAAATCGGATTAGTTAAAAGAGATTACCATATTATAATTAACTAACTAGATTCTATTGTATACAACAAAAGTGTAATATAATATTCAAAACATCATTCAATTTGATAGAGGAAACTTTTGTAAGTACATTTATATAATGATCATTGTAACATTTTTGATGATTTTCTATCATTCAATATTTATGTACAAAATCTATAAATCTATAAAACTTATGAAGAAATATTGCACCGTGTGAGAAATAATAAAGAGTACTCTGATATAAAACTTAACCTAGCCTAAACTAACCTAACCTTACCTAACTTAACCTCATCTTATATAATGCAAATGTGATATAATGATCATTGAAACATTTTTGACGATTTTCTAGCATTCAATATTTATGTACAAAATCTAAAAAACTTTTAAAAAAATATTGCATCGTGTGAGAAATAATAAAGAGCACTCTGATACAAAACTTAACCTAGCCTAAACTAACCTAACCTAACCTAACCTTACCAAACCTAACCTAACCTTTTATAATGCAAATGTGATAAAATGATCATTGTAACATTTTTGGTGATTTTCTAGCATTCAATATTTATGAACAAAATCTATAAAACTTTTGAAGAAATATTGCATCGTGTGAGAAATAATAAAGAGCACTCTGATATAAAACTTAACCTAGCCTAAACTAACCTAACCTTACCTAACTTAACCTAACCTGACCTAACCTAACCTTATATAATGCAAATATGAGTGCAAAGCGTAGTAAAATAAGACCGATAAAAAGATGGTTGTATCAAGTGAATAATATTTTTAAAGAAGAAAATGTAAGAAATCAGAAGAATCGTAGGAGTTGTATGAGAAGGTAAATATTGGGTGTTAACATAAGTTGTGTCCGTTTTTTTCAATTTAAAAAGAAGCACCAAAAGTAAAACAAAATGGTAAATGTTATACGTCATTCGAAAGAAAAATTTCTGCTGTATAATATATTGTGATTGTTTTCACGTTACATATATTATTTTATTTGATTACAAGCCTTCAAAATGGCATGTCAAGTAGACGAAAGTGAGTATTTTAGACACCTTCTTCTGTTCGCGTTCAATCGAGGGAATAAAGCTGCCAAAGCCGCTCTCGATATTTGCGAAGTGTATGGTCTTCATCGAAGTCCGTGTCTTTCAGGTCGAAATTACCGTCATTGAAACGCAATTCTTTTTATGTTTTTATTCAAATCTTAGAGTTTTGTTTTTATATTTATGATATTTTTGTTTTATTCCTTCATATACATATTTTATAAGCGAACGGCATTTAGATGGAGGAGTTTCGTATAGCTGACTACTAAGTTATTCAATACGTACATACATTACATACCAGCATGCCATTTTCCAAATTGGGTAGACAGAAATAACAAAGCTTCAGACTTTTCTATTACAACATACACACTTTATTTTTTTCTATATCTATTAGGTGTTAACATAAGTTGTGTCCATTTTTTTTCAATTTCAAAATGAGCACCAAAAGTAAAACAAAATGGTAAATGTTATACGTCATTCGAAAATAAAATTTTCTGCTGTGTAAAATATTGTGTTTGTTTTTACGTTACATGTATTATTTTATTTGATTACAAGCCTTCAAAATGGTATGTCAAGTAGACGAAAGTGAGTATTTTAGACACCTTCTTCTGTTCGCGTTCAATCGAGGGAATAAAGCAGCCAAAGCTGCTCGCGATATTTGCGAAGTGTATGGTCTACATCGAAGTCTGTGTCTTTCAGGTCGAAATTACCGTCTTTGAAACGCAGAAACCATCGACGAGCTGTCCTTTCATTCATAGGATCTTCACCGTACACTTCGCAAATATCAGCTCGTCGATGGTTTTTGCGTTTCAAAGACGGTAATTTCGACCTGAAAGACACGGAGCGTTCCGGACGAGCAGTGGACTTCGATGAGGACCATACACTTTGCAAATAGCGCGAGCAGCTTTGGCAGCTTTATTCCCTCGATTGAACGCAAACAGAAGAAGGTGTCGAAAATGCTCACTTTCGTCTACTTGACATACCATTTTGAAGGCTTGTAATCAAGTAAAATAATACATGTAACGTAAAAACAAACACAATATTTTATACAGCAGAAAATTTTATTTTCGAATGACGTATAACATTTACCATTTTGTTTTACTTTTGGTGCTCATTTTGAAATTGAAAAAAAATGGACACAACTTATGTTAACACCTAATAGATATAGAAAAAAATAAAGTGTGTATGTTTTAATAGAAAATTCTGAAGCTTTGATATTTCTGTCTACCCAATTTAGAAAATGGCATGCTGGTATGTATGTATGTACGTATTGAATAACTTAGCAGTCAGCTTTACGAAACTCCTCCATCTAAATGCCGTTCGCTTATAAAATATGTATATGAAGGAATAAAACAAAAATATCATAAATATAAAAACAAAACTCTAAGATTTGAATAAAAACATAAAAAGAATTGATATAAATGTATTCCCTCTGCAAATAAAACTACTGTCAACTTTTCATCTACACATGAAAACTGCGAGCAAAATCTAGGGATAATAAAATATTTAATAAAATCTGATATTTTCAGAGAAATAAAAATGATATCGTCTGCCAGGACCAATCACTCCTTGTTTTAACACGGTATGCGTGAAACTCCTAATATACTTGTAGTAGTGGACTTGGGTCCCAGATGGGGTACATATAACTTCCTTTTATCTGGCTGGCTGGAAGAGATTGCAGCCTGGTAATAAGCCTACCAGATTGTTTTACAATTAAATCTTAAATAAATAAATGTCTTGAATGGCTAAATGACGATATGAACTTAAGATAAATTATTTTATATATGATACTTACCTATATTTTTATGAAAACATTTTCAAACCGAGTAAATATTTCGTTAAATTATTGTCTTGAAATACGATGAAAGAATATTTTTGTTAGCAACTTCCTGCCATCAAATAAATTGTATTTGAGGTGAGACATTTAAAATGTTTTGCGATTATTAAACACGCTGTAGAAGTAATTTTTCCTTGATTATTTAATGTGATTGAATATAAATGGGAATCATTATTATAATGGAAATATTTTTATGGTATATTTTATTGTATTAATTTTTTTACTATCCACCATACTATAGGATATTCCTCGTAATCAAGTATGATTGTCAGTTATTCAATGCGTGTATTGGTTTATTGCATACATGCTGTTGCACTTCAGTAAGCACGCATTATAGGCAGATGTGAGGACTATATTTTTATTTAGAAACACAGTTATAAGTCCTCTAAAAGTCATTCAAGATAAATTACATAGTATGCGGCCTCGATATTGTAAATTCCCGACAAATCATGTTTTATGAAACACGTGGTGTCGATTGGTGACTGTCCATGCGCTTTGCTTTGTAAACAAAAGATCAAAATATCATAAAATACTGGAATTTTCTAGGATACTCCTAGGTGGTCACCCTCGCAAAGTTATTGTCTTGAAAATATAATAGCAAGATATCTTAAGATCCAAACGGTTGAGGATTGAATAATAAAATATCCAAAACCCTATGCCGAATTATAAAGAATTCCATTGTCATTGTTTGTTCAAATAAAAGGGGGCTAATAAAGTCTCGTTTTGGGTCGAGACACCAATAGCTGTCTGGGCGGCCAGGTACATTTTTCTGGAATGATCTTGCAATGACAACATCGTGAAGTACAATTTTTGTTCACGATGGCACCACTCGTATTGGTGAGAGAGACGAAAAGAATTGTCGTCTCTCTCTCGGGATTTCCTTGCTTAGGGAGAGGATGCCTCTCCAGCCTCCTTTTTTTCCATTTGAGACGTGGTGTTGTACGGACGCTCCTTCAACGCTGCGCACACGGAATACTGCCAGACTTATTCGCTGACTTTCTCTGCTGTATCACAAACGCTTCAGGACAACATCTTCAATTTTGGGTGAATATTGTTCCTTTTTTTTTAATGCTGGATTTCGACAGGACGTTAAACCCTGGCTTTACTTAAATTCAAATTTGTTATTGTAAACCCCCTTGTTAGAATTCACAACACAATCTGCGAGCCATTGATTCGGGAACCGAACTTTAAACTTTTTTTTCTTGACATACGTTCAAGTTTTTTTTATTTAATCCATTTATATAATAAACTGTTTTGTTTTTAAAATTATATCTCGTTCAATTGTGCCCCTTGTCCCGCTAAGAATTTAGAAAGAGTTACTCAGAGTGCCAATAACTTTACGAACTCCTGAGATCAAAAAGTACTTGCCTCTTTAAGAAGCCGGCTGAGCAGAGCAGGCGTCACACCTGGTAAGATTGGATTTTGGTAAACTTGATTTACGTAATCAAATGTGTACATCTTATTGTTTCTAAAAAATAGGAAAAAGTCTGACACAGATCAAGCACAAAATTCTGATGGAAAGGAGATTTAACTTCCACGACAATCGTTAAGTTTAATACGCTGGAGCCTTTTGTTAGGCATGTCAATATAGCGTCATTTTTGTGTTGCTTAATAGTTTTATAAGATTTTTTTATAAACATAATATAAGCTACAGGAAAATAAAAATTCAAACGTGAAATGGTCTAATACAAAACATAGTTATGATTAACAAACCCGGAAAGGAATCCACTAGGATTCGAACCTGGGGCGCCCGCATGCTTAGCGAGAATGATAACTGCTAGACCTCGACCACACATTATCCACTATATAATATTTACAAATTACACCATTTTAATGGATAAGCAAACTGTTGAGTATATAAGCAAACTTTTTTTATTTTTTTTTATTAAACAAGTAAATTACTATACAAACATTTGTCAAGACTATACCTATATACAAATTTATTACTTAACTAATCTTAATTATATATTATAATTTATGAACTTATTTAAACTTATTTTCCTACATATCATTTTATTTTATTTATTCAATCTTAATATATGAGATCTTAGAAATAATTAACACCTACATACTACTTATAACTAGATAACAATTCTTACACTAATTATTCAGCAAAAACAAGTCCACTCGTTCAGGCTACTTGTATTCCATCACATTCACTCAGACCTTGGTCGTCCCAGCTAAAACTGTAGGTGGACTAGTCAGGCAACAGATAATGCTTCGGGAGCTTGTGCTTATAACGGAAGGGTAGGTCGGATTTACTCTCGTAAGCCCCCAGGGCAGCGACTAAGGGATTTTTGTGATTTTGTTGGCTTTTATAGAACTTCACGGTCCCAGCGAGGATGTGGTGTTGTAGGGTTTCTTCTCGCTGTTCAGCGTGAAGTCGGGTAAGATTAAAACTGTTGAGTATATATGTACTAAATATGCAAAAAATCAACAAATCAAGGATATATGTTAGATAACCACTTTATAGGTAAGTTCTATATTTTTTTTATACAGGTGGACCAAAATCAAGTACCCTTATGTTTCCTTTGATTTTATTACTAGATAACGCATGAAGGGCAAAGGACGCAAAAGACGCCATTCAATTGATTGCTTCTGGTAATTTTAGTCGCCATGAGTCACTTTAGGTGATAATTTTTTGGTTTGCTGAGTATTTGTTGTGCAAGTGAAGTAGCCTGTCTCGATGAAGAGTTCGATAAAAACTGATTTTTCAAGATAAACGAGTCTGGAGGATCTCTTGCGTTCGATTGTTATTTTGTTCATAGTTCTCGTCGTTTATCCTAACATATATAGTATACACCTTTTGAAATCCCTGGCATTAAAATCTGTAGACACTAGTTGACTCCAAAGGGTCACAGTCTCTGAAATATGTTTTTATGTTCTTCAGTTTTGATTTAGCACCGAAAATTACTCGAATTTCATTTAGCAAGATTTTGGCAATTTTGTCCTTAACACTTCTCATGTACTCGTATATAGAAACGTCGGTGTCATAAGCCAAATCACGTAGAACTGAACTACACTCGACCGCATGCAAGCTGGAGAGATATTTCTCAAAAGAGGGTTAAATAATGTAACCAACTTGCAGATTTTTTTCTCGATTCAGAATAAAACGAGAAATCATAAAAATTGAATAAGGTCTAGGCTCGTTAGTTTTATTTCATTTATAAGCCTCCTGAGAGCGCCCCCAGCCCAACGGGATATTGCCTATAAAATATTACGACTGATCTTCCACTGCAAATCCTGAACTACTAGTATTCTCAGAAATAATACTCAGATTTGCTCATGTTCCAGGAATAAATAATATTTTATAATAAACTTAAGAACCAATCGGATATCGGGATATTAACAACAATATCGATGATTGTCTGAGGCGTAAAGTGCTTGAATTTTAAGGCTTCAAAATTATATGTTCAATATTTGACAGCAGTGAAGTAACTATTCTCCAGTGTACAGATTGTGATAATTATTATATCGAAAAAAAAACTGGGAGGTCACTTGGTATTAAATTCAAGGAATATAATAAGGCCTTAACTTACCCAAACTTATTCTCAGAAAAGGTAAACCTTAGCTATTAGACGGGACATTTTTTTAAGGGATGATATTAAAAATTTACACCAAATTATCATTTCTAGAAAAATAGAATGCTCCGAAAGGCTTAGAAATAGTTAAATCGGTTATTTGGGATAAACTCATAATAAGCAATGTTGTGTCAAAAGTAAATCCCTTCATAATAAAATTTATGAAAGTTATCGCAAAAAAAGTATTTAATCCTTTTAGTGCTCTACCATTTTTAATTACGAATAACTGGGGTGTCCCCTTCTCTGAGCCATTGAAAATTATTTGTATTATTGTCTTCGTTTTCAAATTAGTTCAGAATATTCCTGAAGATGAGTCGCATATGACTTGAAACTAGTTGGGTTTAAATATGTTTGTTTTTTCAAGTGGATTAAATAGTGTTTTAATTTTATTTATATTTTAATAGGCATAGTTTGTTAACGCTAAAATTCTAAAATAATTATTTTCATTTCATTTTAAATTTCGCCATGACAACCACCATGTCTTAGTTGATAAGAATGTGTATATGGGTGGTTAATTATATTTCCCAAATTATATTAGAATTTTTGTTGAATATTTTACCCAAACTTTATCACCCTCCTGTTGCAATAGACAGAGAAGATAGAGTTTAAATCATTCCAATCAAAAAATACTCCCTTCGTTTCCTTCACGATATGCTCGAGCGCTACCGTAGCTACCAGACGTAATTTATGCTTCTTAAATTGAATTTTTTAAAGTAATCTTATTTGTAGATATTTTCGTGTTGCTAAAAGTTCGCAAAATATTTTTTAATATTTATTTTCTGTCTTTTTTATTTGAATATGTAACAGTGCATTTTTTGATATTTTGGCTTTTTTATTTTGTTATTGCAACAGTTCTTGCGTAATACTCGTATTTAATAAATTAATGATCTTTATTTTAAGTGAAGGCCCATTTTCTCAAATAAAAAATTCAAGTGTATTGATCTTTGTCTACCTCAAATTGTTAGAACTATCGATGGCGTTTGCAGCTTTAGGAGCACATGAAAACATCCCTTGTTAGGAAGTCTTATCGAAATGTATGACTTTATAATTAAAACACATACCATATCCTCATATCATATATACATAACACGCAGGTAGATTAGAACAAATAAAATAGACGCAATACAACAAATGACAAGTTTACTGAAATCACAATAACAAGTAAATCAACAAACTACAATAAGATCTATTTGATTTTTCCGTTTGAATACGCATTGTTTTTGTTTGTGTTGTTAATTTTTCAAATTAAACGAATATTTTATTAATATATTACACTTTCCATTATGCTCAACACAACCTGGCGTGTTTATAACATAGCTACACAAAAATATTTTTCAACCAACTAAAAACGCGTTCAACAAGCCTGAAGGGAAAACCAGACCAATTTAAAAAAAATATATTTACTTACAACCCAAATTAAACTAGAGATTTTTCATAAATTTTAAAATATTTGGAAACTTTAGAATAATAACATAAATCATTTTTCTATACAATAATGTAAAAAAATGAATGTAATATATTTACCTAGGATTTTATGTAGGGCTATTTATTAATACTGGTTACCCCAAAAACGTTTTAAGAATATATGGTAAACAGCTAATAAGCGACGAGACAATAAATTCAAATTAATGAAGGCTTTCAAGTAAAAAAAGGCTGGAATAAAATTATCATATCCCACGCGTTCCTATAATCGTACATCATTCAAGAGGAGGAACAAAATTCCTTGCGCCAAGAATTTTCAACTCATACCAGAGTGTAAATGGTGACTTTTGTAATGTTACGCCTTCAAATGAAAAATTGTAACAAGACGACTCTTTGACTGCGAGAGAGTAAGAAGTACAGAGCTTTTGGAAAGTGATGAGAAAAGTGGTTCGTTTACAAAGGCATGTGAGTGAAGGACTAATGCGAATATAACATAGAACGTGTGATGAAGATAATTTTGATGTAGCCTTTTTTAATTCATTTGACCCATATGCCAAATCAATCATCTCAGAGAAACTTGACTCTTTGCTTTTCTCAAACAATCACATGTTAGTTCAAATTCTTTGAATTTATTCCGTATTCTGCCATTTTTCAATTTGTTTTATTCTATGTTCTAAGTGCATCCATTTCTACACCATTGATTCAGCTTTTTTCAGACGTTTTCTGCGTCCACGTTTCACTCCCATACTTCAAATAGTACTGAAATAGTGTTATGGACAGTAATCTTAGCAAATTTTGATACTGTCCGAATTGATTATATAAGTACTCGTATATGGTGTTCGTGTAGGCTTTTTTCAGTATTTAATCGGCTCGTAAAAAACACGTTACTGAAATGCAAGTCCCCAAATTAAGGAATAAAACTGTTTATCCTTCATCTCTCTAAATAAAAAACGACGTCTTTTCCCCAAACTTAACCATAATTTGGTAACAAACATATTGCGCCACCCCAACGTAAATAACTTAGGTGGTATTTGTTTCCAAGCAGTGTGTCCTGATAAGGGAAGGGAGTTACGATTTGTTACGGTTATCTGGACCCAAATCCTCTCGCATCCCGGTGTCCTAGTGCTTTGACAAAAGCTCCGTGGAAACAGGAACAGCTGGATATCGTCTTTATCTTGTTTAACATCCCTCAAAACATTAGGGGTTACTTTGTACGGAAAAATGTAAAACATATAAAAATATCTTCATTACACAATCATTATTAAAAAAAGGTTTCAAAATAAAACAAAACATCCGAATACAGTAAGGTCTAAAAGTTTATGTGTTGAACAAGTAAGAACGTGTATGAACAGATATCACGTCGGACACCCTTATCGCGTGGTTAAACAGAGCAACAGTTGAAATATAATAATTTTATCCTTAGTAGTATGTATGTCAATTATAGCTAATAGAGGTCGTGTTATTTCGTTATATTCTAAAATGTTAATAATTGAATAACACGGGGTTATCAAGTTTCTTTTAAAAGTAACGGATAAGCCCAACATAAGTTAAACACGTTTAAATGCTGATGTCAGTTAATCTCTGTCGGACTTGACCCTTTTTCGAAAGATACTGACTTACGGTTAAGAGATATCGAATAATTGAGTGACACTGTGGATGTATTTTCGAGACCACCTAGAACTATGAAAATAAAATCCTCCACGATATTCAAAATTTTATATTTCAGAACACAATAAAACAACCCACCTTCTTCTGTGAGTTCTAATTGACGTATACTGGATCTAACTATATCTTTCTTTGTCTTCTTCTACCATGTCTTTTACTTATATCTGCACTGTATATTTGTTTACTTATTCTTTCTTCATTCGTTCATTTATTATACCCAAATAATCTCAGATGACGTTTATTCATCTTACTTAAAAGATCAATATTAAATTCACAATCATCCCTAATCACGTCATTCCGTATTCTGTCATAAATTCTGTAATAAAGGGTCTTTCAAATTGAGCGGTTTTTTTAATAAAAAAATTTTTTATTCTTAAATAAAACACACAATTTGCTTTGGTTTCAAAAAACTCTTTATTGGTCATTGAAGAGTAATGTATGACATTTAAACACAAAAAACAACGTTCCACAGAGGTCCCCTCTTTTGTCAAAGTTATCGACGACATTTTGGCATAATTGCTGTTCTAACTCACTAATAAAGCGAATAATTTTGTCCTTCAGATCAGGAATTGATTGGGAGTCATTCTTATAGACCTAGCTTTTCACGTAACCCCAGAGAAAATAGTCCAACGGTGTCAGATCACATGATCTTGGTGGCCAATTAACATCACCGTTTCCGGAGATTACGATACATAAAATAATTCAACGATTTGAACGCGTTGTTGTATTGTACTCGACTCCATTTTTATAAATATCATACATTACACTTCTTAAATGTCACAAGACGCAGGCAAGTTTGCGACGCCATCTGTGTTTCATCTAAGAATAAAAAAAACGGTCAATTTGAAAGGCTCTTTATTTGTTTTGTAAGTCTTTCTATATTCATTAATTCCACATCTTTTCCGAGAGCTCTTCTTCATCTTACTCAATAAATTAACCATAAGTGCACATATATTTCTATTCATTTTCTTTCTTATTTGACCATACATTGTCACTTCACTCATTTCTTCTAAATGTACCTAAGTCTAGTCTAGACCATTTAATCGTATCTTTTCAGTATTTTTTCACGCCCACGTTTCATTCACGTATGTTACATCAAAATTGATACTAGAATACTGTTATGTACTATCATTTTACTCGAATACTGTTATGTACTATCATTTTACTAGAATACTGTTGTGTACTATCATTTTAGCGAATTTTTGTAATTAGAACATATAATTAAATTTGTTTTTTTAGCATAGGCTGTTCTTCTGATCTGGTAACGACAAAATCTTTTTGTAAACTAACGCGTCACACATAATTTCTAACTTCATTTTTTTGCGATGAAGGTTTGGGTATATTGAAAGAAAGAATGAAAAGAGACTAACATAACAAATATATAGTGCAAATGAGAGTGGAAAGCATGATAAAACAAATCATTGTTGGATCAAGTGATGACCTCCGTGGCCTGGTGGTAAGACACTTGTCTGCCTATCCGGAGGTTGCGGGTTCGATCCCCGCTGGAATCCAGATGTTTTAAAATAGGATTCCAGTCTGGTTAACACTTAGGGCCTATAAAAACATCTTTCTGGTTGGTTGGAAGAGATTGCCACATGGCAATAAACTCGCCAGGTTAAAAAAAAATGTTTTGAAAGAAAGAAAAGCAAAAATCAGAGAAATCGTTGGAGTTATAGCATAAGGTGTTTGGTTATAGACGAGGCGAAGGATTAGTGTCAACATAGAAAAGTCTGGTGCTCTGTCCTATCTTCCTTCCCCGACAGGGTGATGGAATGATGGTATGTATCTTTTACAGTTCATTCGGTTCAACTTTGAAATGATCTTCTTATAGTTTGAACATATTTGCTTCATCCTTATTAACTTAAAAATAAGCTAAATAACCATTATTTATTTCAAAATAGCATCGTATTAATCAATATACGAGTATATGAAACTCATACAATTCCCAGCCTTAGAATTATTTAACTTGTTACTTTCTTTGATTTTGTTATGTTTTTCTTCAAATATTACTGTAATTTACTAAGATATAGATAATTTTTATTTTGAAACCAAAGCTGGTTGGTAGAAAGAAATTGCCTGGAAGCAATAAATCTGTTGTAAAAATAAAACAAATACTCTCCAGGTTCCTGTTACAACACCAGATCTTGGCGAGATTGTTTTGTGCCTTATTTTCAGCCTAGAAATTTTTAGCAGTGTCTTTAAGGATCAATTTCTACTAGTTTATTTCAATATAAGTAATAATTTCTACTAGTTTATTTCAGGATAAGGATTAAATTTCTGCTAGTTTATTTCAGGAAAAAGATCAATTTTTGTTTTTTTTTAAACAAAGATTATGTTATACTGGGTTATTTCAGGATGGGAATTATTGTGTGCTAGTTCATAATATTTCAGGATAATGATTAATTTTTACGAGTTAATTTCAGGATATTGATTAATATCTACTAGTTTATTTCTGAATAAGGATTAATTTCTATTAATTTCATTCAATGAATGTTTTGGCTTGGTTAAATTCCACATTAAAACATACATACCATCACGCTACTACCTTGTTGAGTTAGGCAGAGAAGAACAAGTGCCAGATGTACCTTTTTTTACACATCCTTTGCCTCTTTCATACATATGATATATACTTTTTCATACAACTCCTACGATTTATCTGACTTTCCTACGTGTTCTTCTTTAAAAATATAATTCATTAGATTCAACCCTACTTTTCTTGGTTTTTCTCTACAACGCATTCAACTCATATGTGCACTATATTTTTGTAATGTGTCTTTCTTAAAATATCAGAATACTTCAACATGCTCCAATCTTTCACTGTTCACCCATGTGTTGCATTTTTCCCTTTACAATTTTCTGTCACTTTGAGTATCGCAATATTAATTCTCAGATCTTTCTTTCCATATCTACCACATAATTTAATTTTCATTGAAATTCATCTTAATTTTCTGCTTACACTATATGATCTGATTTTTTTTTCCTTTCTTCTCCACCATCCCTTTCTTTCCTTTTGATTGATGATATCTCACTTTATATGAAAAAAAAATTCGGGTCGCTGTCCGTCTTTGTGGGGTTCGTGGGCATGTGCTCACGTATATGTTTATGGATTTCGTGGGGATGGATAGTCATTTGAATGATTAATGCGACCACGTAACTTGCTTCATTTACTTTTGTCTGGTTGGTTGGCTAACAATAAGCCCGCCAGATTGTATTTGCAATAAAAGTGTTAAATAAATAAATAAATAACCCATATCAATATTAAACAACCATGGTTATATAATGCATCCTTGTTTTGCCCTTTTTAAAGTATTAAACCGTTCACTCAAGGCTGCAAATTAATAAAATAATCAAATTATGTCAACTAAAAAATGTACAAATTATCCCCGTATGGCATAAATGCAAGAATCACCGTACTTCAGATACCCATTTTTAACAAAACTAATGTATCGTATATTGCGGGCGCAACTCAAAGATAAAAGCTTCCTACTGATCCTTATTCTCCGTTCCACATTCCACAAAACAAAACTAGCCAACCATTTGAATGTATTTTTGGGAAACCAACGGCAATTCTAAGTTCTTTTCATTTCTAAAATTTCTTCCACATTTAAATTGTAATGTGTTTCATGGGGCCAATTGATTTTTTACACCGTTACAATTTAACTTCAACAAATCAGGGAGCTCTTTTAAATTGCGTTGAGAATGCCATAATTAATTGGTGATTTAAATTACAGGGGAAGCGCATAATCATCGTCATCATCAAACTTTATAAAATCGATTATACGAGTATTTACATACATATTTATTTATTTTTCAAAACAGGCTTAGCCCAATTACTTTGAAAAATACAAGACATTAAAAAAGAAGAAAAACAATGGAAAAGAATAGAAAAAAATTAAGAAAATATATAAAATAAAAAAAAATGCATATGCATACAAACGAGTATATACACACAAACATATGATACACATATATTCACAGTCACTTAAGTATGTTGATGAGTGCTTTCTAACGCGCTCAATCTAAGAAGAAAATTTACTTTTGCTTTTGGTAATGTGATATGAAATATGTCAATATCCTAAGCAGTCCCGTTCAGAAGAGTTAAGGCCCTTCCAACAGGCATAGCGGCTGGAAGACCCGTTCTTGCGTATGTTATTGAGAACAGTTCTTGCCGACGCAGTCTAGTGTAATTATTAGGAACATTTAACGCTAATCTTTGTAGTAATGTAATATAAGGGGTTGTCATAGTTACGGTTTAATATACATATATTATTTAATATGCCATAGTTAAAACATTTTTTTTCTAATACTATTTGACACCTGCCCCTTCCTAATATGATTGTATGACATAAAATGGCACAGGCGAATAATATATTTGCATTTATTAAGAAAAGACATCTTGACTTTGAACTTGAGAAAATATTTTTTTTATACATTTGCTAAAAGCTGTACCTTTATATAAATTTAACACATAATTACTAAAGATCTCAACTTATTTATATAAAAATAAGTTAACTTAATTTTTTTTCCTACACGTAATATTTTTGAATAATCTTAATGTTTAATTTTTCAGAAATAGTAAAAACCTACTTTATTGACTTATAACTAGATAACAATTCTTAGAAGTGATTGTTTACACTATTTCTTTTTATACACACGTACTTGTCTACTCTTTCAGGCTACTTGCATGTTATCGCGTTTTCTTAGACCTTGGTCCTTCCTGATAACACTGTTGGTGGAATAGTCAGGCAACAGATGATGCTTCGAAAGCCTGTGCTTATAACGGAAAGGTAATCGAAATTGTAGAAAATGTATGAGAAGGTGTGAAGGATGCAGAATAAGCTAAGAATGCGTGTGTTGAGAAAAGAAAGTCTGGCACTGAGTCTTTTCTGTCTACTCTGGCAATGGCGTGATGGTATATTATGGCAATGGCGTGATGGTATATTTAATTTTTCTTTCTGCAGTGGGGGCGCAGAACTCACTCATGGTTGAGAAAGTACAAAAAAAATATCTACGATACCTCTATATGAGAGAGTTTGGTGTGTATCCATGGCTTTATCCTACTTAGTTTCTGCTGGGCATGCTCGGGTATAACTCCTTGAGCGTAAGAACATATCTGCGTCTGCTGGTATACGTTGTCAAACTCGTTCGAGGAATTGTGAGTTGTCCAGCATTACTACAAAGATTATCGTTAAATGTTCCTAACAATTATACTAGACTGCGCCGGCAAGAACTGTTCTCAATAACATACGCAATAACGGGTCTTACAGCCGCTATGCCTGTTAAAAGGGCCTTACTTAATTCTTTTGAACGGGACTGCTTCGGATATTGACATATTTCATATCACATTACCAAAAGCAAAAGTAAATTTTCTTCTTAGATTGAGCGCGTTAGAAAGCACTCATCAACATACTTAAGTGACTGAGTGACTGTGACTGTGACTATGTGTATCATATGTTTGTGTGTATATACTCGTATATGTGGATATGCATTATTTTTTATTTTATATATTTTTTTTATTTTTTTCTATGTAATTTTTCTTCTTTTTTAATGTCTTGTATTTTTCAAAGTAATTGGGCTAAGCCTGTTTTGAAAAAAATTAATAAATAAATATATCTGTTTATATCTAAGATAATGTTGTTTCTTGACCACGCTTTTTAATATGTGAGAATCACCCATCCGATTGCATTGAATATAGGTATCATCATACGGATAAATAAGTTAATTTTATTAAATACATATATTTATACAGTGATAATATGTTTTCTATAAAATAAGGCAGAGAGAACAGACCGCCAATCGTTCCGATATTAACATTGCTTCCCATTCTCAATATCCATACATCTTCCCATCTTAATCTGATTGAAATTTCGAGTTGGGGGATTAAATTTTTAACGTAAACTTACCAAAAAATATACTCAGTAGATATTTGCGTACGTAATTTAGAGTTGCCTTTGGCTTCATTGTTTAAATGTTGACTTTCATCAAAAACAATGGAACGAATTGAGATGAAGTCGAGATTCAATCTAAAATCAGTGAAAAAATCCATCACTCATTCTACGAGCGTTCCACAAACATACGAACGTGAGGATCTGCTCAAAACTCATTTATATGAGTGCAGACAATATCTACACTTCTAAATGTTTGGGTCGAAAATAAAATTGTAGTCTTGAGCAAATATTCTCAAAATCTTCTTCTTTTAGGCCTGTTGGCCTTTTAGGAACGTCACGTCGGGGTCACCACTTTAGGAACGTCTGTTCCTTAAAGGAGAGATGATGAGGATGATTGTTGATAAATAAAAACTTGTCGAAATCTGAATATGTAAAGATAAATTTTATTGACAAACGTCGGTATTTATAATGTTTTTTGAACGTGTGCGGGAATGCGCACGAGATATATCGCTGTCTCGTCTTTGCGCTTACAATATGTTTATTGTCGCGCGTAGGTATCCTTTTGTTTTGAGAGACAGCGCGAAAGATGTGTTGCCCTCTCCTTTCCTCATGGAATGCGGTCTTCACTGGAAGTGAGTTGAATGACCGATCGCGTGGACTTTGGCATTGTTTGTCTCGCATTGTTAAGGTGGGCAAAGGTCATCTCGTGGGTTCAGTGACCGCGCATACAGTCGCCACAGCCTGTTATGGTCCAGCATCATTGTTTCCCTCTCGTGACGTCGGCTGCCAGCTGTCTTTCCATCTTTTGGAACCTCGTCCTGGAGGTCTGCTCGCTTGGGGGATACTGTCCCTGGCCATTCTTACGGCTCTTGTTCCGCCATTCTGGATACATGTCCGTTCCAGAACCTTCTTCTCTGTCGTCCCCATCTGACAATATCTTCAACTTTGCACTTCCTTCGGATTTCTGTGTTTTGTACTCTATCACGAAGGGTTTTGCCAGTGATACTCCTGAGTACCTTTATTTCGCTGGTTTGAAGGAGATTTTTGGTTCTGACAGTGTTGGCTCTGGAATCTATGCTGTATGTCATTATGGGGCGGACACAGGTCTTGTATATTCTCACCTTACTTTGGATGTTCATGTACTTTTTTTTTTTTGATCGTGTTCTTTAAACATCCGGAAATAGCTGCGGCCTTTGGTGATTGTTCTAGTACTTCGATAGAAGTCATTATGCTAGCACCCAGTATTTAAATTTTGTAACTTGTTCAATTGGTGTGTCGTTGATCAAAATGGAAATTTATATATATATATATATATATATATATATATATATATATATATATATATATATATATATATATATATATATATATATATATATATATATATATATATATATATATATATATATATATATATATATATATATATATATATATATATATATATATATATATATATATATATATATATATATATATATATATATATATATATATATATATATATATATATATATATATATATATATATATATATATATATATATATATAAAACGAGGCACATACCAGCAAACTCACTTGCCACATCGCTGTACTGGATCGGATGGTATACCAAAGTGAGACGATCGGAGCACACCGGCACATTTTTTAACTCTTTTTTGTTAAAATAGATAAGACCGAAGTCATAGATATTCTTACAGCCCCTAACACTATTCGGAAAACAATATCAGTGATTCGAGGGAAGTAGCACAGCGCGGGGTTCGAACCAGCTACTTTCCGCACGAAAGTCCAGTGTTCATATTCAACTGAAACATTATGTGGGATTTACCCTAAATATATAAGATTAATCTTGATTATGTAGCGTTTACCTCAAATATGAAGTATCGACCATGACAGTGAAGGATTGCTATATATTATACTGTCGTTGTAAACAGTACAACCTTATAGTCATGAAACAATATCTTGCCACCAATCAGAAATATGTTAAAGAGGCCTTAAGTGTTAACCTAATTGGAATCCTTTTTAAACAATCCCGGTACCAGGATTACCTTAATTAGGTTGATTATCCCTGCTGTTTTGATTAAAACATTAAATGTTTATATTTGAGAAGCTTAGAACACAAATAATATACATAGTAGCAAACGAAACGAATAAATCACTTGAATATTTGACTACAGATAAATCCGTCTAGACACCCCTGAGCTCCAACAGTCGACCTGTCTCTCGTATATTAAACCGTGGGACAGTCCAGGCGTCAGATTCCCTTTTTTGTCAACCGTAATGGAAACCCCTAAACAATCTCTTTCTAATCGTTAGTTATCTTTTTTATTTACATTCCTGCCCTGGCATACTGGAAAACTAAAAAAAAACCATTTTGTTAAAAAAAAATCTTTAAATTTGTAAAACAAAAATGTTTTAATAAAAATGTAAGGAAATATTAATATTTATTATTTTATTACAACAAAGAATCGATCATTAAAAAACGTCAATTTCGTTGCATTCACTACAACCTGGTGGACTTATTCTTATGTAGGAATCTCTTTCAACCAACCGATAATGCAGAATACCTTGAGATATGAGGTTGAAACACCTATCTCAAAGATTCGTCTGATTAATTGAATAACAAATAAATTTAACATTAAATATTCTTATACAGACACTATTAATTCCACTTTATGTTATAATACAAGTCTTGTTTGTGCTCCTGATGATGAGGTGAAAACCTTGAAACCGGCAGGGTTTTACCGTTATATAAAGCGGAATACAGTAGAGCATCGATTATCCGAATACCGATCAACCAAAACATCGATTAACCGAAAGCGTTCCAGTCAGAAAATTCTGTCCAATTGCTGTCTTTAAAACGTGTGCGAGATTTAGTGGCAAAAAATGAGTCTCAATTCTGTAGCAAAAGACAAATTTGGACTTATTTTCCTAAACTAAAGGCCTACTTTAATGTACTACTTTATGTAAGGTATGTATTTGTAAGACGTGTGATACAAAGTATATACAGTTTTGTGTTTAATCGGTTATCCGAACACCCCCAGTTCCGAATTGTTTAGAATAATCGATGCTCTACTGTAAACAGTGTTTGATTAAACAAATTACCATGTCTTTAAACCTCCACAATGTTAATACCTTAACCATAAATAATATATTCTTATGCAGAGTTGCACAAAGTAAAATTCCTGATTGTATACGAGTACTTGACTTTACTTGACGAGTACTTGAAATTCCTGATTGTATACGACAAATTTGTTATAATCACAAATTGTAAGATTTACAAAGGTATATTTTTAGTTCGCATTCCCTTGGTAGGTTTTCTGTATTAGCCTTACCAAATGTGTTTAAAAAAATATGCAGTTGCGAGGAAGTTTTTATTCTAATGGCCGCAGCCCTCAGTTTCCTACTTTTACATTATTTTTTTCAATATTTTTAATTTCAATAATCGTGGCTTTGAATCTCGAGCAAAAGCGCCCTTGAGAAGAGTATGGCCTCTTGAAAGCGCATTATATGTTAAATTGTCCTTTAAATATTATTGTAAACACTTTTCACGGAGATTAGTATTGTAAGTAATGACAAAGTAATTTATTTTTCAATATTTAAAAACATACTCGCAAAGTCGAAACGTTTGATAAACTTTTCTTTGAATTTTTAATAAAATAAATCAACATTATTCCTTGTATTCACCACAGTCTTATTTATTAAGTTTACTACCGGTTTGAAAGAATTCTACTTTCTTCGTCAGATGATCAGGAATTGATGAAGAAAACAGAGGTCTTATGGTAGAGGACTCAATAAATTAAATAATGGTGAATATGAAAATTAGTAGTATTTAATTGATTTGATTAAAAATATAATTTACGGGATACCACAGAGTAAGGAAAAGATATTTTTAAGTTTTAATTTTATTTAAAATACAATTTACGGGATACCACAAAGTAACGAAAATATACTTTTCAGTTTCAATTTTATTAAAAATACAATTTACGGGATACCACAAAGTAAAGAAAATATACTTATAAGTATAATTTTTTTAGCTGAAAAACAAGGCTCTGATGGCCGTTTATTGTATAACGATACGAAAAATGTATCTGAGACCGAATTAAAACTTTAATAATTTTAGTATTGAACCAATTTGATACAAAAATTACATATCGTCATATTGATCACTCTTATTTCAAATTTAACGTTACGTTTTCTTCGTCATCGCGTGCTCAATGCTGAGCGTCATGGCCCTCTGATATATCTAAAATTCTGCACAACCCCTGCAGAATTTTAGATATATAAGAATGCCCACTCCTAGTCCTTGAACATACTGAATGCAGATCCTAGTCCTTGCACATACTGAATGCAGCGCTTATAGAGGACTCCACCTATAAGCGCTGCATTCAATACGCGCTCCCCCACTTCTAGTCCTTGGACATACTGAATGCAGCGCTTATAGAGAATCCAGTTAACTCTTTTATTTGATCAATCTATTTCATAGTACATTTTTCCCTTGCTCGTCTTTCTCGACTGCCCCTTTTTTTTCTAACAATATGCACAAAGTAAGTCGAGATTCTTTTTCTGCATGTTGTTGGAAGTCTTTTGGTAATCTACAATTCTTGAATGATAGAGACATTGGTGTGCCTTGTGGTCCATGTGATACATGCTATCTTCTCCAACATCACATTTGGAAGACATCTATTATATCTTGAATTTTCGAAAAGACTATAGTTTCACTTTGTGGTGCCATGTTTTATGTAAAAGGAAAAATAAGTAAATAAAAAACTTATTTTATATTTTAGTGTTCACCACATGTTTATTTTTGGGTTTACTACCGGTTTCGAAGATCTCCGTCTTCATCATCAGGTGAAGATAAACTAAATTGCTAAAAATACATTTCCAGTATAAGTGTAAATAATTTTTCAAAATTTGCTAACCACCTAATTGAAAATAACCATACGTTCGATATCAATCGTGGTTTGCGGATTCTACATATAAGCCGAGGGGGATTGCAGCTTGACAATTTGGAAATTCTCGAGATTAAAAATGTATAAAATTAAGTCTTAATATCATCAACAACCAAACCAATTTTAATAATAGTCCTACGCTTAATATGTTTCCCATTTAAAATCCACCCCCCTCGATATCCAGACCTTGGCCTGCCCGAAAGATTCATTTTATTTTTTTCCCCTCCCCATTTACCATTGAATCACATCTCTCTTCACTTCTCTCCCCCTACATCATTCCTCTTATTTTATTTACACTTGTACAGAAAACGTATTTTTAGCAATTTAGTTTATCTTCACCTGACAATGAATATGGTGGTCTTCGAAACTGGTAGTAAACCCAAAAATAAACCTGTGGTGAACACAAAAATATAAAATAAGTTTTTTTATTTACATCTATTATGTTTTCATCCCTCCTTCTCATCGTCAATTTTTCTTCTCCATGTAATAATAGGTTCATGTAAAAAAAATATCTTGTTTGTTAAAACCATATGAAAAGTTACGAACTTCGTGACTTGGTTGGTAGCATGCTTGGAGGTTTCAGATTTGATTCCTATTATCACCCTCTCTATTTAAAAAAATGTACCAGCCAGTTTTTCTTATAAGGCTAAATTAACACATTTTGGATTAGTTAAAAGAGATTGCTACATAGATATATCCCCCACCAGGTTGAGATATGTAAACCGTATTTGAAACACTGTACCTTTGTCTTTCACAATTTCGTTTTTTCTAATCAATAAAATATTTTAAAGCTTTAAAACAAAAGTGATAATATATATTTTGTTTAACACTGTAATGCACATTTTTTTTAATCATATTTGTATTCATAAATTGAATCGAAAACTCGGAAAAAGTTATCCTTAACACCCAACTTCCCCTCTGTGAATAACATGTTTACAAAAAGCTTTTAACTCTATTGTAAGTTGAGTGCTTGTTGAATTTCTACGAGTTAAATGTATACTTAGGATGATAATTTTGTTCACACTTTGAAAATGGAGACTAAACATTTATTTTTCCCTCGGCTACTCACTCGACAATCGACAAACTTTCACAATTCAATTTTCAATGATCATTCAACAAATGGATGAAACTTGGCGAAAACATTTTTGGAAAAAGTTTAACTAGGACGTTTTAAACTTTTTTAAATTATAAAGCTAATGTTAAGGAATGAACAATATAAATTTATATTTATTGTTAGCGCTTTTTTAAGTTTTTTATTTCTATTTTTGTTCATTCCATTTTATCTCTGGCCTTATTGGTAAAACACAGATCTAAAACCTAATAATTTGGGTTCGATTCTCGATGTAACCATAATAAGGGTTGCAGTTTTATAACAATGCTCACACATGTTAGATGTGTATTTTGCGTATTCATTTACCTAAGTATTTTTAACACGTATGATGGTAAAATGTGAGTTTCTTCTGTGGATATTAATAGAACAGCTCAACTACACGGGATGAAGACAATATTGTCTTTTGCCCACATATCGCCGATATGTTGAGGGGTGTCATACAAATAAATTTATATAATTTTATGGGCATTTTCGTCTACGGATGTTTAATTATGTAACGTACAAGGTAATGGAGCTTAAAAATATATAATTTTAAATGTAAAATCTCCTAAGATGATAGTTCATAAATGTATTTTTGTAACAACTTGAATATATGGAAGTGAAACGTTAGCATTAAAAAAGATTGAAAAGAGCCTGCTGTAGAAATGCCCGCAATTAGAATGATGCATTGAGGGGCAATACATCAAAGAATACTAAAATAAGTTATTTGATGTGAATGAAACTTATTGATGTGTTTAGTAAAATAAATAATAGCACTCAGAGATGGTTTGATCATGTAGATCATAAAAAGAAATGTAGGGATTAGGGATGGATGTAAATATAAGGCTGAAGAACACTCTGAGATGGTGTGGGTACGTGAAATGAATGAATGATGAAAGACAAGCAAAACAAACATACAGTGCAAATGTGTAAAGAAGACGTGGTAGAGAAAGACGAAGGAAAGTATGTTTGGATCAGATGAGTGATATTTTGAGATAAGGAAATGTTACAAGTAAGAGAAATCGTATGAAAAGATGTACCTATATGGATGAGTCAAAATATGGGTGTCAAGATAAGAAAGTCTAGTGTTATGTCCTCTCTGTCTACTCTATGAATAGATAAAACGTTCGAAAAAAAAATCCAAAAAGTAAAAATTAAGATGCATTATTAAAACAAAAAGGTTTGAAATTATGCTACAGCAAGTGCACGTTGGGACTGTGGGCAGAGCTGGGAGATGTATATTTGGCCACTGGTAGGGCAAATATCATTTTATAATTTTTATTTATTTTACAAATGACAAGAAATGTACATTATTTGCAAAAAAACAACAGGTAATATAATTCGTACACACAATTTTAAGGGATCTGGGTTTGTTGCCTTTCATTTGTCGTGTCCCCAGTAAACTAGGCTTTTGCCTGTATCTCACCGAGGACATATAGCATGAAAAAATAAATCGATACTTCTTTCCGATTTTGAATTATGTAAAACCCGTTGCACATTCTCATCAACCTGACAAACAGTGACACTCAATTACATATGTGTATGTTACATCACGCGAAATCAAACTCCTCACACTTCATCACTCTAGACAGACCAAAACATTCATCCCACAATATACTGCACACAATCATAAAGCGAAAAAAAACACTTATACAAAAATATGAACATAATACAACAAAAAGCACCACACTCAAAAGCTCACACAAACCTCTTCCACAAGTCATTTCTCTTGCCAGCCCAATCACTCAAACTCCTGTCGCAATAACAACCACGCTCCGATCGACAGCCTTAACTGTTTTCCTCCCTTAACCTTTATTGAATTCGGCACCCCATTGTATTTCATGGGAGCTAATTAGGCATATTGCCATTGGGCAAAATATGTTTCAACCCTAGACATGGTGAAAATTTGATCAGTTGACATGCTAATCATAATAATCAGGGCTGTGGAGTCGGAAAAAAACATGACTCCGACTCCGATTCCTATATTTGCCAACAACACGACTCCGACTCCACAACTCCGACTCCACAACTCCGACTCCACGACTCCGACTCCAAACTCCGACTCCACAACTCCGACTCAAAAAAGCTCAATTTTATCAGGTTGTTTCCTACCTTTGCATATAGCCATTTTTTCATGTTATAGGGATAAAAATAAAACAAGATCAAACTTAAATAATTATTTATTAGAATTTATTCTTAAAAACAACATTGCTTCTATTAAATCTGTATTCGTAGAGGCTGTCAAATCAGAATTGAGAATTTTAAGAGCGGATAATAACCGCTCTACGGATACTTGGGTTGGGGGTAATGCTGTAACGATCAATGCTGAATCTTTTACGATTTCTAGATACCGCTGTATTGCCATTTCAACATTTAACTTATAGTTCGGTCAATTTTTTCCATTATTTTCAATGCATCATAAAATTCAATTTTAAATTTAAAAATAGAGTCTCCTTCATCTATATTGGGACTGTGATTCAAACGAGGACGTTTTAGTTTATCTTGTTAATTGAGATATTTTTCAAAATCGTCTTCAGATTCAGCGGTGTCGGATGAAGATGATGATACTTGGTGTACGCTGCCTGCTGTCGTCTCTTTTTCTAGTCGAAGGCCTTTCATACGAACGGTTAATTCAAACAGAGCGTTTTTAGCTCTATTTATTTGTTCTTCCGTCAATATGGATCGAACCATGGGGTTAACATAGATCCCAGCCAACAGAATTTTCTTTCGCCGTGAGAAAGAAGGAGACAAACACATTTTCGTAGACTTTATGCATTAAATGGATCTCGGTGATTCACCATACCGGCGCGACTTGCGCCTGCAAGTTTAATATTCGTGCACAATACACATTCATTATAATAATTAAAAAAAAATGTATTTTAAATTTTAACGAAAAAGTAGTCGGAGTCGCTCGTTTTTTACGACTCCTACTCCGACTCCGACTCCGGCCCAAACACCGCGACTCCGCGACTCCGACTCCAACTCCGACTCCGACTCCACAGCCCTGATAATAATCATCAACATTAAACATCGTGTCCTTATAAGGGCAGGTAAATAGAAAATATTTCTACTTCATTATATCCTAGCACACATATTTCGATTTTGCTACGTTCATACCCCTCATCATGCTCATATATTATAAAAAAATTACACGCTACCCATCCCTGTTTCAGAAATTAATTTATTTGGTCGCGCCACGTTTTTTTCACATACTAATAATAAATTAGACAATTTTTTTAAATTACATATGACTTATTTTGTGTTCAATAATATTTACGGTACGTTGTGTATTAAATGAGATGGTCTAACGATTAACACGCTGGTTCGATTCTTGGCGGATTCATTTCTGAGTAGGTTTTTCTTCTTGACCATATTTTATCAAATTTATATTTTTCCTTGACTCGTGATGCTTATAATACAATCTAAAACCCTATTCAAAATAATAAAATAGTGCTATAAAAATCTACAAAACAAAATGTTTTATCAGGTTATACCTCAGAGTTGTAATGGAACTTTGATCTCTTTGGCATCGTAAATTAAGGCTTGATCTTATTTAAGCATGTGCGTTTTCTTAAGTACCACAGTTTGTACACAATTGTTTGTTCTAGGTACCATCAAGAGTCGAGCCCAAATTTTCCGAGTGAAAGACCAACGTCTTACCAAATAGCCCATGAAGGTTGTCATTTAATCATAAAATACTTTCAGAATAATAAATTAGGCCTTCGATTTTCTTCAATTCGAAAAATTATGCGATATTTATTCGTTTATTGCCGATGTTGAAAGTTTTATAGGAGCGAATTGGTCTTGGTAAATGATTCATAATAAATATTTATGAAAGTTATTATACCAGAACTTGATTAAGCTATTGTCAGTTTTGAACATCTCAGGGAGCCTTGAATACATTTTTAACAATTGAGTTTTTTTTTCAATGATTTGCCTTGTCTCAAAAAACACGATGAAACAATGATCTAAATTACCTAATTGGTAATACGTTTGTCTTACAGCCCCAGAGGGTTATGGCATTGATAAATATTCTCGTATGATACTTACTTAAGACCTTTTTACCATATTTCTGGTTGATTGAAAAAGGTTATCTAAGGTTGTGCTCTATACAACGAAAGTGGTATTTGATATTAAACAATATACTCGTATGTAAGATGATATTTCTGAAAGTTCATCAAATAATTCGTCTGTGTTCTCACAGAGAAACCGTTATTTTCTCTGTCGCAAAGCGACCTTTGTGACCTACGTTGAAAGAACATCTGTCTTTTGACCCACATGACGCGGGTTTTATTCCCGTTGGTATCTATTTATTTTTTAAAAGTATGAGTCTGTTTAACCTTTCCTTCCCTGTGTTGGGTATCTTCTACACGTTGCTTCTAATAACCATCAATATCTCTATAAATATAATAAATACAAGGTTAAGATTTTAGGGATTCCTCCATAATATATTTACGCATTGATTTAAAAAGTAATATTAAAAATAATCAGAATTTATCGACTACATCGAGGTGTTTTGTAAAGATCGAAAACAAATTCGCATTTAAACGCTGCGAGTGTCTCGTCTTGACGATAAGTGAATAGTATGCGGGAAGCGCGACACTATATTCGCATCTCACTCTTGCATACTAGACTGAATTGCGAGGAGCTGAATTTTCTCAACGTCGCAAGCAAAGGCGTATGCGCCGGGGTATGCGACTGACGTTCCGCGCCACTAGTTGCCTCTAGGCTTGCAAATAGGTTAGACGTACGCCCGTTCCGTGAGCGTTTTTTAATGTTTTCAGATGGTTTTTTAATGTTTTCAGCAAATAAATCTCAATTATTATAATTTTTGACTTCAATTATAATTAATTAAGGGGATTATCTATGAATGTTCTTATTTTTCCGATTTAAAATCGCAAATTTTTTATTGCGTACTCACTACCCAACACCGGAGCACGCGTATTATTTTTATCACCGTAAGGGAAGGGTTAACTCTTTATAAACATCTTTCGTGTTGGAAGTATAAAATTAACACATACCAAAAATAAATAGTATGTTGGTTTATTGCAAAAAATCTATTTATTTTAGCTAGCCAATGAAACGTTTTTTTGTGTTCCATCAGAAATAAACACGTCGAGCTCTATGCCTTTATTGTAAAGACACCTGTCTTCCAGCCCGGGAGTTGTGGGTTCGTCTGCCGTTAGAAACTAACTTTTTTCAAAAGTATTATTTTCTCGTTTTCGCTTAAGGCATCTTTAATATCTTTGTAAGGGGTTAAAAGAGATGGCCACATGGCAATACATCGGCCAGGTTGTAATGTATATAGCAATAGTGTTATGCAATAAATACAAAAGGAACCACTGCATATGTAACTGATTGTTTGGTGTATATGTTATCGATTTGATCTGTCTGAAAACTAAAATCCCCTCATTATAAACTTTTGTAATTCCCAAAATTTGGAAAGGAAAATCTATCTAATGAAGTATGGTGACTGGTAAGATATTTGGTTGTGTCAAAAATAAGGAAATATGTTTCTCTTTATATTTACCCTCTTTAATATTCTTCTAATTAGTAGGAAGAGCCTGCCACATAACAATACACATACAAGGTTATACTGTATACAACAAATATTTTATAATACAAGTGTTCAATATATTATGTTACAAGTGTTATATAATACAAGGATGGGCACTAAAAGACAGAAGGGTTCGAAAAATTGTTCATTTTCAATCTTTTTTTTTACAGGTTATAGAACTTCCATTGGATATTAAAATGGTTACGTACGATGTCCGGCAATGAGAAAACTCTTCGGGTTTTTATATTTCAGTGAAAGTTCTGGATCTTTCCCATGGCTTTCAAACGTATGGAGACGGCTTCTCGTGTCACATTTAATTAATCCTCGAGTTGGTGTTGCGTTTGAGCGTCATCTTCATCCAGCAATGCTTGCAATTCGGCGTCTTCAAACTTTCTCGGTGGTGTTCCCCGTTCTTCGTTTCTCACGTCAAAATCGCCACTTTTGAATTTTTTAAACCACTCAAAGCACTGTGATTTACCAAGAGCATGCTCACCGTAAGCTTCGACAAACATTTGATGCAATTCTGCAGCAGTTTTCTTCAAATGGTTTCAGAAAATCAATGCTGTCTGCAAATCGTTGTTTTCAGGCATAAAAACAGACATATTTAACGCTATGAAAACATATGTAGTTGTATTAAACTTGTATTGTGAGTTAAAAGTCTTTGACAAATGTAAATACAAGAAAAAGGCGCCAATGAGGCGGTTTGACAGTCACTACATTGACAACTAGAGCCATCTATGAGCAAATTCCGGTTTCATATTTACAGACCTGGTAAACGGGTGTATCTACAAATAAAACTGCAGATTTTGAGGTACTGAAAATCCCAGGGAATTACATCAGCATCAATCGCATCCCCAAAAATGCACTGTTTGGTGCGGTGTTATGGCTGAAAGATTATCGACCCCTAGTTCTTTGAAAATGAAGAATGTCAGACAGAAAGAATCAACCTTTGATCAGCCAGAAAGAATCAATAGCATTGATTTTCTGTTACCATTTGAAGAAAACTGCTGCAAAATCGCATCAAATCCTTGTATGGGACAATGCTTGTACATTTTTTACACCCAGTGGTCGAAGATAATCTGGAGGTATGGTTCCAACAGGATGGGGCTACTGCGCACCCTGCCCGGGCGACGATGGACGAGAGTTATTTTTGTTTTACATAATTCAGTCTTTCAGTGGCCACCCGTATAATACAATGAAACTAAGACGATACAATTTGAAAGTGGGTTCTTAACCAAAATCTCTCTTTATTCTGGGAAGCGTTTTTTTTTCCAGAACTAACACGATTTACGTGACCTAACATAGTTGATATTGGAAGACATTGTCTTTCAGCATGGTTGTTGCGGGTTATATTCCTAAGATTACATTTTTCTTTTTAAAAAGTGTCAATCTGCTTTTTACTTATGACCTCTTTAAAATATTTCTTTAAATTATAATATTTACCGCTATAGGAGATAAAAAAATATGTTAATTTATTTATGACAAACATTTGCAAGTCAGTGAAATAAAAAAAATCTAAAAATTATATGAATAAATCACCATGACTTCTAAATTAGATATCGTGGTAAAATTATAAAGATGCGTATACACGAATGTTTCTTCTTGTTTAAAAAATGGCTTGTTTCTAATATAAAAAGATTTTAAATATTTGAATGGATTTTTTTTATGAGTACCTTGTTTCATTATTAAGCTTTTAGAGCGGCATTTTTTAACGGAAGTCTTTTAAATAAAAAAAAATTAAAAGTTATTTAATATTCCACTAAGTATTTTCCATTTACCGATTTCACTTAACCTGACCGAAATATGTTCTTTGAGAAAATATCAATTTTTAGAGTAAATTGTTTCTTGGAGCAGGTATTCAATATCATCGAATACCTGTTTGAACCCGAGACGTCAGATTGTTCACCAAGTGCCACTCGCACTAAACAAATTATTCACGATGAACTCGGATTGTCAGAATACTTTATAAACGCTTCCATCTCTAAATATGTGTACCTGCACAAAGGAATAATTCACTTCATACTCGTTCTTATTTTAAAATACAATTTGCATACATTTATATTGTTTAACAAAAGGTAAATCTAATAAAATACAAGTTCTACGAAATAATTGAATTTACAAGCAATCGAAATGTAAAGTTAACATACTACTTATGCCATGATTCTTTATTTAACTACTACTCCCATTTTCCTCCTGCTTCAAACACTCCAAACTTTATGAAATTGACTTAAGTTCAGCAAAGTTGTCTAGAAATACACTGGAGAGGCACCTTAACCTAAGCAACGATCAACTGTGCCATAAAATTTTGATAACCTTGATTCAAAATTCAATTTAAAACTTGGCTTCACAATTCCTCTAAACCCCCAGATGGAATTTATTTTCGTAGATTGCGTTTCATTTAGTCATGCGTTAAATTTTAACGTAGGAACCGAAAGAATTCCATCCATAAATTATTCACAAACGTTAGAGAAAAAAATCGCATGCCGATTTAGCATTAATAGAAATTTTCAATACATCATATATACGGAGAAATATTTGTATCGATATTTTTTATCATTGGTAATCTAAAAAATAAATAATCAGAGTCCGAATGCTCCTATTACGTGAAAATCACCAAGAAAATTTTATAACATTCGAAGATCATTAATATTGATCACGCCATTTTTCGGTAAAATTTTCCAGTTATAATATAAATCTTTCGTCTTCTACATATAATATATACTCGTATTTACCTTCAAGTACTCGTATAGTTCTTTTGGTTTCTAGTAAAAATAAAAAAAAACATGCTGGTGACCTCCGATCGTTTCACTTCGGCGTGTCTTCAAATCCGGTACACCGCAGCGGTGTGGCCGATGCTGGTGTGCAGCATCTCACTGATAAAAAAAACCCCTACGGTACAGCTACGCTTTCTATTGTATTACACTTTTGTTGTAGACAGTACAATCCAGGCAGGCTTGTTCGTATGTGAAAATCTCTCCAACCAACCGGATATATGTAAAAGAGGCCTGGAAGGGGATTTGAACCCGCAACCTTCAGGCTGGGAGACACACCTCTTACCAACTAGACCACGGAGGGTATCAAAGATGACACTAATGTAAGTAAATACACGAGGATACACACTGGTGTGGTGTATATATATAATATAAATGAAGCTATGAAGGCGCTATGATATGTTAACCAAGAAATCGAATACCTACCTAATTACAACCTTTTGCAAGTGCCTTATTTAGAAAGGACATTGTTTTTTTTGTTTGTTCAAGCAACTCAAGCGTCACTTTGTGGAATTTCGTATACAATTTAAACACTGTCATATTGTTTTATTCAGGTTTATATTCTTCATAACACAATGCATTTCAACACTTGCTGTGTCATCATCAGGAGAGTTACCAAGAAATAAGCATATATAAATAACATCATATTTGTATGTGGTTTGATTTTGGGAAAAGAGTAAAAGTATCTTTACTCTTTGTTGTTTGTGGTATTAAAGAAAAATATAGGTAGATTTCCAGGGTGTGGGCTGAAAAACATCTGGTGTCCCTGGGGCTGGGCTTGCCCTATATACGAGTTCTTCAATTATTGTTAAATCACCTGATGATGACACAGCAAGTGTTGAAATGCATTGTGATATGTAAAATGTAAAGTGAAATAAAACGAGGTTACGGTGATTTATTTTATATTACTTTTTGTATAGTACCCCTTCTCTAAAGGATTGTTTGGATACTTCGTCGTATTGTAAACTGGGAAATAATATAGAATAAACATTATAAAGCATTTATTGACATTAATTTATTTGTCTCTTATTAACATTTAGGTATTTTTGCAAATTTTTTTTCATAAGTTTTGGTACATTACATATTTTTTCATTCATTCTGTACAGCACCGGTACAAATACTATAGAAATAGAATGGCTGCCGCTCAATGCTCGGAGATTTCGGCTCACTTGATGCTTTCCGGAGAAAAGTAGCAGGGTGAAGAGATTCCTCTTTAGCAGGTACTAGATGGTCGCAAGTAAAAGGCAGTAAACTGGAGTGAACTGAGAATGTACTTTATACTTCTGGCACTCCTTATGTGCGGCCAATAGCTCATCGCAAACGCCTGTTTTCGCCCGTGGATGCCGTCATGACTTGTAAAATATCACAATTCTCGCAAGTTTTGCATGCATGGGCCGGCCGACTTTTGATACTGTTTAGCGAGATGGCCGCGCATAAGAAACATTTCAGTTATGGTCGTGTCACAGCACGGACCTCAACAAACATAAAATTATACATAAAAATACCAAATAACATCAAAATATAAACAAACAGGAAAAACAATACATCATGTGTTTTGCTACACATTTGTATGACATTTTTAATACATTTTTTTTAATTCCAACAAATCAAACGATATGAGAGCACAGTACCTATATATTAGTTTTGTTAATCTTTCTTCGTTATTTTGGGGCACGTGGTTACACCATCTCATCGTACTCTTCACGTATTTTCAACAAACCAGTCTTAAGTATATATTTATCCCTAATCACTTCATTCCCTATTGTGTCATACATTGTCACTCCATCTTTTCTTCTTAATTCACGCATTACTAAATAATTTATTCGACGCCTTTCAGTCTTTTCCCACGTTCACGCATAAATTAAAGTTAGTACTAAAATACTGTGGTGGACTATCATCTTAGCAGATTTTGATACTGCCGGTTTGAGTGGACTCGTATATGTTTTAACGCCTCATTAATTTTGTTTTCCGTCGTTACACGTCGTTCGATATCATTCGTAACTCCTTTCAGTACCTTACAAATTACTACCTTAATAGCAATATCTCACTTTTGTACTGAAGATTTATTTTGTCAACCTTTCGTCGCTCATTCGTCATTCTATGTTATTGGATAAATCCATTGTTTAAACAATTTATATTATTTTATATTTAATCTAACTACTCGTACATAGTATTTTAAATGTAGGAAATACGAGTATTTATAAAATAACTAAATTCAATTTTATTTGATTTTATTTACTTAATATACGAGTATGTAGATTCCATTTATTCAAATCTCTAAGTGGTCTACTCGTGTTTCCATTTCTGAGTATTTCAGACGATGAACCCAGGCATTGTATGCTTTCAAGAATACTCCCTCAATGTAATTACAGGCAAGGGATCATTAATCATCTTTGTGAGGAACTCAGCCACAGTTTCAGTGGTTGCTTTCAGATTTTCAGGCTCTGATTACAATTTCAAGAAACGCCCTTCATTTGACCTTGAATATGAAGTGTATTTTATATGTCATTCGTTTGAATACTAAGGAAAACCGGAAAGCATTTTATTTTGAATTATCTGTACGATCTAATGTCGACCATTATAATATTTGTTATAATGGTACATACATACCATCACGCCATTTCCTTGTCAGGAAAGGCAAAGAGGACAAAGCGTTCGATTTTCATATTTTGACACACATTCTTTACTTTTTCTACACCCATACAACTTTTCATACAACGATTTCTCTTACTTTCTGCATTATTTTTTTCAAAATATCATTTATTTGATCAACTACACTACCCATTTGCACTCTTTATTTTTTTTAGTGTTTCTTAATTTTTTGTTCTATTGTTTATGGCCAAACCATCTCAGAGTGATCTTCATTTTATTCAACATGCCAGCCTTAAGTTCACATTTGTCATTAGAATTAGCTAAATACGAAAATATTACCTACATATATTATTTAAATATTACCTACATATATTATTTGAATATTACCTACATATTATATTATTTAAATATTACCTACATATATTATTTGAATATTACCTACATATTATATTATTTAAATATTACCTACATTTATTATTTAAATTTTACCTACATATATTATTTAAATATTACCTACATATATTATTTAAATAAACTTGGACAATTGATTAGAAAATATATTTTTCGGAGTGTATTATTAGAGATGTTCAATCAATATCGATAGATGTTAGCTCAGTAATGAGGGAGGACAAAGATGACGATTAAATTAAAAAGGATTTTGCATATTTATTTAATTATTATTATTTATTTAGCACTTTTATTGCAAATAAAATCTGGAGTGGTCTTCCAACCAACAAGACAAAAGTAAATGAAGGTAGTTACATGGTCGCAAAAACATTCATATGACTATCCATCTCCACGAAATCTATGAACATGTAGGAACCACGGTCGTCGCTGAATATTGTCAACACACACGGTCAACGACCGACGAAACGACCTTTGGATATGTCCAAAGGTCGCATACCAAAACATTGAAATTGTTTACCCACAAATACTATTTACGATACATTCCACAGTAGAAAGAGAACGCATCACGCTGTCTCGCCGTTTTCGCCAACAAATTGTCTACCCACAATACTATTTGCGATGTCTGCAATATTTCAATCGACCATTTCTTCACTATTGCGGGCGATAAAAATATATTGCGGGCGCACTCCCGCGCCCATTCTGAAATGTATAAATACCCACTTACCGATAAATAAAGCATCATTAATTATTAATTATTAATTATTATTCATTGATTCATTCACTATCTCTTTCCGCATTGCTTATTGACGTATTTTATTTATTTACCAACAACTACTATCATCATCTCGTCCTTCAAGGACATTCGCTAAAAACACATACGTAAGTATACGCCCACAAACCCCACAAAGACGGACAATTACCCGAACATTTCTATTCATATAAAGTGAGATATCATCAATCAAAGGAAAAGGAAGGGATGGTGGAGAAGAAAGAAAATAATAGGAATGAGCGTTATATTACTGACTAGAAATTAAGAGTTTTTCAGTCGCTTCTTAAAGCATGCCAAGGACGGAGCGAGCCTTATATTGGTTTGTAACTGATTCCAGAGTCTCACTGCATGGACATTAAAGGACTACGTAAAAAAGAAGATTAGTGGCCAAATATATGTTGGAGAGTAGCGCTAATCTATTATCGGAAAGACGCTGAAAATTTTCGGCGAGATAAGAGGAGGTGGTTGGACAATTTAGGATATTATACAATATATGCAGTATGTAAATTTGGCGTCTTTTACTAACATTTAACCAGTTAAGTGCCTTTTGGTATGAAGTGATGTTATCGTACTATTTAAGGTTAAATAAATAAATCGATCGTCGATAAATTATTATATAAATCGTAGACAAACATTTCAAAAAAGTTCATATGGTATGTAAAATATTTTGATTCGTTTTTAAATAAATATATTATTTGATCGATTCCTATAAGATGTGATGTTGGCTTTAGATGTTGATAATCTCATAGCCCACTAGAAGAGCGATCGTCTGCATACTCCAGGAATTAAATGTGAAAGTACGACAGCCAGAAAGTGTCAAGACAAAGAAACAGAGCCAGATGGAGATATCTGGTGGAAGAATTGACTGAGTGTAACCATTACACTGCCATGCAAACAGAAAGTGACCGAAAAAAATGACAACGTTTCGTCGCTACCTCTACCCCCAATACCTCATATAACATATCACAACCCTCAGTAATGAGGGATGACAAAGATCACGATAAAAATAAAAAGGATTTTCCATATTAATTTATTTTTATTTGGTCGGAGTCTTAAATTTATGGAAAGTATAATAAAATGAAAGTATATATACCATAGTGATATGTAAATTAGTAGGTTGAAACACGTTATATGTGAAATTTGGGAGACAATATGTCTGGCACTTGACGCAAAATAGTAAAAAAAACTGAAGAAATATTTATTTATTTATTATTACACATGACAAGAAATATACATAATCTGCAAAAAAACAACAGGTAATTTAATTAAGACATACATTAATTTACTGAATCTGGGTTTGTCGACTTTCATTTGTCGTATCCCCAGTAAACTAGGCTTTTGCCTGTATCTCACTGAGGATATTTAGCATGAAAAAATAAATCGATACTTCTTTCCGATTTTTGATTACACAAAAACAAAACCCCGTTGCACGTTCTCATCAACCTGACAAACAGTGACACTCAATTACAACTGGAAACATCATGCGGAGTCAAACTCTTCACACATCATCACTCCAGAAAGACCAAACTTGTTCATCCCATAATATAACGCACACAATCATACGAATAAAAATTAACACAAAAATATACAGAAACACAAATACAAAACAACAAAAATCAAAACAACAAGAAGAAACCCACACTCAAGAGCCCACACAAATCTTTTCCACACGTCATTTCCACATAGATTATGGGTATAATTTCTCAGTAAGTCTATTACGGATACAAATTACGTCAAAATTCAACAAATTCGGCATACACTACAATAATGATATCACATCTTCATTATAATTTTTGAACAATGAAACTCAATTGAGAAAACTTCTAATTATACTGAATAAAGGGATGAAGGCTATTTGAAAATAAAGCACTTTTAAGGGTATGTTGTGATAACTAGATATATGCACGGTAAAACAATATTTTGTTTTTCAATGTTTTAATTAACGATTCCTCCCGAAAAAACGTGTTTTCTGAAATGGAAAGAAAAAAATATTTGACGATTGTATGTAGAAATTACGACACCTGGAAACCAATTGCTTTGGTCTACTTGGAGGTCATTGAATATACTCCAAGTACGAGTAACTAGATGCAAGGTGAACATGCAAAGATCTCTTGAACAAACAGCACAAATGGCACAGCAACAAATGTTATTGTAAGGATATAGAGGAGTCAAAACACATGCTTCTTTGTCCACAAATCGGGACTACATGCTCTGGGCAGAACCTGATTATTGTGAGGGATAGAGCGATCTCTGTTGCCTCCTACTGGAAACACGTGGCATAATTGATGGTTCAGACACTAAAATGTTGAAAATATGATTTAGTATATATTAGGTGTTAACATAAGTTGTGTCCGTTTTTTTCAAATTAAAAAATGGGCACCAAAAATAAAACAAAATGATAAAAGTTATACGTCATTCAAAAGAAAATTATCTATTCTACAAAATATTGTGTTTGCTTTTACGTTACATATATTATTTTATTTGATTACAAGCCTTCAAAATGGAATGTCAAGTAGACGAAAGTGAGCATTTTCGACACCTCCTTCTGTTCGCGTTCAATCGAGGGAATAAAGCTGCCAAAGCTGCTCGCGATATTCGCGAAGTGTACCGTGAAGATGTTATGAATAAAAGGCCAGCTCGTCGATGGTTTTTTCGTTTCAAACATGGTAATTTTGATCTGAAAGACATGGAGCGTTCCGGACGACCAGTGGACTTCGATGAGGACCGCTTAAACCATATTATTCATGAAGATCCCCTTCAAAGCACCGTAGAATTGGCTGAGCAGATGAATTGTAGTCACATGACTGTATACCGCCATCTTAAGTCAATGGGAAAAGTCCAGAAGTTCGGCGCTTGGGTTCCACATGTTTTGAGTGAAAACAACAAAAATCAATTGTCGAACGTTGAAACAAAAACGGACACAACTTATAAACATTTGTTTTGCCCAAGTCAACTCAAAAAGGTGTAATGAACGAGAAGTCGTGTTGACTTTAAACGTCCAAAACTCAAATTGGTAAAAAGTCGAAGGAATTTTTATATTACAATTTTTTTTATTTTGCCAAAATTACAAAAAAAAACTTATTATTACTCAATAAAATTATGCTGATTTGCTTAGTTTTTATTTGAAAATTAGAGTTTCTTTAGTGCATACTCGCCATAGGATTTTTTTCTATTGCAAAACGATATACCTCTAATTACCAACGAAATTTCCCTGTAAATAGAATGCTTCTTTTGGGGAATCAATTTGCTGATGTTTCATTGATAATTGTTATAAATAAAATAAATAACTTTAGAATAAATTAAAACTACTAATGGATATCTAAAATACAACCTTATATTGGGCGAAGTAAAGACTACTTCTTCTTCTTCGATGGCTCTACAGCTCATATTGGGCCTTGGCTTCCATCAATCCTCGCCTCCAGCTCCTCCTGTCTCCCGCCGCGGCCCTCCAATCGGTCACTTATAGTAGTTGGGCCGCGTCCATTTTCACCTCATCCTCCCATCGCAGCCTAGGTCTACCGACCTTTCTTCTTCCGCCCGGATGCCCCTCAAGGATCCTCTTAGGTACCCGTGATGACGACATTCTCTGCACATGACCAGCCCATCTCAGCCTGCTCAGTCTATCATGTACAGAGAGCCTGGGAGCTTTATAGATGTTATACAGCTCATCATTGTATCTTTTCTCCTGGTTTCGTCATCGTTCACGGGCCCAAGGATTTTACGTAAAACTCATCTCAAATGTGTCCAGCATCTCTGCGGATCTTGCTGTCATCGTCCACGCTTCGCACCCGTATGTCACTACTGTCCTAATTATGGTCTTGCATGGGGTGATTTTTGTTTTTCTGTGGACACTTCTTGATTTAAGCACTGGGAGAAGAGATAACAATGTTTTGTTTCCTGTCGCAATCCTTCGTTTGATCTCTACCATATGTGGTTTTCAGTTTCCTTAGTTATGGTGGATCCTAGGTAGGTAAAGTCATCAACTACCTCAAAATTATACAATATCTATTTTGAAACTAAATTCTGTGTTGAGGGTTATTGCCCGGGCATCTATATTGTTTAATTATTTTCGTTTTGCCTTAATTTATTTCCAATCCTATCTATTTGACTGTTGTTTCTAATGGCTCAAAGACTTCTCTTACCGCTATTAGGGATCTTCCCACTATGTTGAGGTCATCTGCGTATCCAACAATCTGGCTGCTTTGGAAGTATATGTTGGGGTTTGTGTTATTGTGGTATGTCTTACGTATGACGTGTTCTAAACTTACGTTGAAAAGTGTAGGGGCTAATCCATCACCCTGCTTGAGACTCTGGGACACTGTGAATTCATCTGTGAGCTCCCCTCCAAACTTAACTTTACATTTCGTATTGCTCATTGTTGCTTTTTTCATTCTGATTAGTTTTGTTGGTATCTTGAATGCTAATAGTATGTCGTAAATTTTTTCTCGACTGATGCTATCATAGGCTTGTTTGAAGTCAATGTACAGTTGGTATATGTCAACGTCGAATTCCCAGCGCTTGGTAAGTAATTGTCGTACTGTAAATAGTTGGTCACTTGTTGATCTATCTCTTCTGAAACAAATCGGGCTGGTGTTCTCCTATGATATCCTCTGCTTAACATTCTACCATTCCTTCAGTATTGTAGTCAATAGTTTATAAGCAGTGCTCAACAGTGAAATTCCCCTATGATTTAGGTATTAATAAAGGTACTTAACAAAGTTTAGATGCAGTTTGTAGAAACTGCTTATATTTGCCAACAACGCACCGTGCAATGGTAACTTACTTAGACTGAAATGCTATTACTGCATCTAACAGAAACTTGAAAGGCGTGTTTTCATCAACACCAGGTCAGATTTATTATTGTTGTTGCAATAAGCGATTGCTTTAGGGTTCCAGAAAAACGCAAGTGGAAGATTAAATATAAATCCGATAATAATAACAAACAAATATTTTTCTTCTCAGTTTTAATTGAATATAAATAACGACCTCCGTGACTACTAGGCATGACAATAATCTTCCATCCGGAGGTTTCAGGTTTAATTCACGACGTTAACCAAAATTATTTAAATAAGGTCTACTAGTCTGGTTAATTAGTTCATTTGAAAACAATACTAACAAGCGCTAGACGTGTGCAAGTGCTGTTGCCTGTCCACATGCTGTAGTATTGCCTTAAAGTGCATAGCTACTACAGTGGTTCTTAACCCGAATGCACGATTAATAGGACTGAATATAATATTGACTCCTTGTTAAGCTACTCAACACGTCCGAATCGTCGATTCAGATACGCTGAATGATAGCATACGAATGAATGAACAAATGAAATAATGTTTAAAACAGTTTAATTCTTATGTCGTCATCGTCGTTGCTGGGTCTTGTAGACGAGGGTTCCCTCGTTATTCCAATGTCAATTCATCGTCGACCCACGGAAGATGATGACCATCGATGTTGCTTAGTTGACAACTGAACCTCTGGGTGCGGAAGAAATTGATAAATTTAATGGATATATTAATTTCTCCCAATCATCAACTAATATTTAGTATTCGCAGTATTTTCTATGGCAGAGTAAAAATCGCCCACCTCCGTGTTATAATTGGAACCCACAACATCTCTGTTAAGACGCCTCTCTATCTCTATCGATCCGAAAGTTGCGAGTTCGATTCCCGTTGGTATTCTTTTTTAAACAAATGCAGTTGATTTTATATTTATGTTCTCTTTAACATATTTCTAGGTGACCGAAAGAAATTGTAACATAGCAATAAATTAGCCAGGTTATGTTGAATCATTCGAAATGTGGATGCACCGGAGAATGCTACGGATATGGTCAACAACACAAAGGTGCTTCAAAGATCCAAAGTTGATAGAGAGTTGCTGACTAATATTAAAATCTGAAAGGTGTCCTATTTGGCTCATGTACTTAGAGGAGCAAAGTACAAATTACTGCACCTGATCATACAAGGCAAAATAGAGGGTCGAAGAGGTATTGGCAGGAGGCAAATCTCCTGGCTCCGCAATATACGTGATTGGACTGGTATAAGGTGCGTTGGGGATCTTTTTCGGGCTGCCGGGGACAAAGATACCTACTCTCAGGTGATATTCAACGTTGGGGGGACCTGACATGACACCAGGAAGAAGGAGAAGACGTTGAATGTGATATAATAACACAAAAAAAATATTTTTAAAATAGCATTAATTTAAACAAAGTCAAATAGGAAAGGAAATACAAAGGACAGATTAATAGAATTTTATAGGTTGTGAAATATTTTAATGCATGATGATTTTAAAAAAATTGTTCGTAAATAAACATACACGAAGAAGGAATACGTATGATAAGGAATAAATTCATTCCAAAGTATGGATGAATGAACCGCAAAATATGATATTTGATGTCATGGCATACAAAGTATTCTCTAATCATCAGATCAGTGAGATAGTAAGCTTCTGTTTTTTAATGTATTATCTTTTTAATGTGTTCTCTTTTTAATGTGTTTTCTTTTTAATGTGTTCTTGAAATGTGTCTAAATGTATTATGTACATACTATGTTATGCTATCAATAAACCTGTATTTATTTATTTATTTTATTTTAAATTAATCTATTTTAGCAAGAAGATTTACAAATAAAGACGAACTTCGTGGCCTGGTTAGATAATTCAAGCCCTGAAGCTGCAGGCTCAATTTAAATAATTTATTTATTATTATTATTACACATGACAAGAAATATACACAATTTGAGAAAAAACAACAGGTAATTTGATTTGGACATACAATTTTAATGGATCTGGGTTTGTTCCTTTCATTTGTCGATTTGAAACTAAGATTAAAAAAAAAAAAGAGTTTCAGACTGTTTTTCACTTATGACCTATTTAACATCTTTCTGGTTGGTCGGAAACGTTTATCTAATGATTATAAGCTATGCCATGCTGTACTGTATACAATGAAATTGTAATAAAAACCAATGATAACATTTTTTTTATTCTTTGGTCAGTTAGGATAAGTCTACATTCTACAATTGACGTTTGATACATTTTTATTAATTTCGTTTCAATCTTAAAACAAAATTGTGCCCGGAAAATACGAGTATATGAACACACTTTTCTTAAAGTTTGAAATAAACCAAGTATAAATATTTTGGAGGCTTTCCAAGTAATCCATCAACTTTTAACTAGCATCTTAATAGCGAATTTCCTCATAGTCAATTAAGGGCAAAATGATTCATTGGTCTAGGAAGATTCTAATATAATTAACAGAAAAAAATGGGTATTTTGTTCTGAAAAAGAAGACATGAGAAGATTTGGTGGCTGAAATTGCAGACGTACTCGTAAATTATATTTAACACTTAAATGTATGACCGGGCAGGCAGATATAACAGTCGTCATATTTTCCTATCATGACACATATCATTCGCTTCTTCTATATCCATACACTTTCTTATACAACTCTTAACTCTTCTCTGACTTTCTACATTTCTTTATTTCAAAATATCATTCACTTGATCCATCCATATTTTTTTAAATCTTCCTGTTCTCATCACATTCCCGCTGTATATTTGTTCTGTAAGTCTTTCTTCATTCATTTGTTCAACATGCTTAAACCACCTTAAAGTGCTCGTTTTCAGTTTGCTCAATACATCAGCCTTAAGTTTACATTCATCCTTAATCAAATTAATAAAAAAATAAAGAGTGAGAAGTAAACGGCAAGTATTGTTAAAGATGAAAAACGGAGAGTATGATATAAAAAATGATAGCTTAATTGGTAAAGCTGTTGTCTAAAGAAGAAAAGTTATTGGTTCAAGTTTAATTCGTCTCGTATATTTTCATGTTTGTCCTTAATAATTAATACTCAGTTTATTTTAATCATTTGTTCTATATTAAAATATAAGATGGACGGATCGAATAAAGAAGTAAACCGATATATTTTTAAATACTGTATTCAACATGGTCTATGACCGGAAAAGCTAAAGATAGGGAATGCGTTAAGTTTCAGACATATTAGATAATCACAGCCTTCAGCATTCAGTACGCGATGAGATTTTTTTTTAATTTTATTAAAATATATCTGAATTTCGATTCGAAGGCGCTTTTTATAACTAAAATCACTCCTGCATACACTGACTCCTAGCCCTTCAGTAACCTAATTGCAGGCTTAATGTAGCAAGTGGAAAATGAAATTTCAGCTGACTGAAAACTATGATCGGATGCTGGCCGGAGCAGAACACCCTAATAGCATTCACTTCACTGGAGGATTCAGCCGCTATAGCCGATTTGTCGAACGGCAATGGGGAAAACGTGCCGCATTCTAAGAACCATTTCTTGACTTTGAAATATATCTTAGGTTTTAGTGACTTAAAATATTAGGTTTGAAAGATGACTCAGTTTGAAAGATGATCATTTGGTATTATCTGAAAGCTTTAGTTATATCAGAACCACAAACGGACCGAATATAGTAGGTGAACATACATGTCGTTTTAGCTTAATTGGTTAGAAACTTATCTTCCAAACACGAGAGTTGTGTGTTCAATTCATGTTGGTACCCAGAACAAAAAATAACGTTTGCAGTCTGATTTTAATTTCAGGCTTGAATAACCCATTACTGGTTGGTTTGAAAAGATTATCTACTAGCAACAAATTCACCAGATTGTACCGTATACAATGTAAGTGTAACACATTAATACAATATATGCTGTATAAGTGGCGATTTTTTGCGCAGTGCGGGCTTTGCGCTTATGGACGGCCTCGTATTGTGTTGGTTAATATGTGATTTTACGGTTTGATACTATAAGTGGATGAAAATTTAGGATAGAAGAATTAAATAAGAGAATAATTGGTAAAAGAACATCAACCTTTTTCTTCAAAATTAAATATCCTCAGTAAGATACATTTGGCATGTAAATATATACATACACTTATTTGGCATGTAAATATATACACACACTTATTTGGCATGTAAATAAATATACACACTTATTTGGCATGTAAATATATACATACACTTATTTGGCATGTAAATATATACACACACTTATTTGGCATGTAAATAAATACATATAAATTTGGCATGTAAATAAATACGAAAATATATACATACACTTATTTGGCATGTAAATGTATACATACACTTGTTTGGCATGTAAATATATACATACACTTATTTGGCATGTAAATATATACATACACTTATTTGGCATGTAAATATATACATACACTTATTTGGCATGTAAATATATACATACACTTATTTGGCATGTAAATGTATACATACACTTATTTGGCATGTAAATATATACATACACCTATTTGGCATGTAAATATATACACACACTTTTTGGCATGTAAATAAATACATACACTTATTTGGCATGTAAATATATACATACACTTATTTGGCATGTAAATGTATACATACACTTGTTTGGCATGTAAATATATACATACACTTATTTGGCATGTAAATATATACATACACTTATTTGGCATGTAAATATATACATACACTTTTTGGCATGTAAATAAATACATACACTTATTTGGCATGTAAATATATACATACACTTATTTGGCATATAAATATATACATACACTTATTTGGCATGTAAATGTATACATACACTTGTTTGGCATGTAAATATATACATACACTTTTTGGCACGTAAATAAATACATACACTTATTTGGCATGTAAATATATACATACACTTATTTGGCATATAAATATATACATACATTTATTTGGCATGTAAATATATACGTGCACTTATTTGGCATGTTAATATATACATACACTTATTTGGCATGTAAATAAATACATACACTTATTTGGCATGTAAATATATACATACATTTATTTGGCATGTAAATATATACGTACACTTATTTGGCATGTAAATAAATAAATAAATAAACAAGATAAATAATTTGAACCGAATGAGTGACACAGTGAATTAACTTTCGGCAACTGTTTGAATATTCGTTCTCAATATTCGTCTATATTCACAGTACTTCGTCTATATTCGTTCTCAGTATTCTTCTTTATAATTATAAGATGAACATATCTACAGTATGTAACAGGATTATCTGTAATGAAGAGAGAGAGAGAAAGGAGTTTACTTATTTTGTTGTGTCTAACATAACTTCAACAATAATATTTTAAAATAAAACACGCTACTTTATGAAAAATTATTCTTAATTAACGTTTTTAGTATCGCTTGAAATGTTTACAGCTATTTATCAAAAGATTAATGGAGTGATTGCTACTTTTCAAATGATTTATATTTTAAAATTACAATATTTCTACCAAATATGTTTCCAAGACTTAGAAAAAGCGCTACGGTATCAGAAAAGTAGTTTTTCATTATGATAGATGAAGAATGAGTCAGGGCAACATTGGATTATTTTAAAACGCACAAAAACAATACAAAGTTCATAAACTATATTGAGCTTTACCCAGAATGTTTTAAACAATATACCTACATAGCATCACAATATTTCCCTGTCAGGGTAGGCAGAGAGAACAGGGTACTATACTTTCATATCACGAAACACATTGTTAACCACTTTTACATTTCATACGACTTTTACGATTTCTCTGACTTTCTACGTTTCTTTCTTTCAGAATATCATTCAGTTGATCTAACCATATTTTCCTTGGTCTTCCTCTCACATTTGCACTACACGTCCATTTTGTTAGAATTTTTTCATTCATTCGTTCCACATGCCCAAACAATCTCAATGTAGTTTTACTAATGCTTCAGCCTTAAGTTCACATTCATCCCTCATTACTTCATTTCGTATTTTGTCATACATTGAAACTCCATGTATTCTTCTCTGTACTGGAAAATAAATAAAAGTAATTTTTTTGAGTGATTATTCATTTCACCACTATCACCATCACGCCATGCCCATATAAGAGATGTTTAATTTATTAAACCAAGGATATTTTTTAATAGTTTTCCCAATATTTAAATAGCATTAGTTAGATACAAACACGTTATCTCTAATTGATAAACACTGGTCTTTCTTTAGCTATTATCTCATTAGACTTTTTAAGCACTTGAAGAGAGTTTGATCTCAGAAGGGCGGTATATAAATTGTCTTTTTATAACAATTATTATTAACTCATTAAGCTAGGCGGTTTCTTTTATTTTGTTTGAACCATATAACATATCTTATTTTGTTTATCTTTAAACCATAAATATTAAAATAGTTAAACGCTTGTTAAACGAAGTAACATCAACTGTGTTATTTAATCGACCGAAACAGACTTTTTACTAAAAATAAATTGATTCTTAATTTTTTTCATAATTAAATCGTTGACCAGTTAGTTGAAAATCAAAGAACAGAAGGTAACGATTTAATTGAAAAAAAAAATCGCGAAAGCTTGATCGATTATAACCATACCTATAAACCAACTTTATTATACATATTATATTTTAATTTATTTGCTACTGCCTTGGAAAAATGTACAATTTGCGTGTTTATTGAATTATGGCAATCAACTCAAATCAACTAGACAGGTGTTACATATTTTAAGGTAATTACTGGTTAAGAGGTGTATGTTATATTAACAGAAAAAAAAAACCAATACAAAAAGAGTTTTAAGATATGACAAGAAAACAGAAAAAAAATATATAGTCAATGACTTAGAAAAGGGAGGATAGGGAAATAAAAATAGAATGCAAAATGGGAAAGGCATATTATGTCATTTTAAAACGCTCTCTCTACACTTTTAAATGTTATACGAGTATATGTAACTATCACTAAATACAGATATATCTGAGACTACAGTATAGTCATTACCTAATCAATGCAATCTGATTACGAGATAATTCGAGTAATAGTTCTTCAACTCTTGCTCCGGAATATATTCTGCAGTCTTTAACTTTCCGAAGGTACTTGGAAGTCAATAAATTCCAGGAACTCCAGATAGTCAATTATCCCATTCACTATTTTGAAAAGTAGGATCAAATCAAACATGACTACTATTTCAGACTTCTCTTAAATTATCCTCCCTTAAAAAGATAAGTTATTTTACATGTTAACATCATTGATAATGGATGTGTTGATTCCTTGGTAAAGGATGAATGTTCAATTGATCGACCTAACGTGATTTTTCTCTGCAAGTTCCTGATTTTTTTATACGACATCAAACACGATACTTGGCACCCATAGGTTTTTAATTCGCATAAAACTAGCGTAAATAGGGCTATAGATAGAAATCAAGCAATCTTTTTTTTTTTTAACTGGGGTTTAACATAATAAGAATGAACGAGACGTGTCAATCATGTATCGCTTTTGGATGGGCCACTGTGTGGTGGCTAGACAACTTTGCACAATTCCTCTACAAGACTATTATAGAGGATCCTGGTTGCGATTACACTCTGAAGTAAGTAAGAACTATAGATAACTGAAGTAAGAACTATAGATAACTGAAGTAAGAACTATAGATAATGTATTTTTCGATCATCTTTTACGTGACAGATTTAATTTGTCGCTTGCCATGTCTTAGTCAAGTCTAATATATATTGTATTAATTATTTCAACGAAGAACTTCCCACTTATTGATCGATTATATGCAATAATATATTTTAAAAAGTTAAATCAGTTGTAAATAATATATTTTAAAAAGTTAAATCAGTTGTAAATCGTATTTTGTTTTGTGTTTTTTATTTATTTATTTTAAAAACTTACATAAACACACTTAACTCAATTACACACAAAATTTACACACTTATAAAAATAACACAAAAAGGAATAATTATTTAATGGAAACTTTCATTAATAACTCAGAAATCTCTTAATTCTTTCCTTAAAAACATTTTCTGAATTGTTCATGATTTTAATATTCGAGAACCTATTCAAAAGGGACAGCCCGTGTGACAGAAAAAGATCACTTGGCAAGTTGGTTTTACTTATACTTGTGGCCAGTTTGAATAGATCGATATTTTTCTACCTAGAATAGTGGTCAAGAATATACTCGTAAAACCATATTAACAATTTCCAACATACTTGAATTAGATCTTGCTCCTGTCATCAACTTTAAAATATAAAAAGAAACCCTCACAACCTTATTCACGCTAATAAACTACACCTATATATATTGAATCTCTTATAATATATTGAATCTCTTATAATTGTATTTTTGACACTAATTATCCTTGTGTAAGTGAATTGATTATGAAAAGAATAAACAAGAATAATTTTTGATATCAACAATCAATTTCGTATTGATATTTTTTTCGTACGTAATATTAATTTTTGTTAAACGTAAATATCTCTTTGTTGCCTGACACCTGTCAATTAATCACCCTTACCTGGGAATTTAACAAATGTATCTTAAAGAAGTGAGATTTTTCAGCATCAAAGATTTCAAGTCTAAATTGGTCATCTGACCTTTCTCTGCCAGTGACAATATCTTTTCCAATTATTATTTTGAAAAAGCGATTTGTAAAAAGGAAGAGCTTGTTAAAATAAAACAATGTTTTCTTTACTTTCCATCGTAAAATTTTACTAAATATATTTCTTTATTCAATTAAGTTGATCCCTCAGGAGGATGTTCAAATTAATATCGCTTGTGTGAATAAAATTCAATAAATTTAATTTAACAGATATTATTCGATAGAAGAGAAATTATTTTCTGGTTATCATCGTCATAACACGTACTTAATCATCATCATCGTGACGCGTAACGTTTGTGAGTTATTTCATTTTGACTGAACGCACACCTTCCACTTTACATTTTTAGATTTTCTTGGTTTTGGGTTAATATCGATGTCAACGTTTACACATATTATATATTGTAACACTTGTGTGAGTCTGATCATGGCTTATAATATTGAAACCATGTCCGATACGACTATAGTAAAAATCCATTCTTGAACATCCGGGATGAGTATATTGCTGGAAAATCTTTAGGGATACGGTCAAAAACTCTCATATTTGGCATACCTACAACAGAAAATAAAATAATTATACTAATAGGTTTATTGATAGCTAAAGATCGTTCAGCCAAAAGTCATTTTACAATAGTGTGAGTAACACTCTCTGTATTACACAACTGATGTAGTGGTATTCGTTTTAGAATGCCACACGATTGGTTCGCGCAGAGCGCACGTTTTCATTGTTGTTAAAATACTCGGTGATAAGAAAAGCACTACCATGTCGAAATTAGGAGTACGATTTTTGACTAATGTAATGCATAATTCAAATTTTTTTGAAAGCTTAGAATGCACTTTGTTATAACTTAAAGTTTCCTAGAATTTAGTATCACTCCATCCACTATTATTTTAAAACTTAATTATATGACATTGGAGTTATGATACATTAATTTGTTAAATAATCTTACATTCATTTTATTTTTATGTGCAATCTAATTAAAGCTGACGTATATTTTTATTTTATGATACTATATATTAAGGTCAGACTGTAAATTTTGACATTAGACCTGTATTGAAATGATTATTTTAAATCATGAAGATTTCAATATTTGTTTTGATACTAGTGATGAAATAGGTTATACGGAAGTAAGTTTCGTATTTCTTGAAAATATGTCGTTTGGACGAAATTTTCGTTATAAACTATATATCAAACGTGCTGAATAGATGTTATTATGAAATATAATAGTAACGCTCATTTTCGTCCTATTTACCCAAATTGCGTGAGCATTTTTTTGGCGTTATTTTGAAGATTGAGCGAATTAAGTTGTTTTTCGATGATTGATGTTTTTTACAACCGCCAAGGAAAAATGCGATACTAATAAAAAAAATAAAGATACAGTGTATGGTAACAATGCAGTAAGCGACGAGGATAGTAATTTTTATGGATAATTCATCTTGTGCCTTTTCAACTTTGACATTAAGCTAAGTCATCGTCTTTTTTCAGATTTTGTTTCAAGAAATTTCATATAAACCAACAAATCATTTAAAAGTTATAAAATAAATCCTTGAAATAAATAAATATAAATGAATAAATATAGGTTTATTGACAGCAACATAGTATGTACAAAATATATTTAAATAACACTTCTAAACATATAAAAATGGCAGATAATACATTAAATACAAAAGCTATCAAAAGGTCTGGGCTCATCTAATAACATCTCCTCGGCCAAGATACACCCTACCAATATAGGGCGAATCCAGCCACGGGGACACCAGATGTTTTTCAGCCCACACCCTTGAACACGTAGAACAAGAATATAAAAAAAACACAGAAAATAAATAGATGATAAAAAAAATACATTCAAGAGAGAAGACATTAAAAGGTCCGGGCTCATCTTACAAAAAAAATCTTACTTAACCTGATATTTTTCTAAAAATTGTTTACTTTTCTGTTTTTAAATTTTTAAACTATCAAGATGACCATTTTGGTCTTGTTGGAAAGGTGTATAACTTCCACTTGAAAGTTTTGATAGATCGATATGTGATAGAAGTCAATTGATGTCATACATATGTCTAACGAGAACGTACGCTGATTGCAAATGACATGATAATCTTGGCCGAAAGTATAATTATTTGTATGAGAGATACGTAAAAGGAAAAATAAATGCGATGTATGGGTGAATAATGAAAGATTGGAGCAAATTGAGGAACCCTGCTATTTGAGATAAGAAGGATATCTAATGGTGTATAGTAATAGGAAATAAAGTCAATAGGGCACAAAAACATATATATTTGAACCGGATAGTATCAAAATCTGCTTAGACGATGGTCCATGTTTCTATTTTGGTGTTGGCCGAATGCGTTACTACCATATGTTAAGAAAATCTACAAAGGTTGCGTTGTAGTTCTTCTTTTTTCTTTTTTTTGGTTTCGCAGTTTTCTTACCCAACATGTTTTTTTAAATATGTTTCTAACCTAATCTAACCGCCACAGCCACCACCTTCTTATCTTAACACTCAACTCGTATACATTTATTTTGTATTATTCCTAATCTATCTGATTCAAGTCCCGAGTAAGAGCACCTTTTTATAAAATTGTCCCTTGAATTTAAATATTTTGAAGGGTACCTACTATAAAAATAAATAAAAATTGAAGTGTCTGAATGTATTTTAAATAAACCAATACTCTTAAGAGTTGGATAAATTTTGCTTAAGAACTTCCAATACTAACAGAATGCAACTTTTGTTTTGGACCTTCCAATACTAACAGAATGCAACTTTTGCTTTAGACCTTCCAATACTAACAAAATGCAACTTTTGTTTTGGGCCTTACAATACTAACAGAATGCAACTTTTGTTTTGGGCCTTCCAATACTAACAGGATTCAACTTTTGCTTAAGACCTTCCTATACTAACAGAATGCAACTTTTGTTTTAGACCTTTCAATACTAACAGAATGCAACTTTTGTTTTGGGCCTTCCAATACTAACAGGATTCAACTTTTGCTTTAGACCTTCCAATACTAACAGAATGTTACTTTTGCTTTAGACCTTCCAATACTAACAGAATGCAACTTTTGCTTTAGACTTTCCAATACTAACAGAATGCAACTTTGGCTTCTGACCTTCCAATACTAACTGAATGCAACTTTTGATTTAGACCTTCCAATACTAATAGAATACATCTTTAAAACTGTAAATTATTAGTTGATGACTTTGAAGTGTTAAATTTTGAAGGAAAATTATCGAAATGAAATGTTTCACGATTTTTTTAGATTCCATTTCAAGAAAATTCGTTTGTCTGTCATCAATCAATCAACCTTGCTATTTCCTTCCTTTACCCCTATATTTCCTCTCCTACCAGCTGACCCACTTACACCACCTTAAAAGAACGTATTTTTTTTTTCATTATTGATCATCGAAACCTTCGTCAGTTAACCGATTTTTTACCAGAAATTATTATCAAAGTACAAAAATATGACACCATATAAAATAACATTTAATAATATCTTTGTGAACATATGAGATAATTTGAGTAACTTTTTAAACCATGGTTTAATAAATAAACATAGTTTTAGTAATAAAAACATGGTTTAAGTAATGAAAAAACTCCCAAATTTCAAAAAGTGACAGGCTCAGAACATGCATAGGAAGAGGCATTGACTATATATATCGATATTATGAACTATATTGCGTGAGATATGGAGCGGTGCGTATCGATAGGAAATAAAGTCAACGGGGCACTTAAACATATGTACCTAAATTGCACACTATTAAAATACACTAAAATGATAGACCAAAAAAAGTATAATAATACAAACTTTGATGTATGGAAGTGAAACTTGGATGTGAAAAAACCGAGGAAGGGGTCGAACCATTTCTGTACAAATACATAGGATGTCAATGTATGACAAAACGGAATGGAGTGATAAGCTTTGATGTATAAAGTGAAATCAAGAAGAACACTTTATGATGGTTTTCTAAGGGGAAACGAATGAAGAAAGAAAGTCTCACGAAAAAAGTATAACTTAATACGAGTATAACAAATTAATACTTAAAATAACAAAGCAGTGCAATTAATGGATGTAGAAGAAGCGAAAGATATGTGTCACGATAGGAAAGTCTGGCGTTCTCTCCTCTCTGCCTACCTTGACAAGGAAACAGCGTGATGGTATGTACGTATGGATAAAAATTTACCTGAGGTCTGTATTTCAGGAATACAAGTGTTGCAAAACTTCAAACAGACAAATAAGTAATTTATAATTTGTACCTCTTTACCAAAACGCCATGGAAATATGATGATATTAAAGCTTCTCCGCAAATCCTCTTGAAAGCAGCTCACTGTCAGACAAACTATCAGGAACGACATGAATTGCATTTTGCCACACTTGTATACTGTCGGATCTTCTACGTTAATCCTATATCTTAAGACGTCCTCTTTTTTTCATCCCAAATGGGTGCGTAGATGATCAAGATATCCCCATAGATCCCATGATAGGTGGTACCCCATTAGCAAGCACTCCGATGGCTGTATCTATGTCCTCACGCTTTCAGTTCTGGCTCTTCAGGAATCGACACTTTAACATTACAGAGAGCTTTTAAAGGAGGTGTTTGGTCATACATTTGGCAATATGTTTGGTCATACATAAATAATGTTGTGATCATTCAGTTGTTTGAAACGGTAAAAAAAGTTTAAATCTAGAACAAATTAATGTTACAGACTGGAAGTCAAGATAAGGGAAATGAAATAATAATAAATTGAACTATTTAAAAATCACATTTATATCTTGAAATCTTAAACTTGAGTTAAACTTAAAGTTTATTTTTTATACTACGGCATGGACGCCTTCTCCTGAAGATAAATACCTTCAGATTAATCCTTGTTCTTAATTTATAATTGTCCCTGACACGTTAAAATAGAAAAAAAAATCATGAGCTTCAATTATTAAACTTTTTTTTATTCACGAAAAGGACGAAAGACAAAATTAATTTCTCCTCAATTTGACCTGTTATTTTTTTAAATGGGGTCTTTGGATAACGGAATCTTGAAATTCCATTTACTTATTATAAATTAAGGAAAAAAAAATCTTTAAGGTAATTAAGCGAATTATCCCCTATTGTCCTATTGGGATAATTTTTTTAATAAAAATCTTCTAAAATCGCTTTTTAATAATTAATTGACTACTTAATTAGTATGCTTCAGGAATTTCTATTTGTACTGATTTTCTATTGAATTTGAAAGACTTTAAAAATGCTTTAGAGTATTAAGTTAATTGCATAAAAATGAAGAAATGATAACGAAAAAGTTTTATTTGAAGAAAACAGAAATGAAATCTCCGTATTTGCAATGATCCCTTACAGATATTTCAATAACCAATAAAAAGTTTTTTGAAATCAAAGCAAATTCTGTGTTTTATTCAAGAATTTTAAAAAATTTATTAAAAAACCCGCTCATTTTGAAAGACCCTTGATTAATTTATTTTGTTTTATTTTTAAATCAGTTAATAATAATGGATTTGAATCCTGAACTACAACACTATTGAGGAGAGTTAATTCTCTAAACTGCGTTACATAAAATGTCTTTTTTTGTATTGTATTATTCTTTAGTTGTATAAAGTATAACCTGGCGGACTCATTGTCATGTGGCAATCTCTTTTTATCAACCAGAAAGATGTTAAAACGGCCTTAAGTGAAAACAAGACTGGAATATTTTTGTAAAAATATCTGATATCCAGCAGGATTTGAACTCGCAACCTCCGAGCTGGGAGGCGGATATCTCACCAACTAGGCCACGAAGGTCATATTTTATGTAAATTATCAATTCATTTATATTTTATTTTCCTTCAACTTCAATCTTTTAGGTGAGGAAGTTGATTTAATTAGATGTAGAATTTTGATAAAAAAAATATTTATGAAATGTGGTGTCATTAAAAAGCTGACGTTCTTTTCTAAAGGATGTCCTTTGGGAACCCGCAACAAACAATTCTTCCAAAAATAGTCTGAATAACAATGGTTACTGTCTTCAAACAAGATATCAACACAATTTAACACACAATAGGACAAAATAATTCTCAAACCGAAATAAATTATACCTTTTTTAAGTAAAAAAACTTAGTTTTCATTTAACAAATCGAATAAACGCTTGGTTTAACTAGGAAAGTAATAATTTAACTGACAAAAGCTGCATTCGAAGCCAATTTAAGTTCATCATCCCTTTGAAAATGATTTCCACTTTATTCAAATCAATTCAGTGAAACGAGTCTTTGGAATGTGAAAACTTTATTTAAATTGATAAGTCTTTTTCCACTGGAGGATAAGTTGAGAACTTTTTGAAAGAAGTTTTTCCTTTTATTTATAAAATTATAATTTTATCTCAGGTGAATGTATAATTTGAAATTAATTTAAATACTTATAATTTAGGATGATAGCAAATTTATGTAAAAAATGAAAAGTTTCTTAAAATTAAACGTATGTTTTTCCAAAAATATTTAAAATTCAAGGCATGTATTTTAAATAATCAAACAATTTGATTATTTTGTAAGTAAGAGTTCTAAGTATTTATTTATTTATTTGTTTTACACATGTATGTATATACACAATTTGCAAAAAAACAGCAAGTAATTTAATTTGGATACACAATTTTATTGCATCTGGGTTTGTTGCCTTTCATTTGTCGTGGTCCCAGTAAACTAGGATTTTGCTTGTATCTTACTGAGGACATATAGCATGAAAAAATAAATCGATACTTTTATCCGATTTTTGATTATACAGGATCTATCAATAGGGCCGCTCAACATTTGTTAGGTTATAGCGGCTATTTTGTTAAACCAACATCTGTCAAATTTATTGTGAATTTTTCAGTAGTGTATAGCAAATCACCATGAAAAGGTATAGAGTTGAACAACGTGTGAAAATTATCAAATTTTATTTTTAAAATCAGTGCTCCGTTCGAGAAACGTTCCGCGCATTACGTGATTTTTATCCTCGCCACAACCGTCCCTCCGAGTTGACTATTCGACGTTTGGTGGCCAAATTCGAGTCAACCGGTTAAATAAATAATCAGCCAACACCAACATAAAACCTCGTTGCACATTCTTATCAGCCTGACTAACAATGACACTCAATAACATATGAATACATCACGAGAATCAAACCCCTCACACTTCATCACTCCAGACAAATCAAAACGTTCATCTCACAATATACCGCATATACTCGTAATCATAAAAAAACACCACACTCAAGAGCTCACGCAAACCTTTGCTTCCATTCATTCCTCTTGCAAGGTCAAGTATTCAAACTCCTGTCACAATAACACCACCCTCCGATCGACTACCTAAATGGTTTTCCTCATTTTGCCTTTATTGAGTTCAGCACGCCATTGTATGTTATGGGAGCCAAATAGGCATATTGCCTTTGAGCACAAGATGTTTTAACTCTACGGATGGTGAACATTTGATCAGTTGCCATGCATGTCACGTGTTTCTGGTGAGTCTGCATCTTCCCTTCCTCTCGATGATAGTGCCAGAGAATGGATTTGAAATGCAAATTGGCTATGTTTAGGACTTGATACTCCCTGAAAAGCACCGCTGTGGGATACCGGGCATGAAGTCTATTAATTATTTTTATAATAAATTTTAGGCAAACCTGTAGTATGTGTTTTTTTGTGTTAATGTGCATCCCCCCAAACTGATATACCATAAGAAAGTGCCGACTGACGTAAGGCGAAGTGTATATGCTTTTAAGAATATTTTCACTGAACACATTTCGAACCATACGAAATATAGTATGTGCCCTAGTTTTCTGATTATTATGCTCAAAGCGTTAATATGAACCTCCTAGTAAAGAAACTGATCAACAAAAGTCCAAGATACTGTTAGGACTATATTTGTTAAATTACATACTTCACGTCCTCGAAATTTTTAATTCGCGACATGTCATAATTTATGAAACTTGTGGTGTCGAGACCATGTGCTTGCCTTGAAAACAGGAAGATTAAAATATTATGAAATACTTGAATATTTTAAAATACTAAAGACAATAAAATAAGGGTAACTACCCTTGCAGTCAGGTACATTTTTATTCAATGACAACATTGTCACGGGCGACCGAGGTCGAGATTGGCACCCCTGCCTCTGGGTACTTCCTGGCCAGGGGGGAGCGGGCGCTAGCTGGCTCGTCCTATTCCGTGCAGAACGTGGTGAGATTCAGACGTTGGGTCCGACACTGCTCTCCCTCATATATCACAGAACTCCAGGACGCCATTTTGATTACGGGTGAATATTTCCTCCTATTTTTAATGTGAATTTTGTCCGCACATTTTAACCATCGCTCAAGTTTAACTCTGAATTGTTATTGGAATCTCCCTTGCTAAATACAACACATTTTTATTTTCTTGCCAATTTTAAACTTTTTCTTGACATTCGTCAAGTTTTTTTTTTTATATTTTTTTTCTTTTTTCTTTTTTTTACAATACAATAAACTGTTTCATTACAAATTGTTCTTGTTTAATTGTGTCGCCTGTCCCAGCGAGAAACTAGAGAGACTTATTCAGAGTTAAGAGAACCCAACAATACCCCAGAGACCTAAAGAGTACTTGTCTCGTTAAGAAGCCGACTGACCTGTCCGGCCCTGTCACCTTGGTAAGATTGATATTTGGTGAATTGATTTATGTAATCAATTGTGTACATATAATTCTTGTTTCTTAAATTTAGCAAAAAGGTGTGACATAATTGGCTCCCGAACGCGGGGCAGAAAACTCTGTATCTCTTGATATCTCGCTAGACAAGGCTTTTATTTATAATTTGTTTGTTTTAAATAATAATTTATTTTCAGAAAAGTGTTTTTATATGTATTTTTTTGTGTACGACCGTTTGTTTTCTCTATTTTTTGTTCCCACGTGTTTGCAAATTTGAACCACGTGTCTCCCGCGTTTGTTTTCGCTGTTCGCGACCACGCGGCCATCTTGTTGTCGCGTGCATACAGGCTCCGAGTTGGAAAGGCCGTTTTTCGAGTCTTTTTGGAATAGATTTCTAGCTAACTTTTTCCAAATATTTTCTTGTTAAGAATCGTGTGTTCCTTATTAAACTCGATTTAAAAGTTAGGGTGTTCAGAAATTTGTACCACGCTTCAGAGAGAAGTCTTTGTTTGTTTAACATATCGTTTGAATTAGAAGTGTGTTTTTGTTAGTGGGGTCTGATATCGCGTTTTTTCTTTTCTTCTTTTTGGGCCTTGTTTATTGTTTTAATTTTTTTTTTTGTTTGTTGTTGTTGGCAATGGATCCAATTAGGGACGTAATGAAGTCGACCAAGGCTAGATTGATAGGGGAATTACTTGAGCGCGGACTCTCCCCCAGTAATAATTTTTACGAATTGCGTCGTCAGGCCAGTCTATACAATAAAGGTCTCGCTCCATCATCATCGAGGGAGGTGGCCTTACCCCCTAGAACTCGACCATATTTAAACCTTTCTAAAGCTCCGGAGTTATTTGAGAGGGCGGATAATGGGGATACCGCTTCGGGAGCTCTGGCACCGATGCCTTTGACAAATTCATCTCCGTATACTGAGGTTGGGATTTCCCGTTCTCATGTTCCACTTCCGTCGCCACAATGGAATATAAACTTCTCGTGTTGGCCAATTGATCCATATACCGGAACGGGTTGTATAAGGGAATTTTTGTCACGAATGGAAGAATTAGCTTGTGCCAGAGGTGTTCACCTAAACGCGCTTCCGGCGGTCTTACCAGAGTTTTTACGTAAGGGAGCATTAACCTTCTTTAGGAGCAAGGTTAAGATATTTAAAGATTGGAACACAGTAACGAAACTTTTCTTAGAAAGGTATGAGTCGGAAGACTTTATGACTCAGCGCAGGATGGATATTTGGGCCTCCATACAAAAACCGGGCGAATCATCTACGGATTTTGTTTCGAGAATCCAGGACTTGAATCAGTCTTTGGAACCGCCTCTCACTGACAAGGATTTATTACAAGTATTTAGACGCGGCCTACATCATAGGTACTGTTCAGTCCTTGTCAGCTCGCAACCGTCTTCGGTTGACCAGTTGGAAAAATTGTGCCTGACCTTCGACCTAATGAACAGGGACGAGGGAAGGTCCCCTCGTTCTGCCCCCCTTTTCTCAAAAATGGGTGCTCGGTTGTCACCGGTATCTTACACCTCAAATGCTGAGGAACCATTACCTAAGAGGTGTTATTCGTGTCGGCTTCCTAATCACATCGCGCGTAATTGCCCCAGCCGGCCACGTTTTAGGAAGGGACCTGTACGGACGGCTACCAACCTTTGGAAGGCCAGAGCCGTACCCTCTCGACAGTTGGCTTTGTTACCGGATTTGTCAAGACCGCCCCCGTCTATTAATGCTCCAAAAAACCGGTAGGGCACCAACCCGATTCAGTTACGTCGGATTTCCCGGGTTGGTCGCGTCAGTCAGCTTCAAAAGAATCGTTCCCTTTCGTAAATTTTGTAGAGATTACTAATGCTAGGGACGAGCGACCCTACCTACACTGTTATATTCAAGAATTGCCATTTAGGGCTTTGCTTGACTCAGGCGCGTCGGTTAACGTAATTGGTGGAGAACTTTTTAAAAAATTTGAAAGTCAGTATTGTCCGTCTCTACTTCGCGAGGGAATCGTGCATACGGCGGGTGGCCAGGAACACCGTGTGCTGGGTTCTGTACAGTTACCTTTATGTTACGATGACCAGACCGTTTGGGCGGATTTCTTAATAGTTCCTTCATTAGAGGAGTGCCTGATATTGGGTACCCCTTTCTTAAAGCACTCGGGCCTTACCCCGAATCTCTTTCCTTCTTCTAGTATAGAAAAATTATCTTTGAGACCCGTTGTGTCCGAGATAGGAAATAAGTCTTTTAAGCCTTCATGCTTGACATCGGCTGCAGATTTGTCTATTGAACAGAATCTGCAGTTGAACCTTTTGATTGCGGACTTCAATAGTGTCGCATTTGAAAGGGTGGGACTGGGTCGTACCACGTTAGTCAACCACGTTATCGATACAGGCAGTCATTCACCCGTAAAACAGAGAACTTACCCTCTGTCGCATATCCGCCGACGACAGATGATTTCCGAGCTAGACGAAATGCTCGAATTAGGAGTGGTTGAGCCGTCGCGCAGCGCCTGGCTAAATAATGCGTTTATCGTTCCGAAAAAGGACGGTTCAGCTCGATTCGTGTTGGACCCGCGTAAATTGAACTCCATTACAAATTCAGATTCGTACCGTTTGCCAAATATTAATAGAATTTTAGACAATTTACGGGATACCCGATATCTCTCCGCGTTGGATTTAAGTCACGGATTCTGGCAGATGCCGTTGAACCCAGACTCTAAGTGCAAGACCGCGTTTTTCGTAGAAGGCCGGGGTCAGTACCAATTTGTGGTCACCCCATTTGGCCTAAAAAAATATTCCTGCCGAAATGCAGAGGCTAATGGATAAACTGTTTGCCGATCAGGGCGATCATGTATTTTGCTACCTAGATGACATCTTAATCTGCAGCGCAGATTTCGATTCACACATCGCCACCTTACGTTTGGTGTTGCGCCGGTTGAAGGAGTCCAATCTTACTATAAAATTGGCCAAGTCGGAATTTTGCAAGTCAAGCCGTAGGTACTTGGGACACATAGTGGACCGCGAAGGGTTGAGAACGGACCCTGAAAAGATTAAGGTGATGAAGGAATTCCCTAGGCCACGGAGTGTAAAGGAAGTGAAAAGCTTCCTCGGTTTGTGTTCATATTACCGCCGATTTATAAAAGATTTTTCTAAGATCGCTGCGCCCCTCTGTCGCTTGACTAGTATTAAACTTAAGGGCTCTAAGTTCCAGTGGGATTCGACCGCTGAAGAATCATTCGTCCTCCTCAAGCGTGCCATGATTACGTCTCCCGTTCTGAAGCCACCGGATTATACGGTGCCATATATACTCACCTGCGACGCGAGCGGAATAAGCATCGGTAGCTTTCTTTCACAATCCATGCCGGGTGGTGTTGAACATGCCATAGCTTATTTTTCACGAAAGCTTTCCCCGGCGGAAAGGCTTTATAGTACCACCGAGCGCGAACTCCTGGCCATCGTGGACTCAGTCCATCATTTCCGTAGTTATCTAGACGGAACCAGGTTTACGATTCAGAGCGATCACGGATGCTTAAAATATCTGGACCATCTGTCTTCACCGAGCGGCCGATTAGCCCGTTGGGCTTGTAGACTCTCACAATATAATTTTGATTTCCTTTATAAAAAGGGTTGCGAGAATCGCTTGGCTGACGCCCTCAGTCGAATCGAGGTATCCGCGATGAGCTTTTCCCCTCCGTTCGAGCACGTAACCGACGAATGGTATTTACGGATCCTAAGAGAGTGCGAGAAGGATCCACGGTCGCGGCCAAACTTTAAATTAGCAAAGGGACATCTATTGCGGTTGTGTCGTTCCTCTCACGACCCTGTCCGCAACCAGGGAGAACGAGATTGGAAGGTCGTGGTACCCCAGGATGCGTTGGTCCCCTTGATCGATGATATACATTCGAACCTGTGTCACCCGGGTGTTAGGAAGACTATGGAAATTATTACTCGGACGTATTTTGCTAACAAATTATCTGTGGCAGTAACTCATTTTATATCGCGGTGCGAAACGTGCAAGGCCTATAAACATAACACACAGGGTCCATGTGGCCTTATGAGTGAGCCCAAGCAAGCATCCCGGCCCATGCAGTCCTTGAGTATGGACCTCGTTGGCCCCTTGCCTTTGTCTAGGAAACGGAACTCTCATATTTTAACGGTAGTTGATAACTTTAGTAAGTATGTATGGGCCTTTCCCTTGAGAGTGGCCACGTCTAAGGCTATAATTCGGTGTTTGGAAGCGTCAATATTTCTCCCGTGTTCGGTGCCACGCACCATCGTAATGGATAATGGTAGGCAGTTCATATCGATGGAATTCAGAGGATTCCTGGAATCCTATGGGATACGAGACCTCTTTTACAACGCGTATTATCACCCGCAAAACAATACCAGCGAGAGATATAATTCTTCAATTCTGACTTGTCTATCCATTTTGGTACAGGACAATCAACGAGATTGGTGCGAATTCTTAGGGAAGATCTGTTCCTGTTTAAACAATACTGTGAGCATAGCCACCGGTAGCACCCCTTTTTATCTGTTTCACGGATTCCATCCGGTTCCCCATGCTTCGTTCCACGACCAACTGGATTCGAATCAGATTGTCTCTTCCACGAGATCTCCTAATTATCTCCAAGGGCTAAATAGAATGGAAAAATTGTACGAGACCGTCACTGCTAAACTATTGACTGGGTTTAAGCGTAGCGCAGCTAGGTATAACCTACGCCGTAGAGAGAGACGTCTGTCCGTTGGACAGGTGGTATGGAGGAAGTCCTTTAAGCAGTCAAATGCAGGTCGATACTTCAGCGCCAAGTTGGCACCGAGATTTATAAAGAGCGTAGTTAGCAGGAAAATCTCCAATTCGGTTTACGAGCTGTCGGAGCTTAGTGGGAAAGTGGTAGGGAGATATCACGTGAAGGACATTGCAAAGGTTGACCAATGATAGTCTCGCGATCGGGTGACCGACAGAGGAATATAGCACTCCATGTCATAAAGCTAAGTGAGAATTAGTCCGGATTCTCGTAGTCGAGGCATATAAGAGGAGCAAGGCCAAGTGTTAAATAGAGTATAGCCCCTTTGTTGTTACAATAACGGTAGAGTTATTTGTGTATTTTCTCTTTTGAAATTAGAGAACGTAGCCAGGAGACCAGAAGTCGATTATAGCACTCTTTTGTCTTTAAAAAAACGAGAGAGTTATTTGAGTAATCACTCTTTAGAAGCTAAAGAGCGTGGTCGAGTGACCAATATTTGAGTATAGAACTGTTTCTCGTCGTAATAGGGAGATCGTAGTCGAGTATTCTCTCTTTAGAAACTAGAAAGCGTGACCTGGAGTCAAATTATTAAATGTATCATTCTTGTCTTGTAAGAGGGAAGGAATACAGGGGTTACTCTCTTATAAAAAGACGGTAGAAGTTTAGTAGTTGCATATATACTATAAATAGACTATTGAATACAGTATAGCTTAGAATAGACTTTATGCGGTGAGTCCGTCGTCACGCGTTAAGGACGCAAACATATGATATGGGTCCGGTCCTGAGCACAGCTTCTGTGCCCGGGTGGATTATAGATAAGCTGATAGTTGACAGTGTAGTGATGGGTTCGTCAGCGCCTAATTGGGAGTCATTCATGGTTAGGAAAATGGTTCTTAAAATAATTAAATTAAATATTTTGTTATAATACCTTGAAGGTATACACTGTCGATTCCTTGGTGAATGTCAGTTTAGTATGTCAAGTGACGTCACCGGTGCGAATTTATTATTGCACAAGGGTGAATGAATAAGTGGGCTGGCCGTGGGCAATCTCGTATGGATTCATTTCCATATGTTTTATGTATGGGCTGGTATTCAACCCGGTGACTTAACCAAAGAATACCTGGCGTTCAATGAACCTAAGCCTGGACCACGAGTGGCGGAATGCTGAGAGCCTAGAGTAGGATTATATGTATCTCAACGAAGGACTTAGGTCCTTCTGAAGTAAGAATTCATGTAATACATAGATGATTAGTACCGTTTGTAGAAGGTACACGTATTACATTCAGGATCAAATTGCTCTTGTGTAATGCGAGCTTAGGTATTGGGTTACCTAACAGCTGTTGTGGGTTATTTAGTGGTAATTGTTACCTTCTCATTAGATTCCCTATCGAATTATTGGCTGCAGAAGTTAGGGCATTAAGTGAAGAAATTCTTGGAAGTCTTCAGAATTTCGTATTAGGGAAGGATTGTCTTCCTAATTGTTGTCTTATCTGATAAGAATTCGTTATGTATTCCGAACTTCTTGACGGAGAGGTGTACCCTTCCCCCGGGAGTAGCGTTCCAAAGATTGTACTGAGGATTCAGTAGAGTATCCATCGTGGATAATTGCTTTGCACAAATGCTATCGCTGGACGGTGGTCCGCAAGTTTAATAGCAGTAGAATTGTTCAGTAATGCTATGGAGTAGGTGTTGCTTTCCACCGAGTTGAATTTTGGAAAAGATTGTACAGATGGTACAGTGGAGTATCCGTTTCGGATAGTTGCACGTAGCAAGTGTTAGTTATTGGACGGGGTTCCATGATGATAATAACCGCTGATGTGTTCGGAATTTCTTGTTAGAGAGGTGTAGCATTCCACGGTGTTGAAGGGCTATAGTATCGAAGTAAGTCATCTTGTTGACGAATTGGCTCCTGTTGAGTGTGGAGTATATAATTTGAAATAGGTGTAGCATTCCACGGTGTTGAAGGGCTATAGTATTGAAGTAAGTCATCTTGTTGACGAATTGGCTCCTGTTGAGTGTGGAGTATATAATTTGAAATAAAAATGATTAATTTTTTTTGTTGTTGTGTAAAATATTATAATGTATTTTGTTCTGTCAAAGCACTCACCGAGTACGGGGTCGCATGGTAGTCTGTTAGGCAGCGCGATGAAAGGTTTATGGGAAATGTGGAGGTTGTAGTGGTGCTGCTGGGAGGAATAAGGATAAGAGTATGGTGCGTTCTCGAATGAACTTTGACAGAATTTATGTAACTGTTACGGTAATTGCCGTTCTATTTTTGTTTTGTTTTGAACTTGTGCCAAATTTATGTAACTGTTACGGTAATTGCCGTTCTAATTTTGTTTGTTTTGAACTTGTACCGATTTTATGTAACTGTTACGGTGATTACCGTTGTATTGTTTGCTCTGTTTTAAGTTTTGGGATAAGAGCTCTGGTTACTGTAGTGTTGGCAGCATGCGTCATGACTGGGGGCTGCGTTTCTTGGATAGTTAAATCTCGAAACGAACCCGTGCCCTTGTGGTCGGACGTATGGTGGGTCTCGCTCGGTAAATTGAATTCCAAAGTTTGCTCTGTTTTGAGTTTTGGGATAAGAGCTCTGGTTACTGTAGTGTTGGCAGCATGCGTCATGACTGGGGGCTGCGTTTCTTGGATAGTTAAATCTCGAAACGAACCCGTGCCCTTGTGGTCGGACGTATGGTGGGTCTCGCTCGGTAAATTGAATTCCCAGTTTTTGTTGTTTATCATTGTCTCCTTACTTTGGCTCGGTGGGAATCACCGAGAGGCCCTGGGCAGCCTTAAGAGTCCGGGTTGGGGGAAGCTAGCCTCCCAACCGATAAAGGTTTTGAAGATGGCCTGAGAATACATCTGGGATGGATTGCTGTGTGTCTCCATCACGGGCCTCATGAACCCAAATTAGCGATTGCGATTACAGATGTGTTCTGTCATGCACATGTGTCGGGCTAGGGTAGCTTCGGTTCGGGGGGGTCGCGTGTCTGTCGCTCGGATCCTAGATGACCAAAGTTGTGTAAGTGGTATCACGTGATTCTTGGCTCTGTTCTGGGGGTCCGTAGACGCGTCCTGCTGTCAGCCGGGGCTACTTGCCAATTTTCTATCATGTTTTGTGTTTTTTATGTGTTCTGTCATGCACATGTGTCGGGCTAGGGTAGCTTCGGTTCGGGGGGGTCGCGTGTCTGTCGCTCGGATCCTAGATGACCAAAGTTGTGTAAATGGTATCACGTGATTCTTGGCTCTGTTCTGGGGGTCCGTAGACGCGTCCTGCTGTCAGCCGGGGCTACTTGCCAATTTTCTATCATGTTTTGTGTTTTTTTTTTAAGGGACTAAGGCTCCACCTATACAGTTACCATTCTGTGTGGTGGTGAATTGTTACTGCAACGGTTGTCCAGACCTTGGAGTCTGAGGAAACCCAAGTTATGTGTAAAGTTCTGTGTGAACTTAAGGAGATATAAGTCCTCGAAAATGGTTCGGTGTGAACCATAGGATATTTGTTATTCAATGTATAAAGTTCTGTCTGAACTTAAGGAGATATAAGTCCTCGAAAATGGTTCGGTGTGAACCATAGGATATTTGCTATTCAATGTATAAAGTTCTGTCTGAACTTAAGGAGATATAAGTCCTCGAAAATGGTTCGGTGGGAACCATAGGATATTTGTTATTCAATGTATAAAGTTCTGTCTGAACTTAAGGAGTTACAAGTCCTCGAAAGTGGCTCTGTGTGAACCATAGGATATTTGTAATTTGACGTATAAGGTTCTGTGTGAACCTCTTGAAATTTTTAAATGATAGATATTGGCAATTGCGAAATTTATTGTTATCATTGTTGTTATCACTACGCCCGGTAGTGGCCGGAAGTTTGGACCGTCTTGTGCTGTGTGCCAGGGGCGGTCGTATTGTGGAAAGCGCCCGTGATATGGGGCCGCTTTAAAATTTATCGGTTCCCGACTGTGCAGTATAGGGAAGGGCGAGGAAAGGAATGTGTTGTAAAGTGTTGTCTTTGGTGTATCAAGGGAAGTGGGATTCTAATTTTGTGTTGAGCCATGTGGGTGGTTGGTTGGACGGAATCCACATTGAAAGGGGAGAATTTCAGGAATCACCTTTGAAGATAATCCACATTGAAAGGGGAGAATTTCAGGAATCACCTTTGAAGATAATCCACATTGAAAGGGGAGAATTTCAGGAATCACCTTTGAAGAGCAGCTGGTTCATAGGTTGGCCCGTGACCTACAGTGAACCCACTAAAGTCAGCCTTTGGGAGAAGACTGCAGATTTGTTTTATTATTTTGGTTAAGCTGTGTCCATTTCTCAGAATATTGTAATGAGAGAATGGCTTAACTGATTTGTTTCCCTCTTGGTCAACATTTGATTGTTAGTTGACCTTGCAGTTTAATATTTTATTAATTATATTACCCTATTGTATAGTATTATTTTAATTTCTTGTTGTGTGATTTGATTTTAATAATATTGTATCGATTTCCTGTAATCGTGTACCATTGTGCATTGTTTTGTTTTGTATCAATTCTTGTAATCTTGTACCTTTGTGTATTTTTTTTTTGTGTAAGGAGTTGGGAAGGATTGTTTCCCGCTCCTGTGTAACCGGCTATGTGTTGAAGTTAAATTGTTTAGGAGCCTAGTTAAGGAAAGGTTTACGTGGTTCCCTTCCTCGTGGTCGGTCTTACACCAATTAAGACTACACCTATGGCAAATGCTGACTAGAGATAAATCGGCCACGAAACCGTATCCGGTGAGGGGTACATACACCCCTCGCTCCTTAGAAACATCCCTCGGACTGATGCGTCTGTGATATACGGAGGATAATTTTTTTTTGTTTGTTTTTTTTTGTTCTTTCAATAACTTAGGGTGGGGTGTTAGGACTATATTTGTTAAATTACATACTTCACGTCCTCGAAATTTATAATTCGCGACATGTCATAATTTATGAAACTTGTGGTGTCGAGACCATGTGCTTGCCTTGAAAACAGGAAGATTAAAATATTATGAAATACTTGAATATTTTAAAATACTAAAGACAATAAAATAAGGGTAACTACCCTTGCAGTCAGGTACATTTTTATTCAATGACAACATTGTCACGGGCGACCGAGGTCGAGATTGGCACCCCTGCCTCTGGGTACTTCCTGGCCAGGGGGGAGCGGGCGCTAGCTGGCTCGTCCTATTCCGTGCAGAACGTGGTGAGATTCAGACGTTGGGTCCGACACTGCTCTCCCTCATATATCACAGAACTCCAGGACGCCATTTTGATTACGGGTGAATATTTCCTCCTATTTTTAATGTGAATTTTGTCCGCACATTTTAACCATCGCTCAAGTTTAACTCTGAATTGTTATTGGAATCTCCCTTGCTAAATACAACACATTTTTATTTTCTTGCCAATTTTAAACTTTTTCTTGACATTCGTCAAGTTTTTTTTTTTATATTTTTTTTCTTTTTTCTTTTTTTTACAATACAATAAACTGTTTCATTACAAATTGTTCTTGTTTAATTGTGTCGCCTGTCCCAGCGAGAAACTAGAGAGACTTATTCAGAGTTAAGAGAACCCAACAATACCCCAGAGACCTAAAGAGTACTTGTCTCGTTAAGAAGCCGACTGACCTGTCCGGCCCTGTCACCTTGGTAAGATTGATATTTGGTGAATTGATTTATGTAATCAATTGTGTACATATAATTCTTGTTTCTTAAATTTAGCAAAAAGGTGTGACAATACTTAATACTATCAACGTTTTCTAAAGAAAAACCACTACAGTCAGCCAAGGGTGAACATGTGTGCAATGTTATATATTTATTTGTAGGTGCTTGAGTTTTTGCAGAGATGTTAAGTGTGATGTATTTAGTTTTTTGGGAATTGCGAGTCAAAAAATTTGAGTCCGTTCATTCTTTAACTTAACGCAATTCTTCGTTTGCCTTTGAAAATACATCATCCCATCTTCTGCCCTCGAACGGAAGAACCGTGTCGTCCGCAAAAGTAACAATCTTACCCCTGATAGAAAGATTACATAACTGATTGACATTTATCAAGAACAATATAGGTCCCAGAATACTACCTTGGGGTACTCCAAATTTAACAAAAGAGGTTCCCTAAATATACTATCACCTAATTTAACTCTCTGAGTTCTATCAGATAAGTATGAAGAGAACCAACTAAGGAAGTGCCCAAATATGCCTACCTCCTTTAATCTGGTAAGTAATATTTGGTGAGATACAGTATCAAACGTCTTTGTAAGGTCCAAAAAACTGCCAAACATGCTTTCTTATTATCCAAAATGGTAGTAACGCTATTTACTAGACAAAGCAAAGTGGATCCAGTTTTCACGTTCTTTTGGAACCAAACTGATTAGGAGAGATCAAACTGATTAGGAGAGATTTCATCAGTCGGTCCTTCACTACTTTTTCAATATTTTTTGAGACAATGCTTAATAGAGATATGGATGGGTATATAATTTTTTTAATCAAGTATTGGGACAATATGTGAACGTTAATGCAGTTAGGAAAGTTTTATAAACACAAAGAAAGTATAAACACGAAGAAAGTGTAAACACAAAGAAAGTCATCTGTATACCTAAACCAACAAAATCATTTTTGATCAACTCAAACTTACTCCTAAAAATGCACTTTTAAAAACAGTCAATAAATATTTCACTAACTGAAGACAACGGCGAGTCAATAGCTAAGGTGTAAAGAGAAAGAACTGAAAATAAATGTTGTGAAATTTAAAGTCATAGTTCATGGTAATAGACAAGTACGAAAATAAAAGGTAATGAGATATATGGGTGAATAAAAAGTTAGAAAAAGTTGAGGAATTATGCTAATTCGACAGCATTTTCTTAGATAATGAAATTATAACAAGAGATTTAGAATGTGTAGTGATAGAAAGCAACGCCAATAGGGCTCTAAAACATATATAATATATTCAAAATCTACTAACAAAAATATCAAAATCTGTGCACAACAGAGTTCAAGTACTATCTTAAATTAAATGTGAATAAAAACTTAAACGCACTTAGAAGAATACATGAAATTACAATGTATGACTGAATACGGGATAAAGTAATGAATGATTAGTGTGAACTTGAAAACTGACGTGTTAAGTAAAATGAAGAAAAGCATTCGGAGATAGGTTGGGCACATAGAACGACTAAATAAAGAAAATCGAAAAAAAAAATATATGATGCAAATATTAGTGGAAGACATGGAAGAGGGAGACCGTGGGAAATATGGTTGGATCAAGTGTATGATATTTTGAAAGAATAAAATCTAAAAAGCTTGAAATATCTTAGGAATTGTATAACAAGGTGTTTAGATATAGAAGAGACGAAATAAATGTGACACGATAGAAAAATATGTAGTGTCTGATAACAATATTACTATTGAATTTAGTATAAGAAATTAAAAATGTTAACTTCATGAAAAGGACTTCTTGATAAAATTACGAAATATTTGAACTTTTTGATAAAATTACGAATTATTTACATGTGTTAATTATTTACGCCTTCGTTAATTAAAATTGTTTTCAGTGCTGTTATCATGATTCGTGCTATCAAGAAAGTTACCACTCGTATACAAATTAAACGAATTTTCTGATATAGATTACTTATATTATATATCACGATGAGTAAATTGAACCCCTAAATGGACTGAGGGGGCATAACAAGGTGACTTCACAGGGAGGCTACTTTTGTTATTGTTATAAGACATATTTATCATTGTATAACAATTTTATAAAACGTGAAATAAAATGTTTTAAACACAATTTGTTTGTGTAAAGTAAAATATTTGTAATGGAATATTAAACATTGTCTATTGAGGTTAACAATCAAACCTAATTGATTAACTGCTTTGGATAATTTTTTTAATTAGTTACTTATATTTTAACTTTCAATATATTATTTTCCTCAGTGAGATACAGGCAAAAGCCTAGTTTTCTGGGGACACGAGAAATGAAAGGCAACAAACCCAGATCCATTAAAATTGTGTGTCCAAATTAAATAACGTGTTGTTTTTTTTCGCAAATTGTGCATTTATAGATTTCTTGTCATGTGTTAATAAAATAAAAATAATAGAAATGTAATTCTCGAATTTATAAATAGCAAAGATAAGCTGGTTGGAAGTTATTGCTGTTTAACAATATGCCCGCTAGATGTACTACGTATAACTATGTACACACAGAATAAAACATACTAAATTGGTTCAACTTTAGGATCAAAAGCTGAAACAATTTTTTTGATTACGAGCAATAAATAACAAAGATAAGCTGGCTGGAAGTTATTGCTGTTTAACAATATGCCCGCTAGATGTACTACGTATAACCATGTACACACAGAATAAAACATACTTAATTTGTTGAGACTTTAAGATCAAAAGCTGAAACATTTTTTTTGATTACGAGCAATAAATAACAAAGATAAGCTGGTTGGAAGTTATTGCTGTTTAACAATATGCCCTCTAGATGTACTACGTATAACCATGTACACACAGAATAAAACATACTAAATTTGTTGAGACTTTTAGATCAAAAGCTGAAACAATTTTTTAATTACGAGTAATAAATACACAATTTTGCACACTTTTGCATAGAGTAGAACTCTTCCGACAAACCAAAGGTGTTTAAATAAGTTTTTAGTAAAAATCAGACTAAAATTCTTTTTAATCTGGGTACTAACGGGAATCGAACTAGCAAACCAGACATGCAGCAGATACAATCTGGAAGACATGTAGCAGATACAACTACGTCATGTTTCCAACTTATTGCATATAACACTTACCAATAGTGATTTAATTAAAAAATTATCATGATAAAAAAATCCTTGAAACAATTTTTCTTATTTTTACATTTTCTTAAAAAAAATAAAACCATGTATTCAATTTATTTCTATCTATATAAGTTCATTAGCTTTATATTGGAAAACAAATATTTTTCTCAGTAGGCTTTGTTTTAATAAACTTTTGCCTTTAGTATATCTTCAATTACATATGAATAATATTTCATTTCACCTCCAAAAACAATAGCTTTATAAAATGAAATGAAAATATTTCAATTTTAAGTAAATACATTCAGAAGGCAAAATAATCTTTTATCTAAAACAAAAAGATTCCATTTAACCTGTTAATAAACTTTATTAATAAACACCATCTTAATATAATCTTTTATGATCCCTTATAACACCAAATTCTGGTCAATTTTTTTTTAATATAAGACGATCCTTGTAAATTCTGAGAAACTTCAGGGATATTTCTTTCACCATCAGTTTTGAAAGCTGAAAATTCACAAGAACAAACAAGTTATCTAAAAGTACCTTATTTAAGAGCAGGTCCGTGATAAAGGATTTGACCGCCGCCTAACAGTTCAAATATATGAGTATACAAAAATATACACAGATATGGATGACATTTGATTGATGCCTTTAAGATATTGCTCTTGCGGGTTCCATGGACTACCAGAAAAACCAGTCGATCGATTACTAAAGAGATCGAGGCTGAGACGCGTCTCTTTGTGCTGCGTGTAAAAATAATTAAGCTATAGGGGGGGAAGAGAGGTGAAAAGCTTGAGCAGTAAATTTTCACAGGAATTGTAAATGGCAAAAGGGTAGATGTGAAGCGCCCATCAGAAAAATGGAAGAATTCCAATAAGGAGGCAGATTAGTAAGAACATAAGTGATAATAAATATAACCATTAGCTCGCTCTTAGAATGAAAAAGAAATGCTACTGACCAAAAAAATTGAGGTGTTTTATTTTTTTCTGTAGTGCAGTATATTCGCTCGTAAGATCAAGTTCTATGACTGTCGTACCAAAAACATAATAATAAAACGACAACTTGTATAGCGTAGTTTAGAAAACAGCCTCTTCTTAAAGGCGTTCCTACTCGGAACTCGAACTCACTATCATTAACAGATTAAAAATATATACAAGTAGAGTGTAAAGTAGAAAGTTGGTGGCTGCGACCATTTGGATAAGACATTTCCTTGCATCTTTATACGTTGGGAAAAACAATTTAGTATGAAATCTGCAGAGACTTTCCAAAGGGGAGACGAACTATAAAGAAACTTTAGTAGATCTTCCGATGTGTGATAGTATTCGACAGATTCGGCTTGAGGTATAGTGTAATATATATGCGTAGTGTTCATATGTAATCATGAGTTTTATCAAGACCTCACAAAAAACTTTGTCTCCCAGTACTTTCTATAGCTGCATACGTCACCGATATCTCTAACACTAAGAAGCAGACTATTCCACGCCATAAGACCAGAACGCCGTTTTAAGGCCTCAACTGTTAGACAAACTGGTCTTAATATTTTATGAAGCTCCGCATTTAAGGTGTGACGTGACCGTTTTTAAACTCGCGACACCACTTGTACACACTCGTACGATTCATAGCTTTATCACCATATGCAGTTTTCACCTCAATATAAACCTCAACCGGAGGTTTTCCCTTCCAAACGAGATAACGGATGACGCCGCGTATTTCGCACTTGGCGGGAGATTGGAATTACATTTTTCACGAAACGTGTTGTCGCGTCGACACTTCTCAACGTACTGACCGAACCGGTCTCGTTGCGGAGGGGAAGGGTCAGGCTACACGGAAATGTAGCCAACATTTTTAATTTTCGACATGTTGGCTACACTTCCGTGTAGCCAACATGTCGAAAATTAAATCCATCCGGTCGTGAGAGCCACAGTACACTTACTTTCTGGATACGCATAGTATAACAGGGGTGGCCAAAGCGTCGACCGCGGTCAGTCAGTTTGATAGAAGATTTAAAGATATTTAAAAAAATAGAGGGTATAATATTATTCATGTCATTCTCATTCAATACAAATAGAAGAAATATCAATACAATTAAAAGAATTTTTGGATGTGGACCAAACACTAGTCGAGGATGAAATCGTTAGATTAAAATGCGATATATTTTTTAAATCAAGAACTTTTCAAAATAGTTATTGGAATTTACTTTGTGAACAAAAATGTCCATGTTTGTGGAGATGTGCGGCATATATATCAACTTTTTTCGGTTCTACTTACCTCTGCGAAGCAACATTTTCTACCATGAATGCAATCAAAACAAAACATCGCCCCCGTTTAACTGATAACCATTTGGTAGCACGTTTACGAATAGCTGTACGTCATATACGTACGTCATATACGTCCTGAACATAGCCAATTTACATCTCAAATCCATTCTCTGGCACTACCATCGAGAGGAGGGGAAGATGCAAACTCAGCAGACACACATGACACGCATGGCAACTAATGAAATGTTCACCATCCCTAGAGTTAAAACCTCTTTTGCCCAAAGGCAATATGCTTATTTGGCTCCCAGTACATACAATGGCGTGCCGACTTCAATAAAAGTAAAGGTAGGAAAACCATTTAGACAGTCGATCGGAGCGTGGTTGTTATTGCGACAGGATTTTGAGTACTTGGGCTTTCAGGATGAATGACGAGTAGAAAGGATTTATGTGAGCTCGTGAGTGTGGGTCTCTTCTTGTTGTTTTAATTTTGGATGTTTTTGTATTTGTGTTTCTGTGTGTTTTTCTTTTTTTCTTCTTTTTTTTTTGTTTTGAATTTGTTTTGATTTTTATTCTTATGATTGTGTGCGGTATATTGTGGGATGAATATTTTTGGTCTTTCTGGAGTGATAATGTGTGAGGAGTTGAGTTTCGCAAGATGTTTCCAGTTGTAGTTGAGTGTCACTGTTTGTCAGGTTGATGAGAGCGTGCAACGGGGGTTTTTTGTGTTATCAAAAATCGGAAAGAAGTATCGATTTATTTTTTCATGCTAAATATCCTCAGTGAGATACAGGCAAAAGCCTAGTTTACTGGGGATATGACAAATGAAAGGCAACAAACCCAGATCCATTAAAATTATATGTCCAAATCAAATTACCTGTTGGTTTTTCTCAAATTGTGTATATTTATTGTCATGTGTAATAATAAATAAAATAAATAAATAAAAATATGAACCACAATATGACAAGACAAGCTTGCCGAAAATATGCAATGTCATGTTTCCAGCGCGTCCTCTGTTACGACATAAACTCTAATAGTTCATATTTACAAGCACATTGTTTGCATTAATAAAATGTTTGTGTGAAGTAATCATTAATTTCTGTTATTAAAATAACTTTACATTGAATAGATACGGGTACTAGTATTGGTATTATATATGTATATTTTAAATTAAAACTTATTTTTGGCTTTAAATTACTACTTTTCTTATGATCACTTATGACCCATTAAACCCTCAAATTTAATGTCCTCAGTAAAATACAGACAAAAGCCTTGTTTACTGAGGACACGCCAAATTAAATGCAACAAACCCAGATCCATGAAAATAGTATGTCAAGATTAAATGATCTGTTGTGTTTTTATAAATTATGTATTTATAATATATATGCTCATGTATAAATAATCAAATATGTAAATAGATTGGAAAATAAACTTGAATAGAAAAAGGAGTGTAAGAGCTTTTGGAGATATTTCGATTCATCATAACACAGTACAATATATTTGATAACACAAAATATTTATCAGAAACATAAATATCGTCGAGGAAGTCAGAGAGGATCAAATTTTCGCACCGCGCCGTGCATATTTAGGTTCTTCCACATCACTAACTTTCAACCTTTCATTCGTTCAAGATTTTATTCACTTGGTCCAACAATACTTTTCTTTGTCTTCCCCTCTAGTAACCCACTTACGTGTGAAACGTGTTTGTTTGCAGTACTGGTAAATAAATAAAATAGTACTTTAATTAATGATAGAAAGATTTCAAAGTTGTCGGTACTGGTTTCAAAAACTTTGGAATATGGTATGGCATTATGTCTAGCGTTAATATGGCATGGAATATGGCATTACATCTAGCATTGATATTGCATGGAATATGGTATTATGTCTAGCATTAATATGGCATGGAATATGGCATTATATCTAGCTTTGATATTATATGAAATATGGCATTATATCTAGTATTGATATTGTTTGAAATATGCCATAATGTCTAGCATTTATATTGTATGGAATGGCATTATGTCTAGCGTTAATATGGCACTATATCTAGCACTGATATTGTATGGAATATGGCATTATGTCTAGTATTGATATTGTATGGAATATGGCATTATGTCTAGCATTTATATTCAGTAAAAAATGTTACAAAGAAATAAAACAAGAAAGTAAAATGTCTCTTTTTCAGCATAATGTATTTAAGATTTGTACTTTTTAATTCACCGTTTTATTCAAACGGAATAAAATCTTAATTTATGTATCGTGGGTAATACGAAATAAAGAAGACATCCCTCTAAAGTTATATCCTGAGTACTTGACGCAGTTTCCACAAGAAGACTAAGGCTCTGTTATAAAGTTAAGAAGTATATAAGCAAGTTCACCTCAAGCAAAATTCTCCACAAATCCACCACGAAAACCTCTCCGTACCTTAGAAAATGGATGCCAGAGGCTTTGAATAGAATACTGATATGAGAAATATAATGTAATATTTTTTTAGCTTTAAACTCATTCCTATGTGGATTTTTCGTTTTTCAATTACTTTATTTAATGGAAATTGACTTAAATATTTTTTTTTCTTAAAAGGATGTAAATTTTTTGTTATTTTTAAAGTATGCTAGGTAAATAATATTGATTTTATCAAGATTCGTATATTTTTAGGTACTTTTATTTTTATTTTTTTATTTTTTTTATTTCACCTGGCGTGCTTATTGCCATGTGGCAATCTCTTCCAACCAACCAGAAAAATGTTTTTATGGGCCCTAAGTGAAAACCAGAATGGAATTCCATTTAAAAAAAATCTGGTTTCCAGCGAGGATCGAACCCGCAGCCTCCGGATCGGTAGACAAGCGTCTTACCACCAGGCCATGGAGGTCGTCTTTTATACTTTTTATACGTAGTAAAAATAATATATAAAAAATATATCTTTATATTGTTAAAAGAGTTCCTCTCATAACAATACTTGAACACACAAGAAATATGTGAGTTTTATATTTCCAGCACATACGAGTACATTGACGAACTGTTAGTTACAATGCTTGCCTACTCCAGTGGTTCTTAGTTTGAAAGATCTTTTACTGGGATTGACAACAATATTGTCTCCCTACTACGCTTGTCATCAATCTGAATATGTTGAGGTGAATCATAAAAATAAATGAAAAAAATTGATAGGAAAGTCCGATACGTCGAGTAAATGGAAAAATATCATATAGAGATGATTAAGGAATGGGTAATGAAAGATTTACTTGACAAATCTAAACGTCTGCAGGGAAAAATATGGTTGGTACAAATAAATGAAAATCGGGAATAAAGAATGATAAAAACAACTGAAGGATCTATGTGAGAAGGTATAAGGATTAACATGAGGTCAAGAAAGTCGTACGTGAAACAAAAATGGTGTACTTTGCCTACTGAGAAATTACGTGATGTTATGGATTTATCTTATTTTGAGATTCATATGAAAATCAATCTCGAAAATCATTAAACAAAACAATTAAATATGAGGTTTACGAGTTCTATAGGGAATCCATAGTCTCAAAATATATTAAGATTGGAAAACTTCGCAGGCTAGGTACATATATCAAAGGCTGGATGATATTCTTCAGGTTGCTTCTGAGGGTGTATCATAGATGAGAAATGTAAACATCGGAATGTAACAAAAAATATATACGAAAAAACAAAAATCGAATGCCAAAGTCTCTCCTCTGCTAGGATATCAGTAAATTCACACGCATGCTTTCAAGTAAAATCAGTTTGTAAATCAAACTGTGTGTCAATGAAGCATATTAAACTCGGAATATTAAACGCTGACAACACTTGAATTAAATGGCATAACTATTTGAAGTCAACGAGGCACTAAATTCATATATACTTGAATTGGAGAATATCGAAATGATAGTCCACAATAGTATTATATTTTAGTACCCACTTTGATGTATGATTCCATTCCTGAGATGGTCAGTCCGTTAGGTAGGTGGCATACCTCATTTTTGTTTGCATGTTAAATAAATAAACATGTTCCAGCTGAACCTTATTTGTGAATTAGAACAAACTCTGATTATGTCCAGTCCTGAGGCCAAACATCAAATTTCCAGATATTAATTTAGGGTGGTTAAATGGGCTATAATTTAGGCTGATATCTGGTTACGATCATTAATGAGATAAGGAATATGATAAACTTGGGATGTAGGGTTTGGCGGTTTTCTGACGTTTGGAAAAAAATATTATTCGAATAACAGTATTTCTAAAAAAGTTAATTTTTTACAAAAATTTTACTTGTACATAATATTCACGCTTACATTAAAGATTTTCAATTTATTTAATATTTTTATGACAAAATAAACCTTATACAAAAAAATCCAGTAAACTAAAATTATTTTTAAATATTTTGTAAATTATAAATTGAAAATATTTTTTTTCAAGAATATGATTTTAAGACGCTCAAAATATTCACTGAATAATAAATTAACCTTTCGCTTATTTTGGACACCAAATTTCCTGAAATACTCCTCCAGCTGAACTTGGCTTTATCGTTTTTTGAACATCAAATAATATTTCTGCTTTTTTGTTTGTTTTTTCGTTGGTTTCCTCAAATACTAAGAATTCAGCATTCCATGTCTTCGGATGTGATATTATTTCTTCAGGTTCTTCAATAAAATTGAATTTTCTATAACTTCTATAAATAATTGTCGTGAATTAAAGATTTATAGACAATTCATTATTTTCAGACAGAATTTGAATTTATTCTGTAGTGTTTTTCCAGATAACTGAAGAAACCAGATTTTGAGGCTGGCAATATACTGGGTTATTCATTGAAATATTTTATAAATTAAACAAAAATATCAGCAATTTAACTGGTCTTCCTAAAATTCGGAGGAATGCATCCCAGGATAGGAGGGAATGGCGACGACTGCTGGAGGAGGCCGGGGCCCATAATGGGCTGTAGTGCCATTGATTGATTGATTGAAAGTATTTAATAATTTGGATCTACTTTTAGTCATAACTTTTTTTATTTATAATAAATTCAAATACACCTTTTATTGTTAATAAATTAATATCTCGCCGTTTTAAGGCCTCAACTGTAAGACAAACTGGTCTCAATATTTTATGAAGCTCCACATTTAAGGCATATTGAGTTTCATCCCTTATATGAGAAACGCCAATATCATTCAGAGCAATTTTTTTATTCTTATTAATTTTCCAATTATGGTATCTTGACTATTCCATCTCGTTTGGCAGTCAAGCATTAAATTTTATTATTTTCTTTACAAATTTAACCCAATATTCAAGTCTCTGATTGGGTTGTTTACATTGTATCTTTCGAAACTCTGTATGAGAGATGATCCTACCGAGAAGAATATAATTTGGGGGTTGATTTCATTTCCATCTAATAAATTTACCGTAGCAAATTGAACCAATAGGGTGGGGGTATTATGGCAAGGTTTGTATCGTTGCTGTTCCTGTGATCTAAAACGGTCTGTTTCGGAGTGTTAACACCTTTTTTGGGAGGTCTTAATAAAATTTATGATTAAATATAATATGATCACTCCACATAAACATTGTACTACATCTAAAGCCGAATAAAATAACTGAAAATTTCTGTGATTTTCTTAGTGATGTTTTGTTTCTAAACATGTGCAGATGCGGAGAGTACCTAATCTAATAATCGCAGCCACCACCTTTTTATCTTTATTTATTAAGTCAACTTATTTTATCCTTAGTGATATTATTTTTGGTTAAATTTGTAATCTGTCAATAATAGTGGATTAGAACTCAGAGTTAAAATACTCTTGAAGAGTTTGCTCTCTAAACGCTGTGTTACGTTACATTTTAAGGAATATTATGTTTTAAAAAAAAAACTTATTTACCTCTTGTTAACCCTGAGAGATCGGCGCACTGCTATAGCAGTGGAAGAAATTTGTTCTACCCTTGTATTCTAAATGAATATTATTCATTTAGAATACGAGGGTACATATTCTAAAATATATTTATGTTGTAAAAATATATTTTTTTTGTTTTTTTTTGTTTAAAATAAACATTTATCACGAACGTCCGAATCGTAAATATATCTCGGCACTAGATAGACAATTATATTTTTTTCTCGTAGCACTCTCAGGGTTAAGTACATTTTTTTAGTTAAATAAAAAATAAATTTTTAAACATATTTAAAATTGAATATAAAAAAATGGTTTTAATTGGATTAAAGTCTGGTCTTAATTGGATTAAAGTCTGGTCCAGATAAATCCTCGAAGTGCTTGTAGATTAGCCACAATTATTTGTTTAAAAGCGCATAAAATGACACAAGTCGACGTGTAAGCCGCTTGAGCTTGTGATTTTGACTGGTAAAAAAAGAACAGATTTAATTCGCTTGATTTACGAATTATAACAACACTTGTTACGTGATCGTCGACAAATCAAAGAATAATAAATACGTCAATGGACGAATATGTATGTAGAACGGATACAAAGAATTAGACTTGAAGATCGACAACAGTAAAATATGTTTTGCATAAGCTTGAAAGTATTATTTTCCATATGTTTAAATCATGCAGCTGATATTCCATCACTGCTTGAGAATCCGTTCTTTTTAAAATGGCTACTTAAATTTATCTATCTAAGGTGTCTGACTGGTTATTGCTTGGCAGGAGCATTGAAGATCCCATTTGTGTTATTTTAAAATGGCTACTTAAATTTCGCTATCTAAGGTGTCTGACTGGTTATTGCTTGGCAGGAGCATTGAAGATCCCATTTGTGTTATTTTAAAATGGCTACTTAAATTTCGCTATCTAAGGTGTCTGGCTGGTTATTGCTTGGCAGGAGTATTGAAGATCCCATTTGTGTTATTTTAAAATGGCTACTTAAATTTCGCTATCTAAGGTGTCTGACTGGTTATTGCTTGGCAGGAGCATTGAAGATCCCATTTGTGTTATTTTAAAATGGCTACTTAAATTTCGCTATCTAAGGTGTCTGGCTGGTTATTGCTTGGCAGGAGCATTGAAGATCCCATTTATGTTATTTTAGTCATTTGCATACAAATGAACACAGTACTCTTTCCATCATACTGTCAATATCTTTATTTAAAATATTTATATATAATTTTTTGAATTTCAATTTCTCTCCATGTCAGCTTTCATAGTTTTTGCTGCTATATTTTTGTTGTAAACAATATAACTTGATGGGCCTATAGTCATATGATAACCTCTTTCCACCAACCAGGAAGATGTTTTTGTATTTCTTTAACAATTAATTGTATAAATATTTGAGGGACTTATTCTATTTCTTCAAATCAATCAGACGAATCTTCAAATCAATCAGACGAATCTTCAAATCAATCAAGCAAATAAAGGAAGTTGCTTGGTCTTAAAAAATAATCAAATCACTCTTTAATTATTCAAAATTCATGAATAATTTACAACATAAAAATTAAAATAGGATGTCATCAAACAATGAAAAAAGTATGAAGTGATAGAGAGGAAAGAAAAATCGGGAAAAAACACACTGTATTACTGACTGAAAGTTTTAAGTTTTTCAGTAACTTTTAAAAAATGCCAATGACAGACATTACTTAGTGACTGGTTTCACACTCATCCTGCATGTAAAAAAAAGAAGAACGGTGATCTGGGTAAGCCAATTTAAAAGTCGTTTAGTGAAAATCAGACTGGATATATATTTTTTTAAAACAAGGTTTCAAGCGAATGAAAGACGACCTCTGTAGCCTAGCGATAACATTCTTGATTTTCACCCTGAGGTTTTGGATTTGATTTCCAATGGTACCAAAAAATAAAACGGGTGTCAGTCTGGTAAAAGTGTTAATCTGATACCAATACTTGCACGTGCCGAACGGTAGTGTTGTCAACACGTTTAACAACGAACCACAAGCTCCGTGTCTACTCAAGAGGTTCTAAACTAGAAGGCTCGCTTACTGAGTCCGGTGATAATATTGTCTTCTGTCACCCTCTTCAATATGTTACGGATTTTTTTCATTATCTGGCATGATTCTTCTTAAGTAAGTGACGTAATAAATAAAAATACGTCATTTGGAAAAAAATAATATAAAATTTCAATACAATGTAAAGAAAAAAAAACTGAACCTTCAGCCCAGGTGCTTTACCTGTGGATGCCATGTTCATGTCAATTATAAGTTTATCCTGAACCTGACTACTTAACATTCAGCCCAGGTGCTTTACCTGTGGATGCCCTGTTCATGTCAATTATAAGTTTATCCTGAACCTGACTACTTAACATTCAGCCCAGGTGCTTTACCTGTGGATGCCATGTTCATGTCAATTATAAGTTTATCCTGAACCTGACTACTTAACATTCAGCCCAGGTGCTTTACCTGTGGATGCCCTGTTCATGTCAATTATAAGTTTATCCTGAACCTGACTACTTAACATTCAGCCCAGGTGCTTTACCTGTGGATGCCATGTTCATGTCAATTATAAGTTTATCCTGAACCTGACTACTTAACATTCAGCCCAGGTGCTTTACCTGTGGATGCCCTGTTCATGTCAATTATAAGTTTATCCTGAACCTGACTACTTAACATTCAGCCCAGGTGCTTTACCTGTGGATGCCATGTTCATGTCAATTATAAGTTTATCCTGAACCTGACTACTTAACATTCAGCCCAGGTGCTTTACCTGTGGATGCCCTGTTCATGTCAATTATAAGTTTATCCTGAACCTGACTACTTAACATTCAGCCCAGGTGCTTTACCTGTGGATGCCCTGTTCATGTCAATTATAAGTTTATCCTGAACCTGACTACTTAACATTCAGCCCAGGTGCTTTACCTGTGGATGCCATGGTCATGTCAATTATAAGTATATCCTGAACCTGACTAACCGCGAAACTTTCAGAACTTGAATAAATCTTAAAGGACGGTCGATAATGAGTGGGTTGCATTTGCATTATTTAAGTACGAACAATTATTCAAGTTCAAAAAAAAAAAAAAAGGAAAACAAATATGTATTAAGAAAATGCGGTTGAATCAAATAAATTTTGAAAGAAGAACAATTTAGAAGCACGAGTAAAAGAAGATTTTTTATGGCAAAATGTACATGTGGTAGAGAGGAAATTTGTATATTTGGCTAGAAACGAGTTCTGTTTTCTCTGCGTACTCCATAAAGACACGACGTGATAATATATATAAAAAAAATTATTAAAAAAAAACAATTTACATTTAAATTTATTTTTTAATGTATAGTAATTTTCTATTCTACAATTCAACTTATCGAATTTCTCAGCACTGTTATTAACTATTTAACTTCTTTAACCTTTCCTTCTCTGTGTTGGGTATCTTCTACACGTTGCTTCTAATAACCATCAATATCTCTTTAAATATAATAAATACAAGGTTAAGATTTTAGGTATTCCTCTATTATATATTTACGCATTGATTTAAAAAATAATATTAATAATAATCAGAATTTATCGACTACATCGAGGTGTTTTGTAAAGATCGAAAACAAATTCGCATTTAAACGCTGCGAGTGCCTCGTCTTGACGATAGGTGAATAGTATGCGGGAAGCGCGACACTATATTCGCGTCTCACTCTTGCATACTATACTGAATTGCGAGGAGCTGAATTGTCTCAACGTCGCAAGCATAAGCGTAAGCGCCGGGGTATGCGACTGACGTTCCGCGCCACTAGTAGCTTCTAGGCTTGCAAATAAGTTAGACGTACGCCCGTTCCGTGAGCGTTGCCAGATGGTTTTTTTAATGTTTTCAGCAAATAAATCTCAATTATTATAATTTTTAACTTCAATTATAATTAATTAAGGGGATTATCTATGAATGTTCTTATTTTTCCGATTTAAAATCGCAAATTTTTTATTGCGTACTCACTACCCAACACCGGAGCACGCGTATTATTTTTATCACCGTAAGGGAAGGGTTAAAGATTTGTTACCAGAAAAATTAATAACAAGGTAGTGAATGTTTTTTCATGAAGAAAAATCAATAACGAGACTGGTAAAATCCGAAAGGAGAGTCCTAGATGCAAAGCAATTGGTAATTGATTAACCTTTTTCATACCTTCTATAATGCGCTGTTTAATATGATAGTTAAAATTATGACGAACTCAATAAAACGAAAAATGGTAATGTCTCTTTCGGAAAAAGTTTCAAACCGTGAAAAGTTATTTGCGTTTCTACAAGTTTGGATTATTTGAGGAGTCTCAAAAGTTTATTTCAATAATGATGTACCGGATCTCCCGGTTTACCCGATGCGACGTCTTAAATCTCCTAAATTTGGATTCTATTTCTGTATTCTTATTTTTTGCTCTCTATTATGTATAGAAGTATCTAAAGCATTACTTCTTTCGTCATTACGATTTAATTTTACCACTCTGGAACAAGGTACAACCTCCGTGGTCTAGTTGGCAAGACGTCTATCTCCCAGCCCCGAGTTAGTGCTGTTCAAATCCCGCTGAAACCCTGATTTCTTAAGTCAGTCTAGTTTTCACTTAAGGCCACATTAATATCTTTTTAATTGGTTGGAAGAGATTGTAAGTTCACCAAGTTGTACTGTATACAACTAAAGTATAATACAACATAAGGCACAAATATACCATCACGTCACTATTTCCCTGTCGAGACAACGACAGACTTTTCTATCATGATATACCATACACGTTTCATAACTTCAACATTCATTACGTTAATACATCTTAAACAACTTTTATGATTTCTCTAACTTTTTAATATGGTTTCCTTCCATCACGCCTTTCTCTTGCGATTATCCTGCATATTTGTTTTTTAACTCTTTTTTCATTCAAATGTTTTAATGAGGAATGACTAACAAACTAAGCATACAGGGCAAATGCGATTGTTTACCCAAACCCTTTCAAGTATTTATTCCTGATTTACCTAATACACCAGCATTAGGTTCACATTCCTCTCTGATCACTTTATTCCGTAGTCTGTTATACATTGACCACTCCTTTTTCTTTACGTCGTCCTTTACTGTCCATGCGGTGAGACTCTGGAATCAGTTACAAACCAATAAGAGGCACGCTCCGTCCTTGGCATGCTTTAAGAAGCGACTGAAAAACCTCTTAATTTCTAGTCAGTAAAATAACGTGTTTCATTCCTGATTTTTCTTTTCATTTCCTCTCCACCATCCCTTCCTTTCCTTTTGATTGATCATATCTCACTTACTATGAAAAATAATGTTCGGGTAACTGTCCGTCTTCGTGGGGTTCGTGGGCATGTGTTCACGTATGTTTATGGATTTCGTGGGGGATGGATAGTCATTTGAATGATTTATGTGACCACGTAACTTGCTTCATTTACTTTCGTCTAGTTGGTTGGAAGAGATTACAGCCTGGCAATAAGCCCGCCAGATTGTATTTGCAATAAAAATGTTAAATAAATAAATACATTGACCCCCGATGTATTATTATCACTGCACGCATTTCTACAGCATTTATCCCGCTCTTTTCAGTCCATCTTTTAGGCCCACATTTCCTATGTTGACAAATCTCTCTCTATTTCATAACACCGGCTACCCCACAAGCGCTCCAAGAATGTATACAATGCAGCTTATATATATTCTAGGAGTAAAGTTAATAATAAATTCAGGTGAAAAGGCCCTGAAGTGTAACGTAAACACTCCGAGTTATGGAACCCATAATGCCTAAATATTTCAGGAGCGTACTAACCACGGTACAGATAAAGAATTTTAGGAATGCAGAGAAGATAATCGAAATGCATCTTGCGATTTTGCGATAAGGAAATTTCATGATAGTATATTTGTACACCACAAATGTAAATAATTCTTGTAATTTCGTTGTAGCATTGACAATTTCGAACCCTTTCAATAAATTGTATGACATATATAAATTATCGCCTATTTGACAAACTACTCTCAAAAAACCTGTGTATCTCTTGACAGAGATATGCTTCTTCTTCTTCCTGGCACTGTCCCAACTCATTGCCTAAGTAGACTATTGGTGTTGGTTGTTAGGACTATATTTGTTAAATTGCATACTTCACGTCCTCGAAATTGTTAATTCGCGACATATCATAATTTATGAAACTTGTGGTGTCGAGACCATGTGCTTGCCTTGAAAACAGGAAGATTAAAATATTATGAAATACTTGAATATTTTAAAATACTAAAGACAATAAAATAAGGGTAGCTACCCTTGCAGTCAGGTACATTTTTATTCAATGACAACTTTGTCACGTACGATCTTGGTCGAGGTTGGCACCACTGTTTCTTCGTATTTCCTCGCCAGGGGGAACCAGGCGTTCGCAAGCTCCTCCTATTCCGTTCGGAACGTGGTGAGGTTCAGACGTAGGTCCGACGCTGCTCTTCCTCATATATCACAGAAGTCCAGGACGCCATCTTAATTACGGGTGAATATTATTCCTTCTATTTTTATGTGGATTTCGTCGCCACGCTAAACCCACCGAGTAAAGTAATTTCAAATTGTTATTGGAATCTCCCTTGCTAAATACAACACATTTTTATTTTCTTGCCAATTTTAAACTTTTTTCTTGACATTCGTCAAGTTTTTTTTATATATTTTTTTTCTTTTTTTCTTTTTTTTTACAATATAATAAACTGTTTCATTACAAATTGTTCTTGTTTAATTGTGTCGCCTGTCCCTGCGAGAGTTGAGAGAGAGTTATTCAGAGTTAAGTGAACCCAACAAAACCCCAGAGATCTAAAGAGTTCCTGTCTCGTTAAGAAGCCGACTGACCTGTGCGGGCCTGTCGCTCCTTGGTAAGATTGATATTTGGTGAATTGATTTATGTAATCAATTGTGTACATATAATTATTGTTTCTTAAATATAGCAAAAAGGCGTGACATAATTGGCCCCCGAACGTGGGGCAGAAAACTCTGTATCTCTTGATATCTCGCTAGACAAGGTTTTTATTTATAATTTGTTTGTTTTAAATAATAATTTGTTTACAGGAAAGTGTTTTATATATATATTTTTGTGTGCGCCGTTTGTTTTCGCTGTTCGCGACCACGTGGCCGTCTTTGTTGTCGCGTGTATACGGACTCCAGTTTGGTAAAGAGCCGTTTTCGAGTTTTTTTATTATTCGAATTGTGAATAGAATTTTAGTTAATCGTGAGAAGAGAAAGAATAGATTTTCTAGTTAACTTTTTCCAAATATTTTCTTGTTAAGAATTGTGTGTTCCTTATCAAATTTGATTTAAAAGGTCAGTGTGTTTAGAGATTTGAACCATGCTTCTCCCGCGTTTGTTTTCGCTGTTCGCGACCACGTGGACGTCTTTGTTGTCGCGTGTATACGGGCTCCAGTTTGGTAAAGAGCCGTTTTCGAGTTTTTTTATTATTCGAATTGTGAATAGAATTTTAGTTAATCGAAGGAAGAAAAAGATTAGATCTTAGTTAACTTTCTCTAAATATTTCGTTGTATAGAGTTGTGTGTTCCTTATTTAATTCGATTTAAAAAAAAGAAAGTTATTTTGTTTGGAGATTTGAACCATGCTTCTCCCGCGTTTGTTTTCGCTGTTCGCGACCACATGGTCATCCTTGTGCCCATGTGCTACGGGCTCCGAGTTGGAGAGGCCGTTTTTCGAGTCTTTTTGGAATAGATTTTTAGTTAACTTTTTCCAAATATTTTCTTGTTAAGAATTGTGTGTTCCTTATCAAATTTGATTTAAAAAGTCAGTGTGTTTAGAAATTTGAACCACGTGTCTGCAGCGTTTGTTTTTACTGTTCGTCACCGCGTGGCCATTTTGTTGTCGCATGTATACGGGCTCCGGTTTGGTAAAGAGCCGTTTTCGAGTTTTTTCATTATTTGAATTGTGAATAGAATTTTAGTTAATCGAGTGAAGAATAAGAATTGATTTTCTAGCTTCTGTTCGCTAAATATTCTGTTGTCAGGAGAATTGTGTTCCGAGTTATTTGAGACCAATCTCATATTGAGATGGTGCGTGGTTAGGCAAAGCGCACGAAACGCCTATCTTTCGTGAAATAATTCGCTGTTCAGTTGGCCCAGTTTTTCGGGTTTTCTTTCAAGGATTAATCATTTCTTGGTGCTCGGTTTGTCGAAATATGGAGAATTTCAACGGTTTAATATTGCAAAAAGTAGAAGTTTCGCTTAAGTTAGATTCCTCTTTTACTTAAAAAGATTCCGTGGAGCAAGTTATTTTTGGTTTCGATCTTGGGAAGCGATAATGGCCGAATCATGAATAGAATAGTTTCTTTCAGTAGTGGATCTATAAACGATATAGTTGTTTATAGAGATTAAATTACATTTTGGTCTATAGTTGTTTGTAAATTTGAACTACGTTGTTTAGTGAAACCTTGTTTGTTTAACAAAACGATCGAGATAGAATTGTTGTTTTTTAGTAAGGTCTTGATTTGCTTCGGTTGGACTTTTTGTCCTATTGTTTTATTGTTGCAATGTATCCAATTAAGGCCGAGGGAAGATCTCTTCATTCTGCTCCCCTGTTTTCAAGAAAAGAAGTGCGCGGTCAGAGAATTGTAAATAGGACTAGTGTGGTATTTCGTGGATAGTCAGGCTTAAAAAGAATTAAATTCCACGTGGATTAAGCTCCAGTTCATCTTTGAAAGGAGATGGGCTAGGTAAAGTGTTATATGCGCCCTACTTTCGTAAGAAATATTCCAATCGCGTAAATGATCCAGTTTACGAGTTTTGTTTAGGAGTAAATAATAATTAATATCACAGTGGTCAGTTTAGTGAATTTTGCGAATTGTAGTAGAATGAAAAGGAGATAAAGGATAGGAGTTCAATGTTTAGAAAATTTAAATTATGGAATGGTCGTGCGTAATGGACGGACGCCATTTTGTTTTGCGGCTGGAAATACTGTCCGATGTTTTACCTTGAGGAGGTTGATTCGCACGTGGTGTCGTACTTGAAATGGATTAAATTAATAAAATAATAGAGGAAGCGCGTGGTCATCATGACAATAATTAAGAAGTGTTGACTTTCGTAGAATATTCCAGTTGAATAAGAATTGGTTCCTGGTTAATTAAATAAATAAATAAATAAATATTAGGTTTATTGACAGCAACATAGTATGTACAAGATCAAATCTGAATAACATTTCTAAAAACACATAAATTGCACACAATACATCAGACGCAGAAGCTATCAAAAGGTCTGGGCTCATCTAATAGCATCCCCTCGGCCAAAATACACCCCACCAATATAGGGCGAACCCAGCCACGGGGACACCAGATGTTTTTCAGCCCACACCCTTAGACACGTAGAAACAGGAATATATACAAAAAAATAAACACAGAAAATAAATATAGTAGATGACAAAAAAAGAAAAACAGAAAAAAACACATTCAAGAGACAGTACACCAAAAGGTCCGGGCTCATCCCACAAACATTCCCACGGCCGAGATACACCCCACCAATGTAGGGCGAACCCGACCGCAAGGGCATCAGGGGGCTTTCATACCACACCCCCGCATATCTAGATTAAAGAATAAATATAATAAAAAAGAAAAAAGAAAAAAACAAAAACGTATGGCAGAAAACAAAATAGAAAGTAAACCCACATATACCACCTCAGGTTAACCGTCAGCAAGAACGAGGAAAAAAAAGAAAAAAAAAGAAGAGAAAAGCCTCAAAGGAGTCCAAATTTTACATAATGACAAATGTGAAGTAAGATAGTTGAGACAACATTGAAATAGTTAGGCAGTAATACATTGAAATAGATAAGCAGTTTTAAAAGAATTAATGAGGAAATGACGCACAAACATGTATGCACAATCCTCGATTCACCACCAGCGAAAAGAGAGAAAAGAAAGAAAACAAGAAAAGAAAAGCAAACAAGAGACCCATTAACCACTGAGAAACCCATTAACCACCCAGAAGATAACGCTTTAGAGCATCTCTGAAGGTATAGCTATTCACCCGCTCCTTCAAGGCCTGGGGCAACTCATTCCAGCATTTGCTGGATGAGTATGAGAAGGATCCCCTGAACAGTGTTAGGCTATGGTTTGGGATAAGTAAAAGAGTCTCTCTGCCTCTAGTCTCGTAGCCGTGAAAGTTTCTAGACCAATTCAGTTTTTCGAAGAGATAAAGTGGCATTTTTGAACTGGTAATTTTATGCATGAGTACGCTTAAATGAAGAAACCGTCTTTGTTTCATGTCAATAATTTTAAAAGCTCTCAAAAAAGGGGTGATGTGTCCTCTGGGGGGAATGTTAAAACAATACCTACAGCAAGCATTTTGCAATCTTTGCAATTTCCGTTCGGTTCTCCTTAGAAGGCACGGTCCATAGATGCAATCACCATACTCGACTATTGGGATAATGAGCGCGTCGATTATTCTACGTCTAGCCTCAATGGATAGGTTTTGACGGATGCGATAAATATTTTTAAGCCGCGAAAAAGCCCATTGTAATTTAGTTCTAACGTGAGCCTCGAATCTTAAGTCATATTCCATATACACACCCAAATTACGCACCACGCTCTCTGTAGGCACAGTCGCGTTACCAATCTTTATTTTCAAAGGCTCGTTCAACTTTTCGACTTGTTGTCTTGTACCCATTACAATCACAACCGATTTTGCAGGGTTCAAGAGAAGCGCATGCCTCCTAGACCATATCATCAGCCGCTCGAGGTCATCATTTATGTGTTGAGTGGCAGACTGAACCTCATCACTTCCAAATGAATAATAAAGTTGAGTATCGTCCGCATACATGTGGTAGCTACAGTTCCTTATCACATCTGGAAGATCAGATGTATATAGGCTAAAGAGTAATGGACTCAGTATTGACCCTTGGGGGCATCCATTTTTAAGGCTCGTGGGGTGGGACAACACTCGTAGTCCAGCCTGGTCTCTAGTGGTAACTCGTTGACTCCTACCAGTTAGGAAACTCCTTAGCCACTGGCATGCACTCTCTGAGAACCCCAAAAAGGACAGTTTAGAGACCAGGAGATCTGTATTGACAGTATCAAAAGCTCTTGAATAATCCAGCAGAAGCAGAGCAGTAACCTTTCCCTTATCTGATTCCCGCAATATGTCATCCACCACACAGCTCAGTGCCGTCGTTGTGCTATATTTAGGCCTGAAGCCAGATTGATACTTGGGCAATAGGTCATTGGATAGAAGATAATTCGATATCTGAACGAACACCAATCTCTCCAAAATCTTTGATATAACTGGGAGAATACTTATTGGGCGTAGATCCTTAAATTCAACGACGTTTTGTTTCTTTGGAATTGGGACGACTAGAGCAGACCTCCAAACATATGGAAATACTTTCTCCTGAAGCGATGCATTAAAAATTCCCGCTAGTATGTCCTTAATAAATGGCAAACAGAGTCGTATCAATTTTATCGGAATTCCATCAGCACCCACTGCATTCGATTTAATAAATTCAAGAGCCTTTTCGACTTGTTCGGGTGTGACGAATGAGAACTCAAACGTTGAGCTTCCCTCCCTACGATTGTTTGCATAATAGTTTAAAAGAGTTGTGTCGGGCAGATCACTCTGACTCGCTGACGCGAAGAAATTGTTTAAATCATCAGGATTGGTCAGATGGGATGGAACTCCACCAGACGTTCCTTTGTTTGGATTTATCAACGAGTTCAGGTTCTTCCACATCTCCTTTGGGTTTTTAGTATTGCAGTTAACAAAATTAGAGAAGTAAGCCCTTTTTTCACGTCTTATGGCAGTATTTGTTTGATTTCGAAGTAATTTATATTCATATTCATGCAATGGGTGCTTTGTCCTCTTGAATTTATTTTCCGCCCTGTTTCTCGACTTGATTAACATCCTTATTGTAGCTGTGAACCATGGACTACGCGAGCGGTAAAAAGTTTTCCTCCTGAGTGGGAAATGGCCTTCCAAAATGTCATGCAATAGCGAATTTAGCACCTCAACCCTACCAGCCACGCTTCCCTCACGATAGATACGATACCACGGCACACGACTTAACGCGACGTAGAGCTCATTCTGGTTAGCAGCGGTAAAGTCTCTATACTCAATGGTACATGGTGGGGCCTTTTGTTTTGGGAGGTTCAAGACACCAATCACCATACCATGATCACTTACATCACTACAGTGAAATACCTCCACAGATAGAACCACATGCTTCGAGTCGGTGCAAAAAACGTCTAATAATGTCTCACTATAGCCAGTAATCCTGGTGGGTTCCGAAACTAATTGCGAGAGTCCAAAAGAATCAATCAAATCTTGGATTTTTTTATAGAAAGCAGTGGTCGTATTTAAAAGGTTGATGTTCAGGTCACCCATGAAAAATATATGGTCACAGCATGGCAGAAATCGTGACAAATGTTCACTTAAAACATCTAGAGCAGTATTTAGATTAGAGTTTGGAGGACGGTAGATTGTGCCGATGACTATAGTTATACCATTTATTTTAAGTTTCATCCAGGAGTACTCAACATCACGATCACATGATGCTAACAATATCGTCGCGTTTAAATGCTCTTTTATAAAGAAACCCACACCACCACCTCTAGTGTGCCTAGGGGTTTGAAGAAAAGAGTAACCTGGTATCATAAAGCCAGCAATATCAGACGCTGGCGACAACCAGGTTTCATTAAGACAGAGCACGTCTATATCATCGCGGGAGAGCACAATTGAGATCAATCTCACCTTCGAAAGGAGAAAGAAACTTCCGTAGATAATGTTTCAATCGCGCTAGTGACCCGGTTTACGGATTTTGTTTAGGACTAAGTAATAGTTAAAATCGCAGTGTTCGGTTTGGTAATTTTCAAAGTCAAAGGCAAAAGGACGAATTGCGTCGTAATTATGGATAGTTTATTTTGATAACGGTGTAGCAGGTCAGGCAGTAAATATTGTGAAAAAGAAAAAGAGTGGGAACTAGAAGAAGGCTCTAGATGTGAATAGTATTGCGTCATAGTTATAATTTTTTTTCGTGATAGCAGTGGCTGTTATTAAACAATATGTTGGAATAGAGAGAACTGGGATTGAGTTCTAGCAGGGTTCTTGTAATAGGATATTGCAAATTATTACGCGGAGCTACTGTTGTTATGGCGAATTTGTGTAGAAAGTATTGCGTCATAATTGATGTCGTTCGGTGATATTGGCTGTTCTTATTGACATAGGGATTGTTAGAAAGGGCTGTCGTATTTTATTGATAGTCAGCCAGTTGATGCTGAGTTTTCTTACATGCGCTGTTTTTAAACACTGAATAGAATTTCGGTTGGTTAGATTCCTTTGTGTTTTTGTATCAATACGATTGTTAACAAAGTGGTTTATGGGTTTCGGTAGGAATATGGTTTTAGGATAATTCCTTTGTTTCTGTCAGTGTATCTGGATAACACGGTTGGTTTCGAAAAGAATTTCGTTTTGAATAGATTCCTTTGTTTTGTGTCGGTGCACTGGGTACAAAGAAGATGGCTTGTTTATCCTTGAAGTAGAAGTAAATAGACTTCCTTCAACTAGCCATAGTTCCTGTGAGATGCAACATTAACCTTCTCAGAATTAAGGTTAAAAAGGTAGTGATTGCCAGGTAGTCTATAGGGTTTTCCTAGAAGGGTATGGGTCGGAAGACTTTAGGATAAAGTGCAGACTAGACAGGCTTATGTATAGAAACAGTTGAGTCCCTTACAGATTATATTCCAAGAATAGAGAATTTAAAATCATTCTTTAGAGCCACCCTTGTCAGATAACGAATTATCGCGGGTGTAAGAAGTGATAGCATAAAGATGGCGCAGAGATTGTCTGTTTCCAGTCGTGATTAGTTGAGGATTTGTGAAAACTCTGCTCAGTTTTCGAGCTAACAATTAAGGAAGATAAAAGATCTCGCCTCGCTTCCTTTTACGTAAGAGCGTGGCCAGGTGATCGGTAGTAGAGTATACCATTCCATGTCATAAAAGTCAGGAGAGAATTAGTCGGGATTCTCGTAGTCAAAGCACATGAAGGGACCATGGCCAAGTGATAAATAGAGTATAGCCTCTTTGTTGTTGCAATAACGGTAGAGTTATTTGTGTATTTTCTCTTTAGAAGCTAAAGAGCGTGGTCGAGTGACCAGTAGTCGACTATAGAACTGTTTC